>CM039319.1:17771796-18095945 GCA_022316695.1 Camellia oleifera | reverse complement strand
GTTAAAATATTATTAACAAATTTTAATTTTTATCTTTGAGTCATTAAATTTCTAGTCGATAAATATTTTAAAAAAAATGCGGGTTATTCTTACATGATTAAAAAAAATTAAACAATAAATATAGAAGTAAAAAAAATCTAATTGCCTCACAATAAATTAAAATTAGTTAATAGAAAATGCAAGATAAAGAAACCTTTTGAGAATAATAAAGAATTCAAACAATTTCTCATTTCTTAGCCCAAGAAAATAAAATTAATCTTTACTTGAATGGAGAAATTATATTTGAATACTAAAATACTCAATTAATTTGTTGTATGATACTTAAAATATATTTCTCCATCTTTATTTTTCTCATTTAAACTATTTTTATTAAATTAAATGTTAAAATTAATTTCACACCTTCATTAATGGTTAAATTTTTACTTTATTTTTTTAATTTCTCAATTTTATTGTTTTTTGTTATTATTTATAGTGAAATGTTATTATTTAAATTATCTAATTTTACTTCTTCCGTATATCTAATACTCATATAATTTTATTGATGAGTTTGAGAAATCAAACTCTAATACTAATTTAAACACACAACGAAATAAAACACTTTCTAAAGAAAAAAAAAATATAAATGTAATTTAATTTTATAAATAAAAAAAATAAAATAAAAATTCAACCATTAATGGAATGAGAAATAAATTTTAAGATTTAATTTAATAAAATTAGTTTAAATGAGATAAATAAAGATGGAGAAATATATTTTAAGTATCACACTGTATGAGTTGAGTATAAAACATGTGCATTCGGCAAATAAAGCATATCTAAACGCATCCTTCGCAGGCCCAAATTGAACCATGCCCATTGGATTGTTGAGAAGATGAAGCGCCGGGCATGCTAAATGATGTACCGAGTAAGTGGCTTAGGCAAAATCGGAAGCAATTATGCCGAGTACCAAAGTCGGCACAGACTATCCCTTTCCAAAGGTATAATAGGAACTTGGGTCCTAACATTCAAATGATGATGACAAACAAGTCAAATTATGTAGAAAATATCTATACCATCTACACCAGGGGACGTTATAAAGAAGGTAGATATAAGGGAAAATGTATGCACTAGGAACCAATTGAACTTTGTCTTCAAAATATCATACTCATTCCCTCTCATACACAACCTACCAATTTAACCGTCAGAGTGTTAATTCCGACACCCTTGACAGAAGTATTTCCTATTTTAGCTATTAGAGCGTGGTTGGGACGAAATAATATTGAAGAACCACTCCTCACACATGCATAACAATTTAATTGAGTATTTCATTATTCTCAAATAATTTTTCCATTCAAGTGAAGATTAATTTTAATTTTAGGTATAAGAAATGATAAATTGTTTGAATTGTTTATTATTCTGAAGTGATTTCTTAATCTCTCATTCCTTATTAACTAATTTTTATTTATTGTGAGGCGATTAATTTTTTTTTTTACTTCTATTTTTATTTTAAAATTTTTTTAATCATGTAAGAAATATCAACCTACGTTTTTCTAAATATGCATTGACTAAAAATTTAATGATTCAAAGGTAAAAATGAAAATTTGAGAATAATATATGATTGAGAAAAGATAAAATAATAATTTTTTTACATATAAATTAATAAGTAATGTAAATTATCGGGAAAAATATGTATGACTTTTTTATAATATATATGCAAAACCTCAGGAGAGGTGAGTTGTAACGCCCTCAAAATAAACCCATAAACAGACATTCATGATACAAGAAAGATATATCATACTTCATAAATCAGAGTATTATTACAGAATGTATTATATGTTGACAACAAAAGTAAATGCCCTATGGGCTTACAATTTTCCAAGCCAACACTTGGTTACAAAAGAGAGAGTACTAACTCTAATACATATTAAGCCCGTGGCTTGAATTTACATGTAATACAACAAAAGATAACTAAAAATAAACAAAAGAATCTTCAACTCCCACAACCATCCAAGCTAAGACCTCGGAGGCGGCGTACTACTTGAACCTGAAAATGGTATCCCATAAAGGGTGAGCCAATGCCCAGTAGAGATATGCTAAACATAATATAAGCAATAACTAAAATATTAGCATTTGATAAATATTTAGCTCACATAAATCAATTCTTAACCCAATACAATTACATGACAAATGTGTCTATGTTTCAACCCATTTTCCATTTCTTATTCAATTTCTCAATTCATAATCCTGGCTCAGAACCTGGCCACATACTTTAAATGAGATTATATCTCATATCAATAATACTTCCATTTCAATTGAGATAACAACTCAAATTAACATTTCATTCTTCACATTAGATACACATAATTGCTGTATCAGTCTCAACAAAACACTTCCGTACTACATATATGATACACAGATTTGCTGTATCAATACTACAATAGATACACTTATTTGCTGTATCGATGGAGTTCATCCCCTATCTCCTCCCAAACAATATCCGGTTTAGGAGTCCATCCCCTATCTTCCCGTAAACCGTGGAGTACATCCCCTATCTTCTCCCATACAACACAATGTATATAAACACATATCATATACGTAATCAATCAATACATAAATTCGATATATTATTCCAACCGTCATGTTCGATGACATATTTAATTGATTAGTTTTTGTTTGCCTAATCATCATGCATCGTCTACAACAATCAAGACTATCCTTCACCGATAGCCCAAAGTAGTTATTTCTAAATAGATAATAAATGCATCAACTGATAAATTTATCAATATTTTCAAGGGTGAGTGATTAATAAATCTAACTCCACCATTCCATCTCATATTATGCCAATTCCATTTATTCCAACTCAATTTCATGTTTTCATAATTCCCAAATTAATTTCATGAATAAATTTGCCATAACAATTTAGGGCTTTTTCCCCCATTCCTCAATAAAATAGCTTCAATAACTTCAATACTACCATTTTAAGACCCAAATCACACATTTATGAGTCAAGACCACAAAATCCCTCTTTTGAAAAATAACACATTTCAAACCCTAATTTTCTAAATCAATCCATCTATACAAATAACTCAATATCTATGTTAAAGAACATAAGAATGAGTAGGAATCCCTACCTCAAATTCGGAGCCCAAAGGTAGGAGATGAAGAAATCCGAAGTGCTCCAAACCAAGAAATTCTCGGATCAAAAGGAAGAGCAAAACCAACTCCACACTATTTGGAAAGGACTCAAGGTAGAAGATCAATAGATCTACGTGACATTGAAAAGAGAAGTCGAAACCTAGAGAGAGAGGCTCTCAAATCTGGGTTTGGGAAAGTAAGAGAGAGAAAGAAAATTAAAAAGTGATCCAAAAAAGTGTAACCCCGAAGTGATAAACCAGTCGCTCCGCTCAAGCGTGGAAACCCTCGCTCGAGCGTCAGACACAAACTTACGCTCGAGCGTCAAAAGCGCCGCTCGAGTGTCGATTGCACACCTGCAGAAGTTTTGTAGACATGGTCCTCGCTCGAGCGTCAAACTCCCTGCTCGAGCGAAGGAACAAAATCAAAGGGTCACGCTCGAGCGTCAAAACTCCCGCTCGAGCGTACAAAGACCTGCAGACAAAAGTACTGGGAGATGGAAATTTACGCTCAAGCGTCCAAACGCCCGCTCGAGCGGAGAAGCAATAACAAAGGGCCCGCTCGAGCGTCAAAAGCCCCGCTCAAGCGTGAAGGCCACATTCTGGGCATCAACCATTGGTTTCAAAGCACAACCAACCTGTTCCAAACCTGCCCAACACAACCCAAGACTCAAATACAAAGAGTAAAGGATGGAAAAGAGAATGAGATAACAACACAACCACGGAACCAAGTCCGGAATACAGTATACAAAGGAAAGGAAAACCGGGATCGCTATATGAGTGAAATTTCTCATTTGAATAGATAAAGTAATTAATGGGAAATTTCATCATTTTAAGTATGACATTAGCAAATTCTGTTAAATAGGCTAACAATGAGAGAATCTTGATAATAGTTTCAAAAATAAGGGAGGTTAGTATAATCATTGAAACCACAGGAAAGATCTTTGTAATTGTCAAAAATCTTAAGACAAGTAAGTGTAATTTACCTTAAATTATAACATACTAAACTAAAACTCAGTTTGATAGTAAAAATAATAATAATAAGCAAAATGATTTTTATTTTATTTTATTTTTTTGGGGTCTGCCACTTTATTCAAATAATATGTTAAAAAATACTTGGAACCCTCAAAGTTGGGAACCCCCATGACCTTCAAAATGATGTGGACCAATTATGTGTTTTTATTTTTTCCTTTGATTTTTGGACCAATCGCAAGTGAGTAAAGGTTGTGGGGATTGTATTTTTTAGGGGTCTATAGTATTGTTGTAATATGTTTAACCATACTCAGAGATTTGATTCACAATAGATTTTCTTATCTTACCTTTGGGGTATATTTGATTAGCAAGATTAATCAAGAGGGGGTTAACAATCAATGAGATTAGTGGATGATTGGTTATCTACTTAGATTAATGAGATATATAATTTTCTCTTGCCCACGTTTGTTTTGTAATAAATAGAAAAATACATAATCTCAATAATATGCCTATTTTGCGTTATTAATTGTAGGATTAAAAAATCGTCAATTTGTTAAATAGAACGACCATTAGAATCTAATTCGAATATTAAAATTTGCAAATAAATAATGAAACATAAGTCCCACGGATTAATAATTTTAATTCTATACTATAGTCCACTCAGAGCTTGTTTGGGAAGATGTTTTGGGCTAAAATAGCCATATAAAACAAAATAGACTATTTTAACTAAATATGACAAAATGTCACATCCAATCCATAATCATTTCATTTTTTCTCTCATAAAAGTCAAAAAAGCCAAAAAGTTTATCCCAAACTAAACTTTTTAACTCCAGATTAAAATAGCTAAAGAGTCAAAAAATCAACCCACATCTCAAACAAGCTATCAATCAAACAAAGCAGTTATTACATCTGTTTGAAGGAAAAAGATGGAGCCCAAGCCCAAGAAGAAATATTTGTTGGGGCACTTACTAGTAAGTCTCATACACAAGTTCAAAATTCATTTAATTCCAAAACAAAATACGTGCACCAATTAGTCCTACATATTTTTAATTGTCACCAAAAATTATTTATATTTTTCTTTTTATCACTCTAAAAATGCTGCTACATTCAACGACTTCCGTCAGACTCATTGAAGACTCGTCGGAATATTCAACATCACCGGAAAGTTGCCGGAGCATCACTGGAAGTTCGCCAAAGTGTTCTGAACGTTACTGGAAAATGTCAAGAACATCATCGGAGACTTACCAAAATATTCAGAATATTGCCCAAAAAAATAAAATAAAATAAAATAAATGAAGAAATTATAGTTAAAAAACATAACAACAACAAACAACTAAGCAAATAATCTGTAATATTGATCAAACGGAAAAGTAAGCTTTGAAACTGTAAAATGTTACAGTTTCAAAGCATTTTTCTATTAGGCTGGAAAACATGTTATGAAACTGTAAATTTTACAATTATAAAGAATGTTATGAAATTGTAAAATTTTACAGTTTTAAAGTATGATTCAATTCAACACCAAAAAAAGCTAAAATTGTAAAAATTTATAGTTTTCATTACTTGTAACTAAAACTTAAAAACAACTTATTCAAAACTTGAAATTTTTCTCCATTAAAATAGAAAATAAATGTGTGTAACAGAGAAAAGGTAGAAAAATTGAGAAATCGAAGGAAAGAATAGTTATAGAAAGAATATTGTACTTGGCAATTATTTTTGGTTTAGATCTAGTCAGATCTCATGTAGATGTACTTAAATCTGATGTAGATCTGATGTAGATCTGCGTAGATCTACATCAGATTTGAGTAGATCTACTCATCTTCTTCGCCGTCGGTGAGGATGAAGTAACGAGTTGATGTTGGTGGTTGGTGGTTGCCGGTGAACCCCAATCAATGGTTGTTGTCGGTCACCAGTGACTATATATTAGAAAGAGAAAGAGAATAAGGAATGTGTGATCACCAGCCGTCGGACATGACAAAGAGAAAGAGAGGAAAACGCAGAAAAAAAAAAGAAAAACGTAAAGAATGAGAGAGAAATGCACAGAGAGAGAGAGAGAGAGAGAGAGAGAGAGAGAGAGAGTATAGAACTTTTAAATCTACTCAAAAAGTTGTTAAATTAAATAGTGTACAGATATTTCAAACAGGACCTACGAGTAATTTTTTCATATTTGTTCTGTTTAGATTTGTTTTTCTTAGGCTGGGGAAAAGAGCTAGGAGGAAGAGGGATGGGCCCAGTGTAAATTGGATTAATTTGGGCTGGGTCAGACCCAAATTGAGGGGCTCAGCTCAGTAAAGTCTTCGTGGGTTAGATGGTCTGCATCATTATCATGGGCAACAACTCCTAAGTAATGATTACATTTTTTTGTTTTTTTTGGTTTTTTTTTTTCCGAACAACTAATGATAACATTTGTTGTGAGCTTTGTTTTTTCTTTAATTTATTGGATAAAGTTGCCACCAAGGACCGTAAAGATAAAATTGAGGATGAACATTTATAGTGATCCCGACTTTTCCCCGTCATTTATTTTATTCCGGACTCGAGTTCCATGATTGTTAGTTGTTGTCAATGTCTTGTTTCCATCCTTTAATTCCTTGTATTTGAGTTTTGAGATATGTTGGGCGAGTTTGGAACAGGTTGGTTGTGTGTTGAAACAAATGGTTGTTGCCCAAGTTTTTCCTTCTTCGCTCAAACGAGGCTTTTTGCGCTCAGGCAAGCCTTGGGTGTTTGCTTCTTCGCTCGAGCTAGGGTTCCTGTGCTCGAGCGAGCTTTGTGTGGTGTGTCTCTTCGCTCAAGCGAGAACTCTTGCGCTCGAGCGTGCATTTGCGTCTCTGTGAAAGACCTGAAAGTTGGTATCCTTCGCTCGAGCGAGCACTCTTGCGCTCGAGCGTGCGTTTGCATGAGTGGTAGACCTGAAGCTTCACATTGTTCGCTCGAGCGACGCTTCTTGCGCTCAAGCGAGGTATTTGTTGTGTCTAGTTGCTCGAGTGACAAGTCCTTCGCTCGATCGAGCCTCGTATATATCAGTCTATAGCAGCAGGTTTTCACATCACTTTTTCATCTCTTTTTATTCCAAACCCTAAATCCGGCTGCCTCTCTCTCTAAACTCTCTCTCTCTCTCTACAAATACACCTTGTTTTTGGGTCTTTCTACCATAGTCTCTTTGTAAGGAAGCTAGAGCATTGCGTGGGCTTCACTTTGATCTGAAAAAGTGTGGATTTGGAGCATCTTGAGTTTCCTTCTCATTCTCCTTTGAGCTTCTTCATTTGAGGTAGGGATAATTTAATCTTTAATATGAGTTTTGACCTAAATATTAGTCATTTTATATAAATTGTGAGATTTGGGAAGTTTGGGTGAAACTAGGGTTTGAATTTGAAATTATGAAAGAGGGGTTTTCTATTTTTGGGCTCCATTGAGTATATACAGGTCTTGAAATGGGGTTATTTGTGTATAATTGATGAATTTGGCCTTGGGTGCAATATTTGAGAAAGGGGGATTAATGCCCTAATTTGAATTGAATAAATCATTTGTGTAATTAATGAAGTCAATTATGGAAATGTGAAATTGATTTGGGAACTAAGGAATTGGGGGAAATTGTGATTAAGTGGTATAGTTAGATTGATAAATCACTTAACCATGAGAAAGTTGACAAATTATCTGTTTGATAAATTTATTTATCTGTTTAGAAATAACTGTTTTGGGCTATCGGTGGAGAATAGCCATGATTGTTGTAGAAACTGCATGATGATTAGGTGAATTGAAATTAATCACTTGATTGATGTCATCGACTATGACGGTTGGATATAAATATTCAATATGTGAATTGTTGGGTCATTATATATGCCAACACATTTAATACATTGTATATGTATCTTTGTGTGGGAATGGATAGGGGATGTACTCCATTGTTTGGGAGAAGATAGGGGATGGACTCCATTGATAATTAAGTTGGCCGGAGTGTCTTGGGTGAAAGTCCCGAAATCTTATTTATTTGGGTGCCGGTTCCCTCGGACGTAGATCCTGTAAAATGGCAAAGATATGGAAGTGTATGTATGATGTTTATGATTGAAGTGTTGATAATATGAGTTGTAGTCTCATTTTGAATTGTTCAGGATAATAGTGAACTATGTTAATGAATTGGTTCGGATAAATTAATGCAAGTAAATTGAAATGTGGAAGTCAATGTTGGTTGAGAATTCTAAGTTCAAAGTTTTAAAAAGAGTTTTAATAATATGATAAAGAGTAGGGGTTTACATGTAATATAATATATGTATTTATATATATATATATATATATTTTTCTCTTGTCACATTATTAGAATTCTCTTTAAAATTTTAAAATTAAAATTTTCTATCATTGTTATTTGTCAAAATCTGAAGATAAATCTAAAGAAATAAAACCGACTTCGTTGTATGTGTATATATATATTGGGTACAAAATTGGTTGGAGATACCCAAGAGTATGTAAGGAATTTATGAATTGAGATATTCTCTTTTAAAATTTATTAGTGACTTTTTAATTAAAAATAATGATAACTTTACATATTTATTTTATTCTCAGTAGATAGTTAATAAAAATGTTTCATTACAAGTTGTAATGAAAGGGAATTGGGAAATTTTCTATTAAACAGAACACTTGTGACGTTTGAAAATTTTCTATTAAATAAAACATTTCATACTATTACAAAAAATAAAGGAAAATTATGTGGTGTCCAAAAAATTATTAGAAATACAACAAGGAATTTTTATTGATAATTCCCATTTAGAAGTGTTCTAATTCAAGAAATTCATGAATGAATTTTTTAACTTACTTAGTCCCATATATTTATACTTTTATTCCATAAAGTCTTTTTTTCTTGATTTATACTATTTTTTTAGACTTTTATGCCCTTATATTTAATATTGATATTTAATGTTGGGGGAGGAAAGAGAAGGAAAGAACCAAGGCATAGGAAATTTCATATACAAATTAAATAACATTAATGTTATTATTTTATATTATTATATAATGTGAATATATTTTTAATTGATAACACATTAAAAATAATGTGAACATTCTCTTTCATCTGATGTGAACGTTCACAGCACATTTCCTGAAAAATTCTCTCTCATCTAATATAGTGATGTGAACGTTCACAATATGTGAACATTCTTATTTTTTATTGACAACACATTAAAAATAGCGTTCATTATATTTTAATTGACAACACATTCTTATTCACAACATGTACTGATGTGAACGTTCACAACATGTGAATATTCTCTCTCATCTAATGTAGTGATGTGAATATTCACTTTCGTATATTTTAGGATGGATATTCACATCGTATAATTGACAACACAATGACAAAAATTCATTTCAAATTAATGTGAATATAATTATGTGAATATTCATTTCAGTTACATGATGTGAATATTCACATCATGTAATTGACAACACAATGACAAAAATTCATTTCAAATTAATGTGAATATAGTGATAGTCAACATCCTAATGCATGAGAACTACCAAAACATAATGACAATCAACATTAAATATCAACATTAATAGGAGGCAGGAGAGATTGATGGTGTTTTGGTTTTCTTACCTCAAAAAGGATCTAATAGAATAGTCAAAAAGAATAATGGTTAGGATGGAATAAAACTCTTAGAAAGAGAATTTATCAAAAAAGCTCCCATAAAACAATGATAGAGAGTTTTAATTTTGGAACTCTAAAAAAGAGAGCTATAGTGATCTGGCAAGAGAAGAAAAAAAACTAAAAAAACAAAAATATAGGCCCACATATTACATCACATATGGGCCTCACTCCATGTTGTTGTGAAGTAATCTTACTTCACCTATAATAAAATATTGTTCTTTTCCACCGGCCTAAGAGTAGAATGGAGGTTGAAATTAAGTTTTGTCAAAAGTAGTTGCAACTGTTTGAAATTCATAGCCTCAGCCGTATTTGCATTTAATGGTTTCACATGACTAGTTTTATCTATATATAGCTATTGTATTTTGAGAATTCAGAGTGTGGGAGAAAGAAGAGAGTTAGAGAGTAAAAGTGTGTTTTTTCTCTCCTCAATGTATTCTACATAGTTTGAGTAAAATAAATCTGTTTTTCAGATTATCAATCCTCTCTTGTATTTGTTTTTTGAACCACCATAAGTGGTTTGCACCTTACTCTCACTAAAAGTGGTATCAGAGCACCAGGAGGGCCTATTTTTTCAAAAAAAAAAAAAAAAAACAGTAGAACAGAGCATCGTTTCAAATTTTGCCCAGAAAATTAAAGTTGTTGAAATCAACTTTTGATCACACCATTGTGTAGGTCTCATCGAGACGATCACGCTGCAAAAAACCATGTTGAAAACCGAGTCCCACAGAGCCCGCACACGCCTAACGCGCCACATGCGCCTTCTGACACCGTCACCATGCTCAGCAACGCATCTACACGCCTTTACGCATTTTCTTTGCTCGAATTTGTAGAGTTTGACCCGTCAGCATACGATCTAATCCATTAGCCCAGATCTGGACTCGTATCTAGGAGCTGACGTCATTGCCGACGTCATTGCTGACGTCATCTGAGCCGTTAAGCCGAGCCGAGCCACAAGTTGAGCTGAGCCATAAATCGAGCTGAGTTACGAGCTGTAGCGGAGCCGCGGTGCCAAGCCGCAGTGTCACGACCCAAACCCGTCCCTGTGGGTTTAGCACCGTAACCGGTCAGTAATCTGTGATTACCGAAGGCCTGCTTAACAGTAATAACAGTAATACAGAGTACAAGGGCTGGTGGAAGCCGAAACAGTAAATGAAAGATGTCTAATGAGCTATGACATTCTGTATGCAAAAAAACTTTTCAACACATTCACATTCAGAACCAAAACAGTATGTACATACATATACATATATAATCATCCAGGACAGGGACCTAATCCCTATTCACAGTACAGTATAGGTACAATCAGTCTATACAGTATTACAAAACAAAGGTAAAAAAGGAGAAAATCTAAAATACCTCAAAACAGCCTTGCCTTGAACAGATCTGGAACCTCGCAGTGAGGCACAAAGGTTGGCTTGACAAAACAAGAGCTTAGCTTGACGCTCCTAGCAATGGTCCGGTGCCTGTACACCTACATATATATATGAGCAGTGAGCTAAAGCCCAGTGAATAACATATGCGTAAAGAGGTTAGAAATGAATGTCCTTTCAGTATTTAAAACAGTCATTTGAATAGTATATCAGTTATTCGATCATAGCAGTCATAAGTGGTACATCTAATAGCAAAACAGTACAGTAGGTCTCAACAGACCGAACAGCCAGTTGATGGCCATCATATCAGTAAACAATAGTGGTTCCAAACATGGGAACCGACAGAGATCTCTGTGACAGTAGCAGTACAGTATAGTAATAGTAAATTGCTATGGATGCCACGAATACAGTTCACAAATAGGACAAGCATTCATTCAGTAAACAGTGTTATTTCATAAAGCAGTTCAGTCATTCGTTTAGAAAGTAATCTCAATTGAACGTATCTTTACAACATTGTTACTCACAGAGTTTTGGGCTACAGATAGGCTAGTAAGCGTTCTCGGATGCCAACCCTACACAGTTACAGGATGAACACACACTAAGTTGCACGTTTGGGAAACAATAACTTAGTCCCTATCTTGACTCGGTGTAGTTCTACATCAATATCCTCATTAAGATGCCTTAAATTAGGCCTAGGAATATTTAGGATGGAATGAGGATGCAAAGATGCAATTAAAAACACTTTTCAGAATTTTCAAAAAACAGGGGTCTCGCTCGAGCATGGCTTTTTACACTCGAGCAGACATGCAGACATAGGAGATACGCTCGAGCGTGACTTTCCTCGCTCGAGCGACTGCAAAAGTACTGGATGCATGAAATTCACGCTCGACGGGCACTTGACCCCCGCTCGAGCGTGAAACACAAGTCCTCGCTCGAGCGTGCATTCCCTCGCTCAAGCGGACTGTAAACATGGCAAAAGTACTGGATACACACAATCCACGCTCGAGCGTTACTTTCCTCACTCGAGCGGACTGCATGAATTCAGAGTGTATGCTCGAGCGTGGAGTTCCCCGCTCGAGCGTGGATCCAAAATCTGGAATTTCCAGATTTGTCTCCAAGCATGAAACTCAACATTTAAAGCATCAATTTCGATCCTCTTGGGCTAATTTTCTGGAAAACTCTTGTAAACTCATAGTATAACATGTTTCAAAGATCAATTTGTAAAATCAAAGCCCAAAGGTAGTTCAATTGAACACAATTTTCAAATAAACTTCAAGAACATGAAAACAATGCAAATTCAACACATGCATGGGTTCCTTGGAACTCCAATGTTCTAAAACAAGATCAAATGCAAGATTTAACTTCAAAACATGGTGAGTTTATGGATCAAGACCCAAATATGAACATGCATGCAACAATTCTCATGAAACAACTTCAAAACTTCAATATAAGAGCATGCATGCATGATCTAGCTCTCAATTCAACATTGTAAACCAATTCTTGACTCAACTCACTAAATTACCATGAACCATGCAAGAACTAACTTGAATTCACAAACAAGAAGGTAAATGTCCTACCTTATGTCTTCAATTCCAATTCTAGAAGCTTAATTAAGCAATCCTCTCTTCAATTCTTCTAAGTTCAAGCAAGAATTCCTAGTTGAAACCAATTTCTCCTCACTCCCTGTTTCCTACGGTTTTGTCTCAAGGAATGGATGAGGAATAGATATGAATTAAGTCTCAAATGTTTTATGAGATGGCCCACTAACATGGCATTTTGGTAAATAAGTCCAACTAATGCAATACAACATTATTTAATCTAATTTAATCATACCAAATCAAATTTCAACTAAATTTACCATAAAATCACATTAATTCTAATTAAGACAAAACACTAATCAGTTCCGGATTCGGCCGCCGACAAGGCCTTCAATTTACAGTTCGTAACTTAAAACATGAACAGATAAATCAATGACAAACAGATAGAAATGCATTTAACACAACACATTCTTGCAATCAGTTTAGGATTTCATCCTAATCAGTTACTTATCATGTTCAGTCATAGTTTAGCAGTAATCAGTGGTGAGGGTTGTCACATGTAGACAAGCCGAGCCACGCCCCTGACGTCACGTTGACGTCATTTGATTCAAAAAATTATCCGATGCTTCTCAAAAGTCCCAGATTCCGCCAATCTGAGCCGTTTAATTATTTTTGCAAGATCTAAGCCGTTTGAAGTCCATTTTTGGTGATCCAATAGTGTTTTTCAACTATTTAGAATATTACGGACACATTTGTATGGTTAGAATTTGCAAATTCCACCCTGAAAATTTTCAAATTTCTTAAAGTCAACCAATGACCAATACAAATAATTTCTTTTAACCCCAGTTTCCAAAACTTAGCAAGGAGAACTATGAAAATTGGAGTATTCAAATGCAAGTGCTACTAGCCTCACAAGATTTGTGGGAGTTAGTAGATCAAGGATATGACGAGCCAGCTACTCTCAAAGATGAAGGAAATTTAAATGAAGCTCAGAAGACGGCGTTAAAAGATTCAAGGAAGAGAGATAAAAATGCCTTGTATCTACTCTATCAAGGCATTGATGAGTCAAGCTTTGAGAAGATTTCAGCAGCAGCAACCTCTAAAGAGACATGGAGTATTCTTTGCAATTCACATCGTGGAATTGAGAAGCCTATCAGAGTTCGACTCCAGGTGTTACGTAGCGATTTTGAGATCTTGCACATGAATGAGAATGAGTCAATTTTGAGTACTTCAACAGAACATTGACCATTGTTAATCAGACGAGAAGATATGGAGAGAAGATGGAATCTCTTCAAGTGATAGAGAAGATTCTCCAATCACTCAGTCCCAAGTTCGAGTCTAGCGATCCCGGTTTCGACCATTCTTTTATATTTTGCCACTTTGACTGTGCAGGTCGGGGATTGAGCTACCCAGTCAGCTTGCGGGGGTCCAGGGGGCAGCGCCGCTTGGAAGGTCTGAAGGCAGCACCTTGGCAGGGTCAAGGGGCAGCGCCCTCGAAACAAAAGTGCAAAATGCATTCGAAGTTGCTTGTCCGCTCGAGCGGCCGTTTATGAGCTCGAACGGAGAATGTTTGGTTCCAGAAGTTTGACCTGTCTGCAAAAGTACTGGGAATGTGTATTTGACACTCGAGCGGGGCTTTCCACGCTCGAGCGGACCATGTTATATCAGTTCGTGAATTTGATATTTCAGATCATTTTTGTATATCTCTTTCTCTAAAAATATTTCCTCTCCATTCTCTCTACATTTTCCTACGCCAAATTGGATCAAAACCTTGATTTCTTAAGATCCATTAGAGTTCTGCCATAGGTTCTTTATCAAAGTTGGTTAACTTCTCGAGGGTTTCGTTGTGTGCGGTGAAGATCGAGTTTCGACACCGTTGATTTTGGAGGTTTCATCTCATTTTTTCTTTAAAACTTGAGGTAGGAATTTTCTTAGAGTTATATATATATATTTGCAAGATCTAGATGATTTTTGAAATCATCCTTTAATAACTTTGAAAATTGATTGTTAATTCAAGAAGTTGAGCGATTTTGAAACTGGATTTGTCTCTTGTCTTTTAAAATGATTTTATGGGTTTTGATTTTCGTTGATGAAAAAATGATTTTGGAAAGTTTTCTTTCAAAAGACTTGAGTTGTATAGTTTTGGTGAGAAAACCTAGAATTTGGGGATTTTTTTTAAAGAGACTGAAAATTCATGAATGATATTGTTATATTTATTTTGTGTGTCAAAATAAATGGATGTTTAGAACATTTCTTATTTATATTTAGATAAATAATAAATTTCAGGAAATATGAGAATTGTCGTTCATTTTGGAAATTATTGTTCAAAACGTTGAAATAGTCTTGAAATGACTAATTGTTAAGGATACTTGAGAAGAGGGAATTGTGTTATTGCTTGAATGATGAATTGGAATAAAAGTATTTATATTCATCTTGTGTTATTAACATATCAATTCATTTGATTACATTAAACTTTGAAACTTGATTTGAAAACTTGCATTGAGAAAAGAATGTTGAGAACAAGTTTCCATGAATTGGTTTTGGGGTAATTACGGTAGTAAGTCTTGACAGGTGGTGTAGATGAAATTGAATAGGTGTTGAGCCTTCCAATTAATACTGGTAAAAATGACAGATTATAGGTGTCGAGCCTTCCAGTCAATGCTGGTAAAAATGACAAATTGGTAGTACTTGTATAGTCTACTTGTAGACACCAACCTTGGGATTACTAGAGTCGTATTTACCGCTCTCTTGAAATAAATTGTTAAGTTTTGAAGAATTGAAATTGCATGACATTATTGAGCATGATGGTTTTCAAAAATGAAGATGTGATTTTCTTTCAAAAGGGCATAGCATGGCATGTGCATTTCATCTCTTGAGACTTGTATAAAATGTATATACTTTGTTAAGAATTTCCTACTGGGCTTTATGCTCACCCTATGGGATTTTTGTGCAGGAAAAGATGTGGTGATGCCGCCTAACTCGAGGCAAGAAAATGTGTGTTGAGAGTACGAGACTCTCATTTTCCTGTGACTCTGTGTGTAAGCCAAGGGCTGTATGTGTGTGGATTTGAATAACCGTTTTGTATAACCAGACTCAAGCCTTGGAAACTTGTAAACCCTTTGGGGATATTTATTTGTTTATTTACTTGTTGTTAGATTAATGTATTGTTGCATAAAAAACTATTGTATCATGTAATGTAAGTTTGGAGATTTATATTCAGTTTTCCTTGAAGAAGCCATGATTGTTGTATTATCATTTGGGCTAGAAATTTGGGGGGTTACATCGGGCACGTGGTTGTAGCAATAGCAAAGTCCAAGGATCTCAGTGCCATGACCACTGATGAGCTGATGGGCACACTTGAGATTCATGAACAAAGGATCAACAAGAAGACTCCCTCAAGTTCTCTAGAGCAAGCTCTTCAATCAAAGTTGTCTTTCAGAGATGACAGAAACGAGTAAGGGGGACATCACAAAGAAGCCGAGGAAGAGGCCGTAGTTACAATAATCAACGTTTTGGTTTACGGGGAAGAGGCGGAAGAGGTCCAGCCGGAGAAGGAAAAAGTCAACCACATTTTGCTCCAAGAGGAAGAGCTAGAAGAAGAGGAGGTGGTTACAGCAACTGATCAGGATTTGACAAAAGCAATGTTCAGTGCTACCATTGCTACAAGTTCGGGCATTACAGCAATGAATACCAAAATAGAGCAACAACAGAAGCCAAAGAGCAAGTAAATTTTGCCGAGCAGGAAACAAACAAAGTCGGACCTATAGTCTTGTTTGTCCACCATGGAGATAGTGTAAACCAAAACAATGTTTGGTATCTAGATTCAGGAGCCAGTAATCATATGTGTGGTAAAAGAGAGTTATTCGTCGAGCTTGACGAGACTGTATAAGCACAAGTCTCATTTGGTGATTCTTCAAAGACTCTAGTGAAAAGAAGAGGCAATATTCTGATCAAGCTCAAGAATAGAGATCGTGATTACATCTTCGATGTTTATTATGTTCCAACCATGAAGAACAACATTTTGAGTATGGGACAACTCTAAGAGAAAGGATACGACATTAGCGTGAAAGATTGTCATCTTACCATCAAAGACAATCATGGTAATTTGATCGCTCGGGTGAGAATGTCCAAGAATCAGATGTTTGCATTGAACATCCAACATGATGTTGCGAAGTGTTTAAGTGCCATTATCAAAGATAAAGACTGGCTATGGCATTTGAGGTTTGGACATCTTAACTTTGGAAGCTTGAAGTTGTTGTCAAGCAAGAATATAGTGAAAGAACTCCCTCATATTGCTCATAGTAATGAAGTCTGTGAAAGCTGCATTTTTGGCAAGCATCACAGAACTAGCTTTGCCAAAGAAGTGAAGTGGAGAGCAACAAAGCCGCTGGAGCTAGTGCACACTGATGTGTGTGGTCCATTGAAGCCAATGTCAAATAGACAGAATAAATATTTTCTCATCTTCATTGATGATTATAGTCGGAAGACTTGGGTGTATTTTCTTAAAAGAAAATCAGAGGTGTTTAGTATCTTCAAAGAATTCAAAGTTCCTGTAGAAAAACAAAGTGGCTACTACATCAAAACATCACGGTCAAATCAGGGTGGAGAGTATACATCAGATGCTTTCAAGAATTATTGCAAAGAGCATGGAATCAAGCATCAAACAACACCATCTTATACGCCATAGCTGAATGGTGCTACAAAAAGGAAGAATCACATAATCTTAGATTTGGCAAGGAGTATGTTGAAATGAAAATGATTGCCTAAGCAATTTTGGGCTGAAGCCGTATCATGTGCTGTGTATCTACTAAATAGATGCCTAACCAGGAGCGTTCACTCTATGACTCCAGAAGAAGCTTGGAGTTCACATAATCCAAGTGTCAACCATCTCAGAATATTTGGATGTGTTGCGTACACCAAGATTCCAAAAGCAAGAAGGACCAAGCTCGATGATAATGGAGAAAAATGTATCCTTGTCGGATATGGAGACAGAACAATGGGACACAAGTTGTATAATCCCATTACCAGAAAGGTAATTATGAGTATAGATGTGATATTTGAAGAAGAAGCTTGGAATTGCAATCAAGATGAATTTGTTAAAGATGCAGAACTCATTCTTGAAGATGAAACATCAAAAGCTCCAGTTGAAATCACAAGAGAAGTTCAAGATGAGCCACAAACTCCTCCACTTAGAATACCGACACCTAGATCACCAGTTTCTCACAGAAGTGATGCATCATCATCATCATTATCATCAGATGATAGTTTTTCAAACAACCAAGACTAATGAGAAATTTGCAGGAGATATATGAAGCTACAGAAGAATCATATCTGAATTTGTTCTACCTACTCGCAGATAGTGATCTTACTTTCTCAGAAGCCATCCAAGAAGATAAATGGAAGAAATCAATGGATGAAGAAATTCATGCCATTGAGAAAAATGACACATGAAAGCTTACTAGTCTACCAAAGGGGCACAAACCCATTGGAGTGAAATGGGTATACAAGACAAAGAGGAATGCACAAGGCGAAGTGCAACGCTATAAGGCAAGATTAGTGGCAAAAGGTTACAAGCAGAGAGCTGGAATTGATTTTGGAGAGGTGTTTGCTCCAGTTGCCCTATTGGAGACTATTAGGCTAATGATTTCTTTGGCTACCCAGCACAAATGACAAATCTATCAACTTGATGTGAAATTTGCATTTCTTAATGGTTTTCTTGAAGAAGAAATCTATATTGAACAACCTTCGGGGTATGTTCATAATGGGCATGAAGACAAAGTGTACAAATTGAAGAAAGCACTTTATGGATTGAAGCAAGCTCCGCGTACATGGAATACTAGAATTTATCAGTATTTTCATGACAATGGTTTTGAAAAATGCCAATATGAGCACGTACTATATTTGAAGAAGGAAGCTGATGGAAGCATATTGCTTGCTTATCTTCATGTTAATGATCTAATTTTCATCGGAAACAAAACAACCATGTTCAAAGAATTTAAAAGAAGCATGATCCAGGAATTTGAAATGGCAGATATTAGATTGATGGCTCATTTTCTCGGCATTGAAGTTGCAGAAAGAAAAGATGGAATTTTTATTTCCCAAAGTGGCTATGCCAAGGAGATTCTCAAGAGATATGGAATGGAGAATTGCAATCTAGTGAATACTCTTGTAGACAGTGGAGTGGAGCTCAAAAAAGGTACAAAGGCAGGTGATGTGGATCCAACTTATTTCAAGAGCTTAGTTGGAAGTCTTCGCTATCTAACTTGCACCAGGCCAGACATACTCTATAGAGTAGGACTGATTAGCAAATATATGGAAACACCAGATCAGTCACACCTGTATGCAGCAAAGAGAATTCTTCGCTACATTAAAGGTACAATCGATGATGGTTTATTCTATAAACCAATTGATAATTTCAGTCTTGTTGGCTATTCAGATAGTAACTGGCGACATGACGTAGATGAGTGGAAGAGTACTATTGAGTTTGCTTTCGTTATGGGAAATACAGTGTTCACTTGGTCGTCCAAGAAGCAAGCTATTGTGACACTGTCAACTTGCAAAGCTGAGATTTTGTAGCCAACTCAGTTGTGTGTCATGCAATTTGGTTAAGAAATGTGCTAAAGCATTTGGGATTTCCACAAGAAAATCCTACTGAGATCTATGTTGATAATCGCTCAGCAATTGCATTAGTAAATAACCCAGTTTATCATGAAAGAAGTAAGCATATTGACATCCGCTATCATTTCATCCGAGAGCATGTGAAAAATAAAGAGGTGAAATTATTTCCTTGCAAATCTCAAGATCAGCTTGCAGATATTTTCACAAAGCTATTGAAAAATGATCTGTTCAACAGAATGAAGTTGATGCTTGGGATGAAGCAGCATGGAGAATCAAGATTAAGGGAGGATGTTGTGAAGTAATCTTGCTTCACCTATAATAAAAAATTGTTCTTTTCCACCGGCCGAAGAGTAGAACGGAGGCTGAAATTAAGTTTTGTCAAAAATAGTTGCAACCGTTTGAAATTCACAGCCTTAGTCGTATTTGCATTTAATGGTTTCACATTACTAGTTTTATCTATATATAGCTATTGTATTTTGAGAATTCAGAGTGTGGGAGAAAGAAGAGAGTTAGAGTGTAAGATTGTGTTTTTTCTCTCCTCAGTGTATTCTACATATTTGAGTGAAATAAATTTGTGTTTCAAATTATCAATCCTCTCTTGTATTTGTTTTGTGAACCACCATAAGTGGTTTGCACTCACTCTCACCAACACATGTCACATCAATAGAGTTCTCTTTAGAACTCCAAAATTAGAGCTCTCAATCTTTATTCTATAGCATACAACATAACCCCATAATAGAGACTTTAATCCTTCATCATCGATTTAAAATTCTAGTTATATTTATAAGAGCAATGATACATAACTTTGATTCAAGAGCTCTTAAAATAGAGTTCTAATGAGTTGGCAAGTCAAAAGAAAATGAAAAGTACCAATAGAAATTAACAATAATTACACATGGGGAGTGCCACATAATTAGAGCTCCTTTAGAGCTCTTATTTTAGAGTTACAAACATTTTTGATATTATAAGTGAATATTGACCATTAGTATTAAATTGTGAGATTGTAGCACGGATGAAAAATAAAAGATAAAAACAAAAAATTTAACAAATTCTATTATATGCATAAAATCAATACCACAGTTAAATACAATTTTTTAATAGGTGTTGGAAAATATATATAGCTGAAAATATTATAAATGTTTTTGTAATTTTCAGTGTAACTATGGCAGAATTTGTACCAGATTCCAACTCCATTATTGCCTCCTGTCCGCTTCTCATAATGATCAGCATAGACAGTTATAGACTGCCAAATTTTTATTATAAACAGTGATAACTAAATGAAATTAAAAAAACATTTAAAAGAAATTAAATTTACATCATATAATAATTTATTTGTAAGATATTTTTTAAAATTGCTCTTTATAATTTTAGAAATTATATCTCGCTCATTAAAAGTTTTAATTTCATAATAAATAGTTATTTTTATTAATAAAGGATTAATTATATTTTACCTACTTATTGTTTAACTAAAAAACACAATAAATCTTTATAATTTAAAAATATACACATAGCCTTCTTATAGTATGAAGTAAAGTACAAACTCTAACTCTGTTAACAATTGTTTAGAAAAGCCTACATTACTCTTTAACTTTTTGTCTAATTTTGCCATCACAGGCAAATCATTCCCCTCTTGCCTTACCTTACGAACCCCGCTAGCCACTTCCATGTTAAACAGGCCAACATCTATTTCTTTTATTTCACCTTATCCTTTTCATCTTCTTCCTTAATTTCTTCAGCACTTTGTTTTTTTTTTTTTTTTTCTTACTCACTCTTTTTATTTTTTTTTATGTTTTTCCATGGAATAAGCCATGGCTTCCCTGTTGAAGCAGCCACCCATGGTGGTTTCAACACCTCAAATCAAAACCCAATTCCCTTTTGTGCTACACGCATCAGAAAACTCATTTAGTCGATCACGTAGAATTTTGTAGTAAAAAACATTTTTTTGTTTGTCTTGGACTCTTTCTAGAAAATTTTCTAGGTACATATACATAATGTGAACAGTTAATTTGTTGTAAACACAAGTGTTAATATCAAAACAAAAAAACTTAAACTTTGGATCATGTATCATGTGTACTATCAAGAAATTAAAACAAAATTGCATACCCGAATCCGTCGTTATGGTTAAACAGAAGCGCGATTGACAAACGGGATTGCCTGTGGTAATGCTTTCCAATCCTTTCCTATGCCCTTAATGCTTTTTTTCAAAAGAGAGGATTTGAAGAAGATATATGTTGTTCTTGTGTATGCATGGCAAGATTGGGACCATAACCCTTTGTTTTGGTTGGCAGTTCAAGGAAAACCAACCGTGACAGTTGAACACCAAACAATAACCAACTTACACAATTTTTATTTCTGCCCCTCATAGAAATAGAAATTGTACAAATAGTATCTACACACTAGGTCCATGACAAACATACCTTTTAAGCCTACTAACTAAATTAGATCACTTAAATTTTGATGCTTTTGATAAATGATAACACACACATTTAAATATGTGGTCCCAATTAGAAGTTAATCTAACAATCTCCCACTGGACCACATATGTAACCTAATAAATGTGTTTAACTTTAGTGAGCTTAGAAATTTGTTATCATGACCTGAGGGTATCCAAACAATCTTGTCCATTAACTATATTAATATAGGATCAAAGCGGTCTTTGTTACAATAATCGTAACTCAACCCACCAATGGTCACGTATATCAATACAACCAAATGACATAGATCAATCATGGATGCGTAGCATGAAAATTACATGTAATGTGATCCATACATGCCTATTTCCAACTGGTCCTACTTAACTTTATTGAGATCAATACTTCAAAATACGTAACAGAGTGTAATAAACTGAATACTTCATTTCTGCAAAAATTAATCTAATTACATAGATAAAACTCAAGGCTGACATAGAGCAGTAATATAAATACAAACTCCTACTAATATAAATACAAACTCCCACTAAACCAAAATGTTCTCAAATAGAACAACACCCATATGAGCAGTGTGCTCATGAAAGACCTTGGGCGGTAGTCCCTTCGTAAGTGAATCCGCTATCATGGAGTTTGTCCTAATGTGCTTTATGGAAATTTGTCCACTCTGTACTCTTTCTTTTACAACTAGGAACTTGATATTGATATGCTTTGATCTTGTTGAGCTCTTGTTGTTATTGGAATATAAAACTGCAGACTTATTGTCACAGTATAACTTAAGTGGTCTTTCAATGCCTCCCAAAATATGCAGCCCAGTGACAAAATTCCGTAGCTATATTCTATGATTTGATGCCTCATAACATGGTACAAACTCTGCGGCCATAGTGGATGAAGCTATGAGCGTCTGCTCTGCAGACCTCCAAGAAATTGCTCCACTAGCTAAGAGATAAATATAGCCTGATGTGGCTTTCCTACTGTCTTGGTATCCAGCAAAATCAGAGTTAGAATACCCAATGATCTCTAACTTATCTAACCTCCTATATGTGAGCATATATTCCTTTGTTTTCTGTAAATACTGCATAACTCGCTTGGCTACTTTCCAATGATCCATGCCAAGACTACTTAAATATCTTCCTAACATGCCAACTATGAAAGCAATATCAGGACGTGTACATACTTGGGCATACATTAGACTCCCTACAGCCGAGGCATAAGGAATCTTCTACATTTTTTGAATTTCAAGGCTATTCTTCGGGCATTTGCTGAGACTAAACTTGTCTCCCTTAGTAACCGGGGTTTCACCTGATTTACAATTTTGCATACCAAATCTGTTGAGTACTTTTTCGATATAGCTCCTTTGTGATAATCCCAGAATACCCCGAGAACGATCTCGGTGTATTTCGATTCCTAATACAAAAAGCATCACCAAGATCTTTCATTTCAAAATTCTTAGATAGAAATCTCTTGGTGTCATGCAATAAGCCTATATCGCTTGTGGCAAGCAATATATCATCAACTATATAAAATCAGAAATATGTGTTTACTCCCACTGAACTTGTGATTACACACATTCATTAACAACATTAGTTTCAAATCCATACGAAGTAAGAACTTGATAAAATTTGAAGTACTACTGACGAAAAGCTTGTTTGAGTCCATAGATGGATTTAGTCAATTTGCAAACCATATTCTTTGGGTCTCATGACACAAAGTTTTCTGGCTGCACCATATAAATTGTTTCTTCAATATCACCATTAAGAAATGTTGTTTTGACATCCCTCTGATGCAACTCAAGATCAAAATATGCAACAAGCGCCATAATTGTCCTAAAAGAATCTTTCTTAGAAACCGGAGAGAAAGTTGCTTTAAAGTCAATTCCTTCCTTTTGAGTAAAGCCTTTGGCTACAAGACGTACCTTATACCTCTCCACATTACCATTTGAATCCCTTTTGGTTTTAAATATCTATTTACAACCTACATGCTTCGCACCAACTGGTAATGAGACAAGTTTCCAAACTTTATTGCCTTGCATAGATTTATATTCTTCATTCATGGCTTCTATCCATTTATGAGAGTTGGAACTTTCCATGGCTTGGTGAAAGATGATTGGATCATCTTTCGACATTCCATTTTCTCACCTCATGTTCCTGGAGATATACAGTTTAATCATCCGAAATTACAAATCTCCTTTCTCTCGTGGATTGCCTTAATGGCATAGGTTCTTGAGGTTGAGGTTGTAGAGTTTGTTCCTCAGGAACAATTACCTTATCTTGAATAAAGGGTTGAACTATATTTTCTTGAACAACATTGTCTGGTTGAGGATCCGAAGTTACTTCTTGAAGCAATGACAGGGAATAGGAACCTACAATTGGTCAAAAGTAGTAGTAGGAAGTGGAATTACTCCTGCTTCCTCCTCAAAGACAATGTCTCTAACTGGATTTCTTCCCCCAAACTCAACATCCTCAAAAAATGTTGCAATTCCTGCCTCAAATACTAACCTATTTGTGGGATCATAAAACTTGTAACCCCGCTGATCGTTCGGCATAGCCAATAAAGTAGTTGCTGATGGTTTTGGAGTCCAATTTTCTTTCATGAGGTTTATAAGGCCTCATCCTCAGCAGGACACCCCCACACATGCAACTGTTTTAGACTAGGCTTTTGCCCAACCCAAAGCTCATAAGGTGTTTTTGCAGCTGCTTTAGTTGGCACCTGATTTAATATATAAGTTGTTGTCTTTAGAGCCTCACCCCAGAGGGACTCTGGTAAAGTATAATGACTAATCATACTTCTTACCATATCCTTAAGAGTCCAGTTTCATCTCTCAGATACACCATTCATGCTAGATGATCCTGGCATGGTGTATTGTGGGACGATTCCACATTCCTCTAGGTATTTTGCAAATGGTCCTTGACATTGTTCACCTGATCTATCATATCTGCCATAGTATTCACCACCACGGTCAGACCTGACACTCTTTATCCATTTGTTGAGTTGTAACTCAACTTCAGCCTTAAATTTTTTGAATACGTCCAAAGACTGTAATTTCTCATGGATAAGAAACAGATACCCATATCTAGAATAGTTGTCTATGAATGTGATAAAATACTGTTGACCATTCCAAGACGCCATAGAAAATGGCTCACAGATGTCCGTATGAATTAATTCTAAGATATCTGTAGTTCTATGGGCACCAAATTTCTTCATTTTGGTCTGTTTTCCCTTGGTACACTCAACACAGACCTCAAAGTCTGAAAAATCAAAAGAGTCCAAAATTCATCAGACACAAGGCGCTCAACTCTAGATTTAGAGATGTGACCTAAGCGTTTGTGCCATAATGAGGCTGAATTTTCCTTAGTTAATTTACGCTTTGTACCTCTGTGATTCCACAGTGCAAGGTTTCATTATAAGATGCAATAGTTTCTAGCAAATATAGATTATCAAACACATTAAGTAAACCAGTACCAACAACATTTGAATTAACTGGACATACTAAACTTCATATTTCCAAAAGAGCAACAATATCCCAATTTGTCCAATACAAAAACATAAATTAAATTCCATCTAAAGGACGGTACAACAAAAGTGTCTATTAAGTCCAAATAATAACCAGTTTTCAGCAATAATCTAAAGTGTCCTATTGCCTGCACTTCTACTGACTTGTCCATCACCCACGAGGATGTATTTTTCAGCATCAGTTGGCTTTCGGTAGTTCAGGCAACTCTACATAGAAACACATATATGAGTAGTAGCACCAGAATCTACCCACAAAGTGTTTCTTAGTACTGAAGCTAAATTTATTTCAGAACAGACCAAAACAGAATACATACCTTTCTTTACACGCTAGGCGGCGTATTTGGCATAATCCTTGTTTCTGTGTTCGGGCTTGCCACAAAAGAAACAACCATCCTGCACTTTCTGTTTCTTTGGTTCCAGACCCTTAGGAGCAGCAGCTTCCTTTCCCTTATGCTTTCTTTTCCCCACATGCTTGGAGGTGCTTGCCAAATGAGCACTTTCAGTCCTTTCTTGCTTCAATCACTCTTCCTCTTGCACACAAAATGAAATGAGCTCATTGAGAGTCCATTTCTCCTTCTGGGAGTTATAATTAACCTTAAATTGGTTAATTGGTGTAGGAAGACAGATGAGAAATAAATGCACAAGCAAATCATTAAATAGGTCGAGCTTTAGTGCCTTAAGTTTTGAAGCAAGATGAGACATCTCCATGATGTACTCGCGAACATTACCCTTGCCTTTATACTTCATTGAAATCAAGCTTGCTAAAAGTGTGCTTGTTTCAGCCTTATCATTTTTAACAAAACGCTTTTGAATTTTCGAAAGAAATTCACCGGCAATGGTAACATCCTCTGTTATTGCACCCCTGAAAAACTTCTGGAATCCCACGCTTCATGATCATAAGACTTAGCCTGTTAGAACAATCCCACTTTGCTAAGTACACAATTTCCTCAGGAGTTCTTTGTTTAGTGAGATCATTCGGTTTTGGCATTCTTAATGCCAAGTCTATGTCCATGCAGCCGAGAACAATCAATATGTTCTCTTTCCAGTCCTTAAAGTTTGTTCCATTTAACATTGGAACATTGTTCACATTTGCAGATATTGAAGCAGTAGACCTTAAAGCTGAAGAAGGAATAAAAAAAAAAAAAATGAATAAATAATCATGCTCACAACAAATAAGCAAATATATAGTCTCTATATCACATAAGTTTATGACAACATCTCAAGATACCGAGTACAACATTAATACTAAACCTTTGGGTAGATGTCAAATAACAAATCTATCTTTGGATTGATTTATTATTCACATCACGTTACCGGAATAATTATCACATGTTTACCACCACAAATGTGTGTGCAATTCTGCCAAGTATTAAACTTGGTCTTTGGATCGGTTAAGACCCATATGATTTACACATACATGAACATTCAAACATTCCCTATTAATCAATCTAGACAAGAGAGGTCGCTTTGGCGACATCTTGTTTTAATTGACCTATAGTCAGAATGTTAGACAATTGATTTTATTTGATGTAGATGTTGCATGAAATTACTTAAATTTAAAGATTCTTTAATTTATAAACCATAAAATTGAACCACAAAAGTTAATGGTTGCATATTATTATGTGTTGTGACACCTAACAAATAACATAGACAGAAGTAGATAGAATATATATATATACAACTGTAAGCAAACATGCGGCATTCCAATTATTTTTTTTTTTAGTACACGATGTTCACAAACAAACCACATGATATATATATATATATACATGATGCCATGAACATGAAATAAACACATGTACAAGAAAGGCACAATATGAAAGGATTGTAAACTGATAGTGGCCATGATAACCATCATCTAATATGGAAATGCAGAATCCAAATGCAAATTGATGCCATCATTTTCATACATACAATCATCCATATATATTATATATATGAACACATGCACTAATCCATTAGAAGGTTTCATACCCACTGCCCATTTCAAGATCACCGATGATAGCAAATGGTAGGAAAAAAATTTTTTTACCATTTCCAGAAACTAGAAAATACAGAATGACAAACTAGGAAACCAGAAAACAAACAGGATTTGCAACAGTAATGCGGAAGCCCACAAACCAACGAAACTAAATTGGATGAATTAATAGCATATCCATTTCTAATAATAGACATGATATAACCGCTCTGATACCACTTGTTAATATCAAAACATAAAAACTTAAACTTTGGATTATGTATCATGTGTATTATCAAGAAATCAAAACAAAATTGCGTACCTGAATCCATCGTTATGGTTAAACGAAAGCGTGATTGATAGACGGGATTGCCTGTGGTAATGCTTTCCAATCATTTCCTATGCCCTTAATGCTTTTTTTCAAGAGAGAGGATTTGAAGAAGATATATGTTGTTCTTGCATATGCATGGCAGGATTGGGACCATAACCCTTTGTTTTGGTTGGCAGTTCAAGGAAAACCAACCGTGGCAGTTGAACACCAAACAATAACCAACTTACATAATTTCTATTTCTGCCCCTCATAGAAATAGAAATTGTACAAATAGTATCTCCACACTAGGTCCATGACAAACATACCCTTTAAGCCTGCTAACTAAATTAGATCACTTAAATTTTGAGGCTTTTGATAAATGATAACACACACATTTAAGGGGTGTTTTGGAAAGTTGGTAAAAAGCTAGCTTTTGGCTTTTTACCAAGCTTTTTGGCTTTTTAGAAAATGATTTGGGAAGTTGGTAAAAAGTTGGGTTTTGACTTTTTTTTGTTAATATTTATTTATGATGTCAAATCAAAATAAAATAACCAAAATACCCTTGCCAAACTTTGAAATTCTATACGATTTGTTAACCTAGAGGGTCTTTATGTAATTTGACACGGTAGCTTTTTTATCACATCCCAAATGCAACAATTGCTTTTTTAGAGGGTGGTGCGTTTTTCCGTAGCAACAAAAACGCAAACATTTTCAGTCTCTTCCCAAAACGGCACTAAATATGTGGTCCCAATTAGAAATTAATCCAACAAAAAGTACGAAGTTGTGCTGTAAAAATTGTTCCAATCTTTCATGTATGGATCGAAACAGGAAAGAGCTTTCCTTGTGCTGTAAAAATTGTTTCAAGTTCCAATCATTCTTTGCATTATAATTTGCAACTTTTATTAAACAACTCAAACTATGTTTCCTTTCATTCCAAGTGGGTCCAATACGTTTGGCAAATTTGTTTGGAAATTTGCTTTTGAACCTAGGTATGTACATATGCATATATATTAGTTGTAGTGGTGTTGGATGTTGTGATTAGGAATGGAGGCAGTTGATATGTATGGCATTGGTTGTTTACGAAGTGAGAGATAAGAAAAGAGAGATGAGATAAAGGAGATGGAGGGTGAACCATGCTGGTGTTGCAGGTTGCGTTTAGCTGCTTCTATGCGGTGAAGATGAGGAATGAAGAAGAAAAGAAGAAGAAGAAAAAAAGAAAACTTAAAAAAGGACAGAAACATCATTTGCTGAAAATATTTTGCGGTCTCACTCATAAATGACTGTGTGTTACACACCCCGTTACTTTAGACAAAATTTTCTACCTTTGCATTTTACTTCAAGCTATAACGGTGTTATGTGGGTATTTTTAAAACAAAGAGGTAATTTATTTGAGTTAAATCATAGTGAGCTAAAATATATTTAATTCATTAATAAATTATTAAATTAATTAATAATTTTTAATAATATTAAAATTTTATTTTAATTAATAATTTAAATAATTTTATTATTGTATATGGAGGTTGTTAGGAATTTTATTAATAAACTGTTATTTCAATTAATAATATTTTTTAATGATGTCAAAAATTTATTTTAATTAATAATTTAAATAATTTTATTACTGTATATGAGAGTAATTAAAAAATTTATTTTTTCAATTAATTCTGTTAAATAAAATTTTTTGACAAAAAAATATTTATGATTTTTAAAATCACAAAAAAAATCTATATTTTAAGTAAAACTCATGAAGATATTTGTAATTTACCCTTATTATTATTATTATTATTATTATTATTAGATTAAAAAATTTACCCTTATTATTGCTTATTGTAAGAGGTGTTAACTTGAGCCCACTAATTAATTGGGCCCAATCGAAACCCAATCGGAAAGACCAAAAATTGGTGAGCTTGGAGAAATTATTATCAAATGGGCCAAGTGCATTCTATTGAACGAGCCCACAAGAAAGTCAATAAATTGGGCTGAGGAGGACCATTTCAAGCATATATCTTTAAAGAAAGCCTAACAAGCCCATTTGAGGAGGTCCAGGTTGTACAGGTGTCCGAGGAGGTTAACCACTGTTTTCAGAAGAGATGAAACCCTCGGAGGAGATCTATTCTCCAAGGTATTGGCTTAGTCTTGAAAGTGTTCGAAACCATGAACCTAGAGACCTATTTAAGTTCAGACTCGAAAGGATTTGGATCCACGAACCTAGAAATCCGAAGCACTTGGCTTCGAACGGATTCGAACGTAATCTAGAAGTCGCTCCATTAGTGAGTCCTAGAACAGTTGCGGGCTCGGAGCTTTCCAGGATCTACGCACCAGAACCGTGGGCGTGTTGGAGTCCAAACAAAGGATCCGATCCCGAGGACAGTGAGTGGAGATAAATTCACTCTTCAGTTAAACTAACCTATACCTGGGTTGAGTTGGCACGATCTAGGTGGTCCCTGAGATTCGGCAATATTTACGGCAGGGCATTCTCTTGAACTACCCCTGACCCTTTTGCAGCAAGATGTCCTCTGGGACTATCCCTGACCCCTTGGGATGATTGGGAAAAATTGGTTAGGTGTGACTAAGAAGAAGGATTCGTCGAGAAGTTGATCTCCTCTGTGGGGTTTTTCTCATCCTCGAAAAGGTCACATCCTCAGACAAAGTAGTTAGAGAGAATATTCCCTCATGCCTTGCACACGGGCTCCATCCTACATTATAAGGTGCCTATAAATAGCATCCACCCATAGCTTTACAAGGGATAGGATTTTGGGGAAATAATTCTTGGGAAAGAATTAATTTCCCTTCTCTATTATCTGCCTTGAGAGTGAAAGTGGGAGATCCATAAAAGACCCTTGTGATTATTCTCTCTCTAATTACTTTGCCTTCTTCTTCACCCAATCTCTTATCTCCATCATCTCTTTGCTATTGTGTTCCTAGTTGTAACCGTTGAAGAATCTAAGCCTCTCATTATTTCTAGAGAATTCGAGTTTTCTTCAAAGATCTTCGAATTTTTCGACAACAGTTCTTGAACCCTCTCATACACTTATTGACCTTTACTATTTTCTCTTTGATTATTTGTTGATTAGGAAGTGATAGTTCTAACCATCTCAACCGCACTCCCCACCCTCCGACCACCCAAATGCACCATCGCCGACAGCCCAACATGCATCTCGGCCACTGCCACGCAGCTAACAGTCCTCTACATAGCATTCTACCTCACCGCCCTCGGCATCGGCGGCCTCAAATCGAGCGTATCAGGGTTCGGCTCCGACCAATTCGACGACACCGACGAGCAAGAAAAGAACCAAATGACCAAATTCTTCAGCTGGTTCTTCTTCTTCATAAACATTGGGTCACTCATGGCCGTGACGGTTCTTGTTTACATACAAGACAATTTGGGAAGGCAATGGGGTTACGGAATTTGTGCGTGTGCGATTGTGATCAGTCATGTTTTGTTCCTCTCTGGCACCGTGAAGTATCAGTATAAGAAGCTTGTGGGGAGTCCGTTGACGCATATCGCTGTTGTGTTTGTTGCTACTGAGAGGAAGAAGGGTGTGGAGCTACCGTGATATCGGAGGAGGAAGAGGAGAAGAGAAGAAGAAGAAGAAGAAGAAGAAGAAGAAGAAGAAGATATTGCTTCATACCAAGCAATTCCGGCAAGTGTTCTATTCTATTCCATTACCAAAGAAAAGAAATATATATTTTATTGGGTGGTTTTGAGAAGTTGATTAAAAGTTGATTTTTTGATTTTTTTTTTTTAAATGTGTAAAAAATAAAAAGGTAATATGACCCAAAATAGGTTAAATGTCAAAAATTTGACTAACCGTGTTCCCAAATTAGCCCATTAAGGAGCACAAAATGAAGAAAAAGTAGAGTAATGTTAAGAGCGCAAAATGAATTATTAAATATTTTATTAAGGATAAATTATAAATATGCCTCTTAAAATTTGATTAAACTATAGACTGTCCTTATGATTTCAAAAATTATAAATATTCTTTTATTATAATTTTTTATTTAACAAAAATTAACCGAAAAAAATAAAATTTCCAATTGTTCTCTTATACAATGACAAAATTTCTTGAATTATTAATTAAATAAATTTTTAACATTATTAAAAATTGTTATTTGACTTGATAATTTATTAATAAAATTGATCATTTGTTATGAAATTACAAACATCATGAAGCGGGGTGTAATTTTTCTAAAACTACAGAATAAATCGTATTTTAAATAAATGTCAAGAGTGTATTTATAATTTTTCAAAAATATTTTTTTATAAATTTTAAAATACTTTTCACTTATGTCAAAAAAAATTCGATCTTTTTTTTTACAATTTTCAATGAATCTTTTATACAAATTTCGATATTAGAAAATGCCAAAGACAATTTGATTGTATTTATTTACCTAATTAAATTGTATAGTTGATTGAGTAAGGTTAGATACTTCTAGAATATTATCTTTAAATGTATTCATTCTAATGTAATAATAAATTAAATATAAATTTATTACTTCTTAAATAAATTAATAATTAATGTCACGTCCCAATTTGTATTACTCGGATAATATTTCAAATATTTATTAATTAAGTCTATTTGCAAATGACAATTCATCCTTGGATGAAATGATGAATAATTAAATATACGTATTCCCTCTCGTTATACAACAATGACATTTACATATAAATAAAAGAAATGCCCTGAGATTTACAATAAAAGAGAGGTCACTACTCTTTACAAAAAAATAGCACGCAACCCAAATAAAAAGTAGTAGTACAATCTATCACTACACTACACTTATGAAATGGTAAGATTCACTGTTTGATCTTCAAATCCGAAAAGCATTCCATGTACACATGTATAGGTAGGGGGTGAGCAACAACTAGCTTACCAAACAATCTCATATTAAAACTATTAGAAGATATGCGGGTACAAAGATACTCATACATTTATGTAAAATCATATTATGTCAAAACCATATGATTCTATTACATAAACTCTTTGATCCAATTCATTTAATTAACCACAACTAGTTAACTTAAATAAATAAGCATGCCTCAAATGCAACATGACATCCTTTTCAATTCATTCAATTACCCATTTGTCAATTGAATCAAATAATTAAACAATTCATAATGACATCTAACAAAACATTAAATACATTTTATACAATCTTATGAGAGGAATGCATATGTCAATGCCATATTCAAATATTTTTTTTCATATTTTGAAAATCTTGTACGCAATGCTAATTTGAAAACATATTAATCTAACAATTTCAATAGAATTCCAAGGTGGTAAATATGACTCAGGTAATCCCTAGGCTGGTGTCTTCAAGTAGACTATACAAGTACTACCAAATTGTCATTTTTACCGGTATTAACCGGAAGGCTAAACACCTATCCGTGCAGGTTTCTGGTCTTTCACCATGGACACTCAGGCCAACTTAACCAATATCAAACTACACCCCCTAATCGGACTTACCAACGTATTTACCCAAATCAAATCCAAATGATTTTGTTTCCCAAAAACAATTCCATTCTCAAAACAATAGTTTTCAATTGCAATTCAAAATCCATAATAACAATGAAATGGGATGTCAATGCAATATCTAACAATGCATTAGATTAGTTCCAATTTCAATTCACCACACAAGACTCCATTGTGATTAAATTCCATATATCTATCAATGTAATATCATAATACAATTCAAGAGATAATCCAACAATATTCACATTCATGTAGTCTTCCACATGTTAATCAACATTTCCAATTAGTCATTTCAAGACAAATCTATAATATACTATATTTCAAACTTCCAAAGTTCCAACATTTCTCATCATTCCAAGAAATCCCTCATTAATGCAAATACGGTAAATTTCCACTGATAGTTAAAATAGTTATTTGTAACGCCCTCAAAATAAACTCATAAATCATACATTCTTGACATGCTTAGACATAAAAGAATAAAGCATAATTACATTTCATCAAAGTATTCATTACAAAATGTATTACATGTTGCACAACAAAAGTAAATGTCCTGCGGGCTTACAAGCTTTCCAAGCCAACACTTGGTTATAAAAAGGAGAGTACTAACTCAAAACACAAAATAAGCCCTTGGCTTAATATAGATGTATGTAGGACACCCCATTTTTGACCGACTTTAAGACTTAGACATCATCGATTGAGCGCTCGGTGATTGCGCATGTTGTGCTCATTCGGAGGTTTCGGAGTTTCGGCTGAGGGCCTTATCCCCAGACCTCGGGACCATTTTGTGCTTTGCCTCGATTTGCGAACCAAGTTCTATTTTCTCTTCCTGAAGGGAGGGAGAGGTCTGGTAGATCATCTCTCAGTGGCCGTAGGCTACATTTCGTGGTCGTAGGCCACTGTTCCCGTTTAGAGACCAGTTTCCGGTTTTCAGGAGCCGTCGGCCGTGCGCCTCGCTTCGGGACCGCCTAACTTTCTCCGTTTGCTCCGGTTTTTGGCACACACCTTGTTTCCTCTCTCTAGAGGGACACTGTGGCCCGGGAGACCACCTTCGTGGTCGCACGCTACTTTCGATGCTTAACAGTCAATTTTCGGGGCACCCAGCTGCGCGCTTTGGCCTCCGAACCCTCGTTTTGCATCCGTGTTGGTTCATTTTTGGCACAACCCTTGTTTTCCATGTTTGGAAGGTGGTACAAGGGTGGAAGACCAACAATTCTCTTGGAGACCACTTCTCTCTCCGCCAGCCGATTTTCTTGTCGAGAAACTGGTCTCCCTGATCTTTGGGCCACATTTACTGGTCTCCCATCATACCATTGGCTTTGTTTCAGTGTGGAGACCACCAATTACCCTTGGAGACCAGTTTTCTCCTTGGAGACCACTTTTCTCCTTGGAGACCACTTTTCTCTCTCCTCCAGCCAATTTTCTTGTCGGAAAACTAGTCTCCCTGATCTTTTAGCCACATTTATTGGTCTCCCACCATACCACTAGCTTGCATTCAGTTGGGAGACCACCAAATGGGTCTGCCGACAACCTTGTTTTGAGTTGGACCTTTTGACCTGGCTGGCCGACCACTAAAAGTAGCTGGCCGACCATTTGACCTGGTCGGCTGACCAGTTGAACTGGTTAGCCTACTCCCTCCCGTTTTGTCTTCCTAAGTTGGTTCCAGCTGGGAGGCATTTGCTGCATCCTCCATACACGTGTATGGAGGATGTTTAATCTTAGTTTGAAGCTTCTCCAAGAAGCTTTGGACCCTTAGCTCTATAGAGGAAGGCCTCTCCTTCCTTTGCAAGGGTTGAGAAGTTGCTAGAGCATGCATACAATATACACCTCTCTACATCTCTATCTTTTGTGCCCAAATACTCCATAGTTCTTGGCCCTTTGCACACCAACCCTTAGCTTAACCCTTCCACCATCCATCCAAGCACCTTGGAGCTGGTTTTCAGAGGTTGAAGGTTTGCTACTTTGGTCCAGAAGCTGCTGGAGGTCTTCTTTACAAGGGTAACATTCATTTCCCCCTTTTAAGCATTATTTTGCTTCACATCTTAGCTCCATTTGCAAGCATATTTGGGTGTTGTCATAAACTGAAAAAAGTTTTGTTTTAAGCTTCTTAACATGTTTGTTTAAGACCTCTTTTCTATTGGGGGTCATCTACCCCCTTTGCATGCTTCATTTCTCTTTGTTTTGAGCCATGCATTAGGGCTTTTGTGTTGAGCTTTGTTGGCCCTTTTAACCACTGAAATCCAGTGGATTTTCAGTGGTTATTATATGTTTTTGAGCATCAAAATCAGAGAGGGGTGATCCTCTCACCCCTTGTCTTGTTTACTAGCTTTCTTGGCCTTACAAAGGAGCCCCTATTTGCATGTTTTCAAGCCATGTTTTAGGCTATTATTTGTGAGTTTTATGACCTGCATGACCTCTGTCCAGAGGTGGTTTTTCCATGTTAAGTGTCCATCTTGCATGTATAGAGTAACCCTCTTCATGGCCTTTCAAAGGAGCCTTCACTTGCATGCTTCCTAGCCCCCTTTCAGGCCCTTTTTGATGAGTTTTAGGGCCCTCATAACCTCTTTCCAAAGGTGGTTTTGCCATTTTTGATGTCTATCTTGCACGTGTAGAGTAACCCCTTACATAGCCTTTCAAAGGAGCACCTCATTCTAGCATGTGTTGACTGAGTTCCAGTGGTTTTTTGGTCATATTTTGGCATTCCATGTTTCTTTTTTTGGCTGGTTTGGTAGTCCTTTACATGCTTCATATAGTTGTAGTGTAAGTCATGGTTCACTAACTTGTTTTGTATGATGTTTTGGCCGCCTTTCCTAGCATATTTTGGCCTTGCCTTAAACTGATTTTGTGCATATTTTGGACTGTCTTAGCTCTATTTTTGGGTCTCATGGTTGAATGATGCTTGTTTTGCATGCTTGTAGTACAATGTCCATGCTTAGCTTTGAGTTTCGAGGTCTGTTGCATGCATATACTGAGGTGTTTTCATGTTTTGGGGCCATTGCACATCATATTTTAGAGCTTACATGTATGCCATATTCCCATGATTTTCACTCTTTAAGTGCATTTGAGAGGTGTATTTGTATGCCTCATTTACCGACCATTGCATGGGCTTCATTTGAATGCATTCCGAGCCACCATCCCAATACATTTAGCCACTGATTTTGGTCTGCATAGGGACTGTTTAGGGTTGGTTTCATCATTTGAGCATTGTTTTGCATACCTATAGTGTAATCCATTCCACTAGTTTCGGTATTCGGATCATCTAGCATGCATCGGGTGAGGTGTTTACATGTTTCAGGACCATCTTGTATGCTTTTTCAGAGCTGGAATTTGTGTCATTGTATGCCATGTGTCATCCCTTGCCATGCTTTGGTAGAGTGGCATTCGATGCCTTAGATTCGGTCCCTTGCATTGGGCATGTTTGCATGAGCGTTCTTCTCTATAACTTCAATTGTGTATGGCCACTAATTTGAGTGTGGCTGAGGTCCACTCATATTGGTTTAAGTCCACCTTGCATTGTGAATCCCATTTGGTTCATGTTGTTGCATGTTTGACCATCGCATTGTGTATGCTTTGATTATGCCTTTGTGTATATCCATCTTCGTATGTGTGCATTGTGTATGCCATATAGCTCATGTGCATTGTGTATGCCATTTTAGTCCATAGCATTGCGTATGCTAGGTTGCATGTGTGCATATCATCCCTCACATGCCAGCATGATTAGGTTGCATTGCATTTAGGGTTGCATGTTATTCGCATTGTGTATGCCATCTCATTGCATTGTGTTTGGAGTAGGGTTAGTCCAAACACGGGAAATGAGGGGCGTTTCGTACTCAAAGTGACGAAACGTGTCTCAATTTCTGGTCACCGACACTCCAGATTACCCATGATGGAGTTTAGGCCTTGTTGTGTTTATATGTGCATTGATTTCACATTGAGTCATGCAATTCGACTACTTGGCCATCATGCATCGAGATGCGTGATTGGTGGCACGAGGATCGAAGACTACACTCCCTAGAGCTCATGCAATGACGGGGAGAGCGGTTATGCATATATATGTTGAAAATACTTTGCCATGCCCCTTTCTTGCTCTCTGTTGAAGTAAACCGGAAGCCAGCAGCAAAAACTGGTCAGCAGTGTCCCTACAAGTTCCCATGGAGTTGTGTATAGTGTTCCGAGATCAATTGCAAGCAGAGGCCAATCGGGGCATCGCGAGGAATTTCTCGACAAGGCGACTCGAGCATGTATGCATCTTTCATCATTCAGAACAGAGCTGAGGCGGTCCATAGATCTACATACTAGTTTATTTCGTTTCTTAGTTAATTTGTTAATTAATTAGGGTTTTGTAATATTTAATTAGCTAGAGTAGTTAATTATTTATTTGGTCTGTATTATTTATTCGGACCCTCCGAAGAGGGCAAGTTTGTAATAAGTGTGCATGCGTGTGATGTATATCTTCCAACCCTACGTCTTTCTCCCTTTTATTTACCAGCTTAAGATGGTTAGTTTAGGGCACGTTTTAATTAGCATACTTATGCTCGCATGTTTGCATTCATCCTGTCTTGCATACACCGGGCTCGGCGCATCATACTAACTGCATTATATTTCAATTCCAAGTTGAATACATGTTATCTGTTGCATTTCATATGCCATGTTTAGAATAGCCGAGTCTATCTTAGTTACATTTTGCATGTGTTGCATTAGCCATCTTAACATGAACTAGGATCATGCATTGATTACTAACTAGTTTCTGTTTTGGCTTGGAGTACTCGGTGAGTGTTTATGCTTTAGCATCCTTGCATGCGTGTGAGTGACTGCCATGATAGCATGCCTACCATGAGGCTATTTGCTTATGTGATATAACTGCCTGAATGCCTGCGGGTGAAGGTTGGGTTATCTGAATTGGAACAATTCATTGATTGCAAGTTTTAAGCCCACTAGATAGTGGCAAATTACCATGTTTTCTAAGCCCACTTGAGGGTGGCAAAATCTGTACTTTAGCTTACTTGTGAGTAGCAAACATTTTCGAAACAAACATGAGATGATTTGTTCCAACTTAGGCGATCCAGGTCTATACTTGTATGCTGCGCGCATCACATAGTAATTCTAGGCTAATAACCGGGATAAGAGCATATAATGTTTTCAAAACTCGATATCATGGTTAGTAGAGGCCGACCTTTGATCGGGCGAGCAGGGGTGCTCACGAAGTGACCTTCCCCCATCGTACCCAAATTCCCGAGCCGAGGTAACTTTGGTGATGACGAACACGTGGCCTTAGGCAACGAGTCAGGGTTTCCTAAATTCTCCCAAAATAAATATTTAGGTGGCGACTCTGTATCTGGCAAAGCAGTCCATGTTTGGCATTTCTTTCAAAAAATCTATTTTCAAAAACGATTTGCCAGATTTGGACTTTTTGATGATTCATCGGTCTTGCATTGCACTCTGCGAGATTAGATACAGGACCGTGACATTGAGTCCGAACTGTAGTGAGCCCAGTGAACAAAACGGGATTCCCTCCCGGGACGTTCGGGGACGTCTACAATGTAATACAAGAATGTAATCGCAAAAGATGTCCCCGCCATTAAGCCTCTTAAGTTACGTCCTTAGAGGTGACATGCTACCTGTACCTGAAAATGATGTCCCATATAGGGTGAGCCAATGCCCAGTAGAGATATGCTAAGCATAATATGAGCAATAACTAAAACATTAGCATTTAATAAATGTTTAACTCACATAAATCAATTCATAACCCTGGCTCAGAACCTGGCCATATACTTTAAATGAGATTACATCTCATATCAATAATTCTTCCATTTCAACAATTCAAATGAGATAACAACTCATATCAAAATACTTCCATAAGCCTCAATAGATACATATATTTGCTGTATCAATAACATATAAAGACACTTCCATACTTCACAAGTGATACACAAATTTGTTGTATCAACACTTCAATAGATACACATATTTGCTGTATCAATGGAGTCCATCCCCTATCTTCCCCTAAACCGTGGAGTACATCCCCTATCTCCTCCCACACAAAACAATGTATATAAACAATTATCATATACATAATCAATCAATACATAAATTTGATGTATTATTCCAACCGTCATATTCGATGACATATTCAATTGATTAGTTTCGGTTTGCCTAATCATCATGCATTGTCTACAACAATCAAGACTATCCTCCACCGATAGCCCAAAGCAATTATTTCTAAGCAGAAAATAATTACATCAACAGATAATTTATCAACACTTTTCAAAGGTGAGTGATTAATAAATCTAACTCCACCATTTCATCCCATATGATGCCAATTTCATTATTTCCAACTCAATTTCATAATTCCATGATAAATGTCATTAATTACACTAATGACCCAAATATACCCAAACATGGCATTTTCCTCATTTTTCTCAATATTGACCCAAAGGCTTAAATATTATCAACAACATCAACAATCTCTTTTTAAGACCCAAAATATACATATAGGAGTCAAAAAAACAAAACCCCTCTTTTCAATATAACACATCTCAAACCCTAACTTCCCAAATCAAACCATTTATACAAAAAACTCAACATTTAGGTTAAAGCTGATAAAGATGAGTAGGAATCCCTACCTCAAGAGATGGAACTCAAAGGAGATGATGAAGAAACCTCGAAATGCTCCAAAGCCCAAGATTTTCGAATTGATAGGAAGCCCAAGCCAAGCTCTACACTCTTTGCAAAGACACTAAGGGAGTAGATCACTCAAGCTAGATCAATCCCTAGAGAGAAGGTATATTCTAGAGAGAGGAGCTCTCAAAAGAGGGTTTAGAAAAGTAAAAGAGAGAAAGGGAAAGTGAAAAGTGATTCAAAATCACCCAGCTGCCATCTGATATACGACTAACCCGCTCGAGCGAAGAATATGACGCTCGAGCGTCAAGCACAAAAATTGGACCCGCTCGAGCGCAAAAATGCCTGCTCGAGCACCAAGACACAACTGCAAAACACACCTGCTCGAGCATAGATTACACTCCTCCAGTACTTTTACAGACATCGAACACCCGCTCGAGCGCCAAGGTACCCGCTCGAGCGTGACCCACTCGAGCGTAAAGAATTCCGCTCGAGCGTGAAAAACAAACGTGCAGTAGTTTTGCAGACGCACGAGATACTAAAAGTGTGTAGACTCCGCTCGAGCGCAAAGGGACCCGCTCGAGCGGATAACCAAAAATCTAAGCAACAACACTTGAGACCAAAACTCAACCAACCTGTTACAAACCTGCCCAACACATCCTAAAACTCAAACATAAGGAATTAAAGGATGACAACAAGACATATACAACAACCAACTCCACGGAACCTAAGTCCAGAATACTGTTAAACAATAAAGGGAAAAGCGGGATCGCTATATTATCTCTAACGTATTAATTTAAATGATAACAACATGGATATAAAATCCAACCTATAACCATAACTTGGAATCTCCTATGATTCCCAACATTTAGAAACAATCTATATTCCACATTCCACATTCCACATTTTAAAGACAAACTTTCAAGACTTATATGACTTTCATTTAAACTCAACATTTCAAAGGAGTAACTAATACTCGATGTTTCAAAAGTTTCATAAGTGTTTTCCGAATCAAAACCTCAATTTTTAAACCAAACAAAATCTTTTCTCAAAAATCCAACAACTCCCAAAACATTAACATTTAGGATTTTTCACAAATTGGAGCTCTCTCACTTCAAATATCCGCACGTAATTTTATATACAAAAAATACATTAAATAGCAAGATTATAGGTAGTCAACTCCCAATTTAACCAGACCCTTAATTTACAATTCAAATGTCACATATAAAAATTTGATGTTCAAAAGCAACATATTAGCATACTCTAACTATTAAAATCAAAAATCCATTTCTCAATTGTCTTGACTCACATAAAACTTTCAATAAATTTTGTTCCACTTCAACCAAGATAACCAAAATAAATTTCACCAATATCTCATACTTATGAAATATTAATATTTTCATCATACTATATTAAAAGTTATGGTATAATCTCAATAACACACTTTTAACCATAAGGGATATAAACTTTTAACCAAACTAATTTAATCCACTAAATTAGTAATTTTCTTATTTTCACATTTTTCCAAAAGAAATAATACCAAACATAACTTAAACAAACTCATCTTTCAAGCATAATCATATTTCATGCCAAGCTACTCAAATAGCCAATATTTCCCCAATTCTCTTCAAATAACAATTTTCACAACCTTTCTAAAGTTAACTAATCAATATGATATTTATATCAAAAAATTTTGAAATACGCCCAAGGGTATACTTTTAAGATTGAGAGTTTAAAAGTCCTCATTTCTACTTTCATTTTCGAAAAAATAACAAAAGACTAAATCATCAACACTCCACTTTTCATAAAATATCATGAATATAACACTTTTAGAGTTTTTAATTCCAAAACAACTCTATAATATCAACTTAACAATTTACACCATATTCATCATCATCAATTTATTTTTCTTCTCAAAAATAAATTCCAAAACCCAAAAATGAGATAAATATTTCAACATTATTTTTCCAAAATAAATTATCTAACCATGATATGAGGTAGATACAACTCATACAACTATTATTTTATTTTATTTTTAGATTTTTAACAAGTATTCCCAACACAAGATGATTTTTCCAAATCAATTTCAAAATAACAATATTCTTAACACTTCAACCTAATTTTTCTTTCAAAAATTACCAATCAAAAATCTGAAATATATATATATATATATAAGCAATATCTCTTAAAATGACATATTTTCTCAAAATATAGCGATCCCGGGTTCACCCCTTGTTGTACAGTGATCCGGACGTGTGTCCGTGGATGTTAGTAGTTGATTATTATCTTGTTTGTATCTTTTCCTATTTTGTATTTGAGTTATAGGATGTGTTGGGCAGGTTTGGAACAGGTTGGTTGAGCTTAGGAACCAACTCTAGTTGCCCAGATTTTGGCTTGTTTGCTCGAGCGGGGATTTGGACGCTCGAGCGGAGAATACACCCGTCCAGTATTTCCTGTGTAGTGTTGGACGCTCGAGCGGGGATTGGCCGCTCGAGCGGGAGTTTGTGTGTGCCGCTCGAGCAGGGAGTTGGTCGCTCGAGCGGGGAACCTGTCTGCAAAAGTACTGGGAGTGTGCATCCGACGCGCGAGCGGGGGATTGGCCGCTCGAGCGGGAGTCTGTGAGCGTCGCTCGAGCGGGGGTTTGGACGCTCGAGCGGGGCGACTGGGTTAAAGCTCCGTGTTTTGACATTTTAAATCACTTTTTCACATTCTCTTCTCTCTCATACTTTTTCAAAAACACCATTGTTGAGCTTCTCACTCTAGGACTCTACCTTCTCTCTAGGTATTGATCTAGTAGGAGTGATTTACTCATCTTTGGCCTTTACAAAAAAGTTGTTGATCGTCGAGGGCTACCTTTTGATCGGAAAAACTTGTGATTTGGAGCAACTTTGTTTTCGTCATCTTCTCCCTTGGGTGTCATCTCTTGAGGTAGGGATTCCTACTCACTCTTATGGGTTTTAACATAGATTTCGAGTCTATTGCTTAAATAGTTTGATTTGGGACTTAGGGTTTCAAAAAGAATGAATGAGGGTTTTGTGATTTTGATTCTTAAAGATGTATTTTGGGTTTCAAAATGATGTTCTAGTGGTTGGTTGTTGATTATTGAACCTTTGAGTGAATAATGAGGAATGGGGAAGAAAGTCCTAATTTATCATATAAGTTAGTTGGCATAATTAATTTGGGAAAGTTGTTGTTACTTGGAATTGAGTAGTAAATAATGAAATCGGCTCATTATATTGTGAAATGGCGGAGTTGGATTTATTAATCGCTCACTTTTTTGAAAACACTGATATTCTATCTGTTGAAGCTTTTATTATTTGTTTAGAAATAATTGCTTGGGCTACCGGTGGAGGGTAGTTTTGATTGTTGTAGATAATGCATGATGATTATGCAAACTAAAACTAATCAGTTGGGTGCGTCATGGAGTATGGCGGTTAATAGAATACATTAACGTTATGTATTGAGTGATTATGTATATGACTTATATGTATATACTTTGTGTGTGTGTGTGGAAGGAGATATGGGATGTACTCCACGATTTAGGGGAAGATAGGGGATGGACCTCTAAACCGGATGTTGTTTGGGAGGAGATAGGGGATGGACTCCACTGATACAGCTCATATGCTTGTCAGTTAATGTGTTGATATAGCTCATACGCTTATCTTTGGAAGTGTTGATATAGCTCATATGCATATCTATGGAAGTGTGATATAGGTCATATGCTTATCTATTGAAATGTGGATACAGCTTGTATGCTTATCTGTGAGGATGTTAATATGGCTAGTACGCTTATCTAATATAGAACGGGGAGTGTTTAATATGAGTCACTGTCTCATGTAAGTTATTGGCCAGGTTCTGAGCCGCTGTTGTGAGTTGAGAATTGTATAAGAAATGAAACATAAACACGGTTGTCATGTAATGGAAATGGAGTTATGAATTGATCTTTGTGAGTTAAACATTTATCAATTGCTGATGTCTTAGTTATTACTCATATTGTGTTTAGCATATCTCTACTGGGCGTTGGCTCACCCCTTATGGGACACCATTTTCAGGTACAGGTAGCATGCCACCTCCAAGGACATAGCTTGGATGGATGTGGGAGTTGAAGACTCTTTGTTTTTGATTATTTTGTTTTATTACCTGTACATCAAGCCACGGGCATATTTTGTATAGAGTCAATACTCTTCTTTTGTGAAACCAAGTGTTAACTTGGAAAGCTGTAAGCCTATAAGGCACTTGCTTTTGTTGTTAACATGTAATACTGTTGTAAGAATTACTCTGATAAATGAAAAGGTGTTGATTTCTTTATACCATTGCATATCTAATATGATGGGATTTATGTATTATTTTGAGGGCGTTACAACTTGGTATCAGAGCGTACCGGGTTCGAATACTTTGGGTACGTGGGAAGTGATTAGTATCACAATGGGTTTGTCTCCCTTGTTAGAGACTTAAGTGTGATGTAATGTGTTTATGTGATAGCATGTTTATGTGACTATTTGGGTATGGGATTTGATTTCTGTGATATCGACTGGATCCTTGGGTTTCTGTGAGTCTTGTTGGAAAGGCACTTGATCAATGCTATTTCTAACCGGAACTCTAGTACCACATTGGGACTGTCATTATCTGGAAATGAAATTCGTAAGTGCTTATGTGTTTATGTGCTTACGTGGAGTGAATTACAGTTGTCCGTGGATTAGGATGCGGGTGTTTAGTTTCAGCACATTTTTTTTTTTTTGAATGTGCTAACGTCTTTGTTACCTTTAATAGGATGTCAGGACGAGGTGGTAGGCGTGGTAGGCCTAGGAGGCAAGAGGTGCCTTTACCGGATGACATTCCGGCAGTGTTGGAGGAAGTTGGTCAGGCCAACGTGGCCGAACCAGTGGGTCAACAGGTTATGGGTGCCTTGGCCCGAGAGATAGCGGGAGCTTTGGGTATTCTCAGAGCTGAGCATCAGGTTGCAGAGGCAGGGCCTTCTTTCTTGAAGAGGGAATTTTTCCAGTCTAACCCAGACGAATTTATTAGGGATCCGAAAGAGCCACTTAAGGCTGACGAGTGGTTGGAACAGATGGAGAAGACATTCGAGATGCTTGGCATCGAGGATGGGACTTTAAAGGTGACCTTGGCATCCTTCCAGCTGAAGGGAGATGCGGGTCAATGGTGGAAGAATGAGAAGGCCCGTGTGGGTGGTGCATGGGGGGCTTTTGTAGAGGCTTTCCAGGGGAGGTTTTTATCTGCAGCTGCTAGGGAGAAGCTGAGGGATCAGTTTAGCCGGCTTAAGCAGCAGGGTTTGTCAGTGGCCGAATTTGAGGCTACTTTTACTAGCTTGTCCAGGTTTGCACCTGAGCTAGTGGCGTCCGAGGAACGCCGTTGCTATGAGTTTGAGCGAAAGTTGAGGCGGGCCTCAAGTTGAGAGTTGTTGGGTCTTACATCCGAGAGTATAGACATCTGGTGGATGCGGCTGCTCATATGGAAATTATGATGCAGGAGGAGGATGATGAGAAGCAGCAAGGTTCCAAGAGGAGCCAAGAGGGCCAGGGTGACGGCAAGAGACAGAAGGGTTTCAACCCCCAGCAGTCTCAAGGTGGTTTGGCTAGATCGACCTTCCCGGTGCCGAGTGCAGGATCTGGGAGAGGTAGTCAGGGAGGTTTGACTTGTTTTGCATGTGGCCAGCTGGGTGACAAGTCTTTGGTTTGCCCGCAGAAGGGAGGGGGTCAGCGAGTTGCTTCTTCTTCAGCCAGACCTCAGGGCCAGAGTCAGGGTAGGGGCCAACCTTTGTCTTGTTATCAGTGTGGATAGCCTGGGCACCTGAAGAGGTTTTGCCCACAGTTGAGTGCCACTTCAGGAGCGTCTGGTTCTAGGCAGACATAGAGTTATCAGCCAGCTCAGTCTGTGCAGGCCTCGAGGGCCAATCCGGGAGCTTCGTCATCCCAGTCTGTGCAGCAGTCGTATGCTCCTAGAGGTGAGCAGATGGATCAGGGGCCTACAGGGCGCGTGTATGCTGTTATCGCGCAAGACCTAGTACCGGCTCCATCTGTAGTGAGAGGTACCTTTCTGTTTTGCAACTCGGTTGCTAATGTATTGATTGATACGGGTGCGTCTCATTCTTTTGTATCTGCTGCATTTGCATCTGTGTTGGAGTTGGAGTTAGCACTATTAGCGTCTCCTATTTGTGTCGTGTCGCCTAGTTGGGGTGAGTTGATTTTGAAACACGGATGTAGGAGTTGTGATATAGAGATTGACGATCATAGGCTTTCGTTTCCTTTTGTAGTTATGCTCATGAAGGGCTTTGACGTTATTTTGGGTATGGACTGGTTGTCATCATACCGGGCAGTTATTGATTGCTACCGCCAGAGGGTCACTTGTTGTACCGTGAGCGGGGAGTGTTTCTATTTCTTGGGGGACCGGGTTGGTAGTATTGTACCACCGGGGTATAATCCGCGAGAGCGGAGTGAGCTTAGTGGTATACTTGCTAGCTTTTTGAGTGGTGAGTGTGATGAGACCCAGATTGTTTTACCGAGGGTGGTTTGTGAGTATTCGGATGTCTTTCCCAAGGATCTTGTAGATTTGCCACCTCACCGAGAAATAGAGTTCTCTATTGATTTAGTGCCCGGCACGAGGCCGATTTCCATGGCACCTTACCGTTTTGCTCCAGCAGAGTTGGTTGAGTTAAAAGTTCAGCTCCAGGAACTGCTAGATTAGGGCTTTGTTCGCCCTAGTGTTTCGCCGTGGGGAGCACCGGCCCTCTTTGCTAAGAAGAAATATGGTGCCTTGAGACTTTGTATCGACTACCGGAAGTTGAATCGGGCTATGGTCAAGAATAAGTACCCTATGCCCCGTATAGATGATCTGTTTGACCAGTTGAAGGGTTCCCGTTGTTTCTCTAAGATAGACTTAAGATCGGGTTACCACCAGTTGAGGGTCAGGGAGGAGAATATTCCGAAGACGGCATTCTGTACGCGGTATGGCCATTACGAGTTTCTAGTGATGCCATTTGGGCTTACCAATGCACCAGCAGTCTTTATGAACTTGATGAACCGGATCTTCTGGGAATTCTCGGATCGTTTTGTGGTCGTCTTCGTGGACGACATCCTGATTTATTCACCTTCAGAGGAGGAGCACGAGGCACACCTGAGAGTGGTGCTTGAGTTACTTAGAGCCCATAAGTTGTACGCCAAGTTTGAGAAGTGTGAGTTCTGGCTAGAAGAAGTCAAGTTCTTAGGCCATGTGGTATCCGGGGAAGGGGTGTATGTTGATACATCCAAAACTGAGGAAGTGCAAGATTGGGCACAGCCTAAGAGTGTGTTTGAAATCCGCAGTTTTCTGGGATTAGCTGGGTATTACCGTCGGTTTGTGAAGGATTTCTCCAAGTTAGCTTCACCGTTGACTAAACTGACTCGGAAGGGAGTCAAATTTGTATGGAGTGAGACTTGTGAAAAGTCGTTCCAGGAGTTGAAAGTTAGATTGACCACCGCTCTAATCTTGATTATTCCGGAGAGAGGGTTGGGTTATGCGGTTTATTGTGATGCCTCACGGGAGGGTTTGGGTTGTGTATTGATGCAGGAAGGGAAAGTGGTAGCTTATGGCTCATGTCAGTTGAAAATTCATGAGAAGAATTACCGTACCCATGACCTAGAGTTAGCAGCGGTGATCTTTGCCTTGAAAATCTGGAGGCACTACCTTTATGGTGAGAGATTCGAGGTGTTCTAAGATCATAAGAGTCTGAAATATCTGTTTACGCAGAAAGACTTGAACTTGAGGCAGAGGAGGTGGATAGAGTTCATTGAGGATTACGACTTCGAGTTGCATTATCATCCGGGGAAGGCCAATGTTGTGGCCGATGCTCTTAGCAGAAAATCCATAGGAGATGTAGCTTGTATAGCCATCCGGGAGTGGGGGATGTTGGGGGCACTTGGTGAGTTTGATTTGCTTTTGGGTGAATCCGTTGAGGCTGCGGCCTTATTTTCTATTGTTGCGCAGCCTACACTTATGACTCGAGTGATAGAGGCACAGAGGGGTGACCATGAGGTAGAATCCCTCCGAGAAAAGATCTCCAGTGGGAAGGTTGAGAAGGGTTTGAGGGTGTATCCCGACCTGAGTGTGAGGTACCGAGACCGCTTGTTTGTGCCGGAGTCTTGCCGAGAGGAGGTACTCCGAGAGTTCCATCATTCGCGCCTTGCGGTGCATCCGGGGGGGTACTAAGATGTATCGGGATTTGGGTCGCCAGTTTTGGTGGCGGGGTATGAAGAGAGACGTGGCAGTTTTCGTGTCTAAATGCCTTACTTGTTAGCAAGTGAAGGCCGAGCATCAGAGGCCAGCGGGTTTGTTATACCCTTGTATATTGCCGAGTGGAAATGGGAACATGTCACTATGGACTTCGTTGTAGGTCTTCCGAGGACTCAGCGTGGTAGTGATGCTATTTGGGTGGTTGTAGACCGGTTGACTAAGTCGGCGCACTTTATCCCTATGCGCGTGAGAGATTCGGTAGATCATCTTGCCGACTTGTATATTCGGGACATAGTGAGATTGCACGGGGTCCCAGTGACGATTGTCTCAGATAGAGATCATTGTTTTACTGCTAGGCTGTGGCAGAGTTTGCAGGATGCCTTGGGTACAAAGTTGACCTTTAGTACGGCTTATCATCCTCAGACTGATGGGCAGTCCGAGCGTATTATTCAGATCCTTGAGGATATGCTTCGGGGTTGTGTCCTTGACTTTAGTGGGACGTGGGAGAGGCACTTACCACTGGTGGAGTTCGCCTACAACAATAGCTTTCAGTCTAGTATCGGTATGGCACCATTTGACGCCTTGTATGGCCGACCTTGTAGATCCCCAGTTTGTTGGGCTGAGGTGGGTGACGCACCTCTGTTGGGTCCGGAGTTGGTGAGAGAGACGACGGAGAAAGTTGAGCTTATCCGTAGGAGGCTTGTTACAGCCCAGAGTCGCCAGAAATCATATGCTGACCGTAGGAGGAGACCTTTGGTGTTTGAGGTAGGTGATCATGTTTTCTTGAAAATATCACCTAGGCGAGGTTTGATGAGGTTTGGGAAGAGTGGGAAGTTGTCCCCTCGATTTATTGGTCCTTTTGAGATCCTTGAGAGGATTGGCGAGGTCGCTTATCGTTTAACTTTGCCGCTACAGTTGTCCGGAGTTCATGACGTGTTTCATGTGAGTATGCTTCGGAAGTATGAGCCGGATCCATCACATGTATTGGATTGGACCGACCTAGAGGTAGATGAGGATGCCTCGTATGAGGAAAGACCGGTTCGGGTCTTGGATAGGCGGGATCAAGTCCTGCGTGGCAAGACCATTCCTTTGGTAAAGGTTTTGTGGAAACATCACAGAGTAGAGGAGGCCACTTGGGAATGTGAGTTGGAGGTCCGAGAGAAATATCCAAACTTATTTGTGGGTGTTTGAACAGATGTTATATATTGTTGTATTGTTGAACTTTAAGATCATTAAATATGTCTTAAGTTGTAAAACATTGTGAATGTTTTGGTTATGGAAATATTGTAGAACTTGCCTTGATATGGAAGTTGATTGTAATATTGCATATATTGGCTATATTATAGAACTGGAGATGTATCATGAAAATTGATTATGATATGAAATTGTGAACCATATGTGTTGAAAATGGTTGAAAAGGAAGGGGAACACATGTTGAAATGTAATTGTTGAGAGATGCCTCTTGATAAGAGATGAAATGGCCGGTAATGGGTCAAGTTGTTTAATGTTGAATTGTAACATTGTTTAAAATGGAGAAAAACCTATTTTCGAAAACTTGTTCTTAATTTCGGGACGAAATTCTTTAAGGGGGGAGGTTATAGCGATCCCAGGTTTACCACTTGTTGTACAGTGATCCGGACATGTGTCCGTGGATGTTAGTAGTTGATTATTATCTTGTTTGTATCTTTTCCTATTTTGTATTTGAGTTATAGGATGTGTTAGGCAGGTTTGGAACAGGTTGGTTGAGCTTAGGAACCAACTCTAGTTGCCCAGATTTTGGCTTGTCCGCTCGAGCGGGGATTTGGACGCTCGAGCGGAGAATACACCCGTCCAGTATTTCCTGTGTAGTGTTGGACGCTCGAGCGGGGGTTGGCCGCTCGAGCGGGAGTTTGTGTGTGCCGCTCGAGCGGGGAGTTGGTCGCTCGTGCAGGGAACCTGTCTGCAAAAGTACTGGGAGTGTGCATCCGACGCTCGAGCGGGGGATTGGCCGCTCGAGCAGGAGTCTGTGAGTGCCGCTCGAGCGGGGGTTTGGACGCTCGAGCAGGGCGACTGGGTTAAAGCTCCGTGTTTTGACATTTTAAATCACTTTTTCACATTCTCTTCTCTCTCATACTTTTTCAAAGACACCATTGTTGAGCTTCTCACTCTAGGACTCTACCTTCTCTCTAGGTATTGATCTAGTATGAGTGATTTACTCATCTTTGGCCTTTACAAAAAAGTTGTTGATCGTCGAGGGCTACCTTTTGATCCGAAAAACTTGTGATTTGGAGCAACTTTGTTTTCGTCATCTTCTCCCTTGGGTGTCATCTCTTGAGGTAGGGATTCCTACTCACTCTTATGGATTTTAACATAGATTTCGAGTCTATTGCTTAAATAGTTTGATTTGGGACTTAGGGTTTCAAAAAGCATGAATGAGGGTTTTGTGATTTTGATTCTTAAAGATGTATTTTGGGTTTCAAAATGATGTTCTAGTGGTTGGTTGTTGATTATTGAACCTTTGAGTGAATAATGAGGAATTAGGGAGAAAGTCCTAATTTATCATATAAGTTAATTGGCATAATTAATTTGGGAAAGTTGTTGTTACTTGGAATTGAGTAGTAAATAATGAAATCGGCTCATTATATTGTGAAATGGTGGAGTTGGATTTATTAATCGCTTACTTTTTTGAAAACACTGATATTCTATCTGTTGAAGCTTTTATTATCTGTTTAGAAATAATTGCTTGGGCTACCGGTGGAGGATAGTTTTGATTGTTGTAGATAATGCATGATGATTAGGCAAACTAAAACTAATTAGTTGGGTGCATCATGGAGTATGGCGGTTGATAGAATACATTAACGTTATGTATTGATTGATTGTGTATATGACTTATATGTATATACTTTGTGTGTGGGGGGGAGGAGATAGGGGATGTACTCCACGATTTAGAGAAAGATAGGGGATGGACCTCTAAACCGGATGTTGTTTGGGAGGAGATAGGGGATGGACTCCACTGATACAGCTCATATGCTTGTCAGTTAATGTGTTGATATAGCTCATACGCTTATCTTTGGAAGTGTTGATATAGCTCATATGCATATCTATGAAAGTGTGATATAACTCATATGCTTATCTGTTGAAATGTGGATACAACTTGTATGCTTATCTGTGGGGATGTTAATATGGCTAGTACGCTTATCTAATGTAGAACGGAGAATGTTTAATATGAGTCACTGTCTCATGTAAGTTATTGGCCAGGTTCTGAGCCACTGTTGTGAGTTGAGAATTGTATAAGAAATGGAAAATGAAATGAAACATAGACACGGTTGTCATGTAATGGAAATAGAGTTATGAATTGATCTTTGTGAGTTAAACATTTATCAATTGCTGATGTTTTAGTTATTACTCATATTGTGTTTAGCATATCTCTACTGGGCGTTGGCTCACCCCTTATGGGACATCATTTTCAGGTACAGGTAGTATGCCACCTCCAAGAACATAGCTTGGATGGATGTGGGAGTTGAAGACTCTTTGTTTTTGATTATTTTGTTTTATTACCTGTACATCAAGCCACGGGCTTATTTTGTATAGAGTCAGTACTCTTCTTTTGTGAAACCAAGTGTTAACTTGGAAAGCTGTAAGCCTATAGGTCACTTGCTTTTGTTGTTAACATGTAATATTGTTGTAAGAATTACTCTGATAAATGAAAAGGTGTTGATTTCTTTATACCATTGCATATCTAATATGATGGGATTTATGTATTATTTTGAGGGCGTTACACAAAATAACCCTAACATAGCTTTAATGTAAGAATATGAAGAAAGTCCCTACCTCAAATAATGAAGAAGAGCAGATTTGGAAGGCAAATCTTGCCTGATCATGAATCCAAGACTACCATTGCGAAGATCACGACGAGCACTCCGACTTTCATTTACAACACTTTTGTAAAATCTCACTCTAAAGACTCTCATTTCAAGCTCAAAGATTGAGCATCAATAGAGGAAGAGAGAGAGAGAGAGAGAGAGAGAGAGAGAGAGAGAGAGAGAGAGACGCACAGGGAGAGGGGGCGGAGCTCTCTGCTCCCAACCAAAGGAAATGAATAAAGAAAGGAAAAGAAAGGATGGAAGGAAAAAGTGGGGAGGCAACTCACGTGAGTTTGCTTTCCAAAGTTTAGTTTCCCCAAAAATATAATTTTTGTAATAATACCTCAAAATTTTATAATATAAATTATAAAATAATATAATTTTTTTCACCACAAAATGTATCAATTTTTGTATACCACAAAATATAATATTTTGATCATTACGAAATATACACATTTTCATTCTTTATAAAATATATAATTTTTTCACCATATATACCCACCATAAATTCAAATTTCAAATATTTATTATAATCCCATATAATAAATAATAATAATTTACCAATCACATAATTAAAAGGGACCAAATAATTAAACATAAATCATAAACAAATTCAAATTAAATTGAATTTAAATCATGAGTCTCACCCATAAGTCAAACATGGTCTAATTATATACCAAAATAAACCCAACTAATTTATCTCAAATCATGATCCAAACACCTAAAACTCAATTTCAAATTCTGCTATACACTAGACCGAACACCAATCAATCTATGAATTTTCATAAAATAAATAGTCGCCAATAAATTCTGAAATTTTTACCCAACGTGCTAGACTCCTATGTAAACAACATCTAAAAATTTTATAATGTTTTGAGATCGGGAACTAGTTTTAAAAAATACAAAATCGAACTGTTTTCGCACAGAATTTACACAACAATCAAATCCAAAAATTTACTCTATTAAATTATGTACAGTCTATTTTTTATATTTTTTTTAAAAAAAAAAAAAAAATTCTGAGTCATCACAATTAATGTCCAATCAATTTAAAAGTGATTTTTAGTGGATCTTAATTAAAGCACTTTTCTAAGATTTAAGAATTCAATATTCCTTTGAGGTTAGTGTTGAAACCATGCATATAGCATTATTCGACATCAATAACAGATGAGTAATATTACAGTGGTATTATATGTATTAATTAGTGTACATATTAGTGTATCAATTAGTGTTATGATATTATTATTGACCACATTTATTATACAAGTTATAAATACTCAAAATCATACAATGATGCCACATCATCGTGTTAATATACAAGTGTGTATATTAATTAGTACATATAGTATTATTCGTAATATTAAGGATCATGAAAAAAATATTATGAAGATAATCATGAAAGATTTTCCATATTTAGATTACCGGTGGTGCTGCATGCACCAATTAGTGCACACATTAGTGTACTAACTAGTATTATGTCATTATTATTGAACTCATTTATTATATAAATTACAAATATTGAAAACTTTTAAAATTATGCCACATCATCTGTTAGTACACTAATTAATATATTAATTGGTATATATAGTATTATTTGTAGATTACAAATATAATAAAATATCACACACTAATTAAAGAATGAAAAATTTTCATAATATATTTCATAATTTTTTTTCATGATTCCTAATATTATTCATAACAGATAAATGATAATGTTAATGTTAATCGAAGCATCGTGATCCAATGAAATCAAAAGATCATGAAAGCCAAGCCACTACCGAAGAACCCCTCTCTCTCCCTCTCCAAAAAAATTCATGTGGAAAAAAAAAAAGAGCCAAATTATGTAAATTTATTATTTAATAGGTCTTATGATAATTAATGACATTTTTTATCATATATTATTAAAAAACATTACTAAATGTTAATTTTTACCAACAATTTGAAAATTTTATAACAAAAAAGTTAACTAATTATAAGTTTTAACAACAATTTAAAAAAATCGTTACAAAAATAGTCAATAATTTTCAACTTTTAAAGAAAGTTTGAAAATTTTGTAATAGGAAAAGTCACTAATTGTAAGTTTTAGTGACAAATTATAAAAGTCGTGACAAAAAAATCATTAATTGTCGATTTTTAGTGATATATGTAAAAAATCATCACAAATTTTTTTTTAAACGACAATTGTATTAGGGCTTATTTTAATAGGACTTGATGGAAATTAAATCCAACTATTAAGACATATTGATAGTTTAATAATATGATTTTTTGTTATTTAAAGCTTTGTGTTTAGAACATTTATTAAAGGGAAAATTGGTCTAACATCCCTCTCCAACTTTTAGTAATAGGAGAGGTCCACAATAATTTTTTTTGTAGTCTAAGGTCCCTCACCCATACCCATATATAACACTCACTCTTTCATTATCTCTCTTCTTGCACCAAACAACTCATCTCTCTCTCTCTCTCTCTCTCTCTCTCTCTCTCCCTCTCCTTTTCGTTCGCAGCATTGTTCAAAGCTTCATTGGCATTAACTACGACAGAGGAATTCACACTAGTAAGATTTATAAAGCTTTACCGATAGAGATCATCAATTTATATGAAGACTCCTCATAGTGTTTTATACAGTAAGATTTATATGAAGCAGAGCACTAGTCCCCGTTGTTGTTCCTCCAATCACTAGTCCTCCGATGAAGACTCCTCCATCGACAAATATCACTACCCTCGGAAGACAAATATCAAGAAGTAGAGCACTAGTAAGATTTATAAAGCATTACAGCAGATATGAAAGCAGAAACAAAATGCATCAGTTACATATCCACAAGCATGACTGGAAAATATTCATCATTGCTTATCTTACTTTTTTCTTGTTTCTTCTTCATTGTCTTTATTGTTGATCTCAATAAACTAAATCTTAAAATCTTCATACGACATTTAATGAAGAAATCCACATAAAAAAATGTATTCAGGAGCTGGGGACATGGATTCAGCAGAGAAGGTGTTTGATGAAATGCCAATGAGAGAATGTTTAAGGTCTCTCAAATCAATCCAGAGAAATTTCAATCCAAACTAGAGAATTTCTTTGGACTAAACCAGAGAAAATTCAGTCCAAACTAGAGAATTCTCTAGACCAACCCAGAGAAAATTCAGTTCAAACCAGAGAATTTCTCTGGTCCAAACTAAAAAAATTCAATCCAATACACGAAGCAAAAGCAGCGATCGTTATGCGCAAAAGTGAAAAACAATCCCGCCAAGAAAACACGACATCTGTTTGGTCGAAGATGTGCATCTACAGATGTGAACAAAGCCAAAAAAATTTGTGAACAAAGCTGGGACCATGAATTCATTTAGTAACTTACTACTGTGGATCTTGGGCAGAGCTTCATTTGAAGGGTTTAACTCATTTCTTTTAATGTTTAGAGACGTGCGTGATCAAGGCGGCCAAGTTTATCCAGATATAGCCAGGTAGGAAAATCTTACAACATAAAATGTTCACTAAAGATTGGAATGTTGGTTGGTCATTGTATTTTTTGTATGTTTAATTCTAATGTCATTGTAAAGGGTTTTGTAGAAGGAAAAAGATCCAGACCCCCTTTTTTCCCCTACCCCCTTGACCCTCTCTCTCTCTCATTGGTCAGATTTTCTTTTTTCTTTTTTTTCTTCTCCTCCAATCACCACCCGCCACATGTGTGTGGGGGTGGTGATTGGAGGGGGTCTCTATCAAAGCTCTTTGTAGAAATATTAGTTTATACATAAATGGTTGCATAAACTGGATATGGAGTAATGGTCAATAACAATAATATTGTTAATAAACAGAAGTTGAAATAAGAAAAGGAAAAGGGAAAAAAATTCTCTAGTTTGAACTTAGAGAATTTCAATTTTCTCTGATTTGAAACCAAAGAAATTTGTTGTTAGTGATATGTAAAATTTTATCTGTGATGTGTCTAGAGAAATTTGGTGTTGGATATGTGTAAAATTTCTCTGTGATGTGTTGAGAGAGATTTGTTGTCAGTGATGTGTAAAAAATTTTCTATGATATGTCCAGAAAAATTTGAAATTTTCTCTGTGATGTGTCCAGAGAAAATTGAAATTGGAATTTTCTCTCTGATGTGTCCATAGAAAATTGAAATTGGAATTTTCTCTGTGATATGTTCAGAGAAATTTGAAATTTTCTTTGTGATGTGTCCAAAGAAATTTGGAATTGGAATTGGAATTTTCTCTGTGATATGTCCAGAAAAATTTGAAATTTTCTCTATAATTTATCCAGAGAAATTCTCTGGATCGATGTTGAGGGACCTTACACATTATGAAAATATTGTGTGTCATTTATGCTATAAAATATGAATGCCAGAGACCTTAAAAAAAATCCCCTTTATTAAAAGTTTAGATTAGTTTGATGATCCTACCCAACGATTTCATCGTATTTCTTTGGATAAATTACACACCTCTCTTGATAATTGCACAAAATTACACCTAACCCCATTAGTTTGACAAATAGGAGGCTTTTGAACTGGAATGAGTTATTTGGATCATAGGACTCATCATGAGTGTTTTAATAATCATTCATTTTGCCGGATATTTCATGTATTTAATTTATAAAAAAAAATTTAAGTCGATTTGATAATTGTAACTTGGTAAATTTATTATTTTTGTTATCAAAAAATGTATGGTTCATTTTTTAAAAACATATTTGTCGTCCATTTTTTAGTGAAAAACATGATATAATAAACAAGTTATAGTTATCGGATCAATCTTTTTTTTTTTTTTTTTTTGTAAATGAAATACACAAAATACTTAAGAAAATAAAAACAAGACTTGTGGTGGGTTTCACGGGTTCAAAAATCCCATTCAATTCAAATTTTAGATTGAAGGAAATTCTCCTCCAACAAAATAATATAGATCTCCTTAAAATTTGAGTCGCATTGCACTCTATCCCATGCAGTTAGGGATTCGTTACGCACGTGATAATATAAGCAATTTTAATATTAAATTTCCTAACTTAAGCCTTGATATTGTATTAAACAAATGAGGCAAACAGATAAATGGGTTAACTCATCAAAATGATTCAACCCCAATTCCCCATGGCCTAGATCTCTATTCATCTGTGACCCGGCAAAGCCATCGCTGCTTCCACCAATGCACCACTGTACCATCAAGCCCATTCAAATAGAGAAAAGGTTAATCTCAAAAATCGGGCAACATATCGGACACTGATACAGTCAAATTTCGATTCATATCGAACAATATTGATTGATGTACCCATAACTATTGAGTGTCATAGATGTATTGACCGATACATTAGATTACCTTCCATATATATATATATATGCATATGTCGGATGTTATATATGTGGTTGCTAAGCAAGGTTTACAAACACGATATTTTAGATGGTGTATTGATGTCTTTGATTTTAGCTATAGATCCGTTGAATGTCAGAGGTGATGGGTTATGGTGTACAACCTTTAGAATATTAATTATATCCATAGGTGTAAAAGAAAATATGTAAATATATAAAAGTAAAAATTAAAAAAAAAAACAAAATATTTAAATATTTTTTGAAGGTTGAAGCTGTTACAATTTTTTTTTTTTTTTTGTGTGTATGTGGCAGTGTCTCGGATAAAGCAGCCATCAGGGACCCTAAAATGTCAGGTGATACCACAATGGTAAATAAATGGTACTTATCAACTTTAATAGATGTGGAGGAAGTAAAATTGGTAATTAGGATGTTACCCATTTGGGGCACCACAATTTTGTTCTAGACAATTTATGCCTAAATGACCACATTTTCAGTGTCACAAGCCACCACCATGGACCGCCGCATTGGCAAATCATTTCAAATCCTAGCCGTCTTATTAACTGTTTTCTTCGTCGGCAACATCCTATTGACCATCCCGATTTATGACAGAATTATCATTCCAATAGTTAAAAAAGTCCAAAAAAAGCCACACGGCCTCATCCCATTACAACGCATCAGTGTTGGCCTAGTCCTATCAATATTGGCCATGGTGGCAGCAACCCTCACCGAGATCAAGCGCCTCCACCTGGCCCAGTCGCACGGTCTGGGAAACGATCCGACAACTGTAGTTCTCCTAAGCATGTTTTGGTTGGTCCCACAATTCTTTCTTGTGGGGTCCGGCGAGGCCTTTACCTACATTGGGCAGCTAGATTTTTTTCTAAGGGAGTGTCCCAAAGGTATGAAAACAATGAGCACAAGGTTGTTCTTGAGCACACTTTTACTAGGGTTTTTCTTTAGCACTATGTTGGTTTCAATAGTGCATAAGGTCACTGGGGAAAAAAGGCCATGGCTAGTTAATAATCTCAACCAGGGGAGACTCTACAATTTCTATTGGTTGTTGGCAATTTTGAGTGTTTTGAACTTGTTTTTGTTTATAGTTGGTGCCAAGTGGTATGTGTACAAAGAGAAGAGGCTTGTTGAGGAGGGTCTTGAGTTGGAGAAAGTAGAGCCTAGTTGCCATGCATAAGAGGACCAACACTTTTGGAGGCACCCGTACATTACTACTCGCTAAACTACTTTACCAATTTATGGTAGGGAGTAATGTATTAGGTGTCTATATCTTTTTTTTATTTTTTATGTTTTGAAAAATGATGTAGTTTCTTTCTGTAAACTTACTTGATGAATGCTTTTATGCTTTATGAGATTGTAGGGAAAGAACTGTTTGGAACTAGAGTGTCAATGAACTTTGAACACACGAAAAATTTGTCCTGACGTGAAAGTTAAAGATGCAATTCCACAACTTTATTGTTAACTAAAAATGAAAAAAATTATTTTTCCTATGATTTATTTTCTTTCCTAATGAGTAGATGAGGCCATTAGTATTCTAGATAGAGGAACAAGGATTTTGGAATAGAGAATCATTACTCACAAATAGATACATATATGCTTTATATCATTTTCTATAGATTAAAAAGGTAAAAAAAATGTAAAAATTAAAAACAGCCAGTTTAAAGAGGATGAGATGACATTACATATTATGACCTATGCTTCACATCATAGGAATGGTTATAGGTTTTTTAAAATTCACGTTATTTGCATACGAGTGCATTTGAAATTTTAATTGGTTACACATCTTGATTTTCAAAAATTGTCAACTTCGAAATTGGGGCAAAGTGTTGGTGAAAACCAAATGTACGATAATTTGTTGACAAGTTATTTGGCTACATATCCAAGTGTAATAGTTTTGTAATATTTTTTTTCACATTTTATATTTATAGAAATTAATATAATATTTTTCTTCTTCGTTACAATTCTTTTTTGTTACGTAAACATTTGCTTTCTCAATGTTAGAATCCTACATACTACCCAAAAAAAAAACAAAAAATGGATTGTCAAGAACAAATTAAATAAACAGAAAGCAATTATTTTTCAATATTTCTATAATAAGGTTACACATAAGACTTTGAGGTATTACATAAGAGGACTTATTACATATCACTCCATGAAATTACACACACTATATGACAAAGGAAACAAGACAGAAGTTACCACATTTGCAATGTTACCCCTCTCTTCCACACCTTTGTAATATGTTTTATTAAATATTACCTTAATAAGATAGAAGTTACCATGAAATGCACTTGCACCACACACTCTTATTATATGACTCATGAAATGAGCAAAAGCCACAGAGAGGGCTAGGAAACAGAAGTTGTTTAGGGGCATTGGAAGCCAGTAGCAGTATTTCTCCCACAAACATTAAGAAGCAAGCTCAATGCAATAGGTAGGTTGATGACCAATGGGCTTGCCCTAATCACAGTACAAAGGCACACAGTAGCCTCAAGGTTAACAAGTCCATGAAGGAGACTATAGCATGGTGTTACTGGAGGTGTACCTAGTGTAACATTAACCAATCCACTGAGCAAATTGGCAAATTAGAGGTGGAGGTGGAGGTGGAGGTGGAGCACTCTATACACTTGCAAAGGCAAAGAAGAGAAGGTTGAGCAAAAAAAAACAAAGCAAGTGATGCATTATTGCCCTTGGAAACCATCTCTCTCAAACCCTTAAGAGAAAAAAAAATAACAAAACTTTCTAGACTGTTGATGGTAAAATTAGCAATTTCTAAAAGGGTAATTGTGATGGTGGAGAAAATATGAAGGGAATAGTGGGTTTTTATAGGATGCAAGGAGGGTTAGTCCATGAATTGAAGTGGGAGAAGGCACTAATAAAAACGCTCCATTCCTCTCTTTTTTTTTTTTTTTTGTCTATTTTATGTGTTCTTGTATTTTAACCAGATCAATAAATAAACTGAAGGAGAAAGGAATGTTAAGTAGAAGTCAGAAAATTCTGAAGCAGTGGAAGCACAAAGAGGGAAAGACAACAATGCAATCATCATTGAATCTAAGAAAAGGGGTAGTTTTCCAATCTGCGGTAGCTGCTATCTCACTTTCCATGGCCAGCAAGTCTAGTAGAGGATGTTTACGATTATAAAAGGCAGAAGCATCACTTCAAATTGGAAAAGTGTTGGGGGTCAATTGTGATGGCAAGGAGGAGGAGGAGGTGATTAGCAAGCTAGAGAAATTGGAGGCCACAGACAAAGGAAAATGGGTGAGAAGAAGAGGTGAAGAGAATTGAGTCATCAGGCTTAGGGAGTTTAAGTGTAAAAACTTTGTAATGAAGATACAATCTTGGAATGTTAGAGGCCTTGGAAGACCTGAGAAAATGAGAAGGATCAAAAGAAGTTTGGCGAAAAGGAAAATTAGTTTAGTGATGATTCAAGAAACAAAGAGATCTACAATTACCACTGAAGTAGTAAAATATATCTGGTATGAAGATCACTTTGAGTATATGGTAGTGGATGCGCAAGGCAGAGCTGGTGGACTACTATGTGTATGGAATCCAAGGGTGTTTCAAGTAAATGCTTGCTGTGGCAATCGAAATTTCATTCTCATGTCAGGTACTATCTTTTCTTCTTTTAGCTGTGTGGTTGTAAATGTGTATGGTCCTACAGATAGGGCTAAAAGGCAAGAAGTTTTGGCAAATTTTGCTGTGTTGAAGCATCATTTCTTGGGGCCATGGTGTATGAGGGGTGATTTCAACGAAATAAGGAACATTGATGAACGGATTACGTGTTCTAGGAGAGACCGAGGAATGAGGGATTTTAATTTTATGGTAGAACAACTAGAGATGATTGACTTACCAATGCTGCGGAGGAAATTTACCTGGTACAAATCATAAATAAGAGAGAAATGGAGTAGAATAAACAGATTTCTACTTAATCATGAGTGGCTTCAGAATTTCAATTTCAAGGTATGGGGACTACCTAGGTTGTTATCTGATCATTGTCCTATAATATTGATGGAAGATGATCGTGATTGGGGTCCTAGACCATTTAGGTTTCTGAATGCTTGGGCTCTCCACCCTAGCTTTGTATCTTTAGTGAAGAAAACCTGGTCAGACGCTCAGGTGGAAGAATAGGCTGGCTATAGATGTCTCATGAAGTTTAAAGCTTTAAAACAAAAATTAAAAGTGTGGAACACTGTTGTGTTTGGAAAGGTTGAAACTAAGCTTAAGGATGCTGAAGAGAAAGCTCATGCAATTGAATTAATTGCAGAAGATAGACCACTACTGGGAAATGAACAAGCCAGAATAAAGGAACTAATGGGTGAAATTTGGAGGTTGAACAAAATGTTGGAACGTATTTGGTTACAAAAGTCAAGAATTAATTGGGCCACACAAGGGGATAGGAATACCAAGTATTTTCACATTATGGCGTGCAATAGAAACAACATAAATTTTTTGTGTTTAGTTCTGGTGAATGGCTCAATGGTTGAGGAACCTATGGAGGTTAGACATGAGGTGAAGAAGCACTTCATGAACCACTTCTCTAAAACTTGGGTTGTTAAGCCTAAACTGGTTGGTCAGTTCAAACATATTAGAGGTAGTCCAGCAGTGGATTTGTTGGAGCAGAGTTTATAGAGGAGGAAGTCAGTCATGTGATTAAGAGCTGTGAAGACAACAAAGCACTTGGGCCTGATGGGTTTAATTTGGCCTTCTTTAAGAAATGCTGGGGAATAGTCAAATCTGAGGTAATGCAACTCTTTAGTGGTTTAAATAGTTTGTTCATTGCTCTAATTCCCAAAGTGGATAGCCCATCAAGCTTGAATGACTATTGGCCCATAAGTCTTATCAGTTCTTTGTACAAAATTCTGGCTAAGGTCTTGGCAAATAGAATGAAGCACATGATGCCAAAAATCATTAGTGAGTCACAATCAGCATTTTTTGGGGGTAGGAATATACTGGACAGGATCCTTATTACAAATGAGTTAGTTGATGGGTAGAGAAAATCGAATAAGAAAGGTCTAGTGTTGAAACTAGACTTTGAAAAGGCTTATGATTTGGTCAATTGGGAATTCTTGTTTAATATGTGTGCTAATTTTAGATTTGGTGAAAGATGGGTGAGATGGATGAAAGCTTGTGTAACCTCCAAAAAGTGTCAGTTTTAGTGAACGGTTCACTTACTGAGGAGTTTTGCTCATAGAGAGCCCTACGGTAAGGTGACCCATTATCTCCCTTTCTCTTCAATATAGTGGTTGAGGGGCTGAATATCTTGTTTGATAGAGCAAAGGAAATGGGTTTAAATGAAGGAGTTATCATAGGTAATCATGGGGTAAAAGTAACGCATCTACAATTTACTGATGATACAATACTGTTTTGTGAAGCTCAGTGAGTGGAAGTGGTAACCATCAAAAGAATACTTAGGTGTTTTGAACTTATATCAGGGCTGAAAATTAACTATCATAAGAGTGTGATTGCTAGTGTTGGCGTGAATGAAGAGCTGATGCAAGGCTTTGCTTCTCGATTAAATTGTACATATCAAAACTTGCCTCTAAAGTACTTTGGGTTACCTCTAGGAACTAACCCTAGGAGGAAAAGTACTTGGAAGCCAGTCTTGGATAGATTTAAACAGAAATTACCCTCACGGAAGAGAATGTTGCTCTCGTTTGTTGGGAGGCTAACTTTGATTAAATCTGTTTTAGTAATTTGCCTATTTACTACATGTCCTTGTTCAAAATACTAGTGGGGGTGGCTAAAGAAATTGATAAAATTCAAGCAAATTTCCTATGGGGGGGTTCAGATCTTAGAAGAAAAGTTCGTATGGTTAAATAGGAAGCTATTACCAAGAGTAAAAATTTGGGAGGTTTGGGAATTAAAAGATCTGTAGATATGAATAAGTGTTTATTGATGAAATGGTGGTGGAGGTTTGGGGCAGAAAACCACACTTTGTGAAAGGATGTTATCTGTTCAAAGTATAATATGGGAGGTGGAAGATGGCTGCCATATATAGAAGGAAATATTAGAGTTTCAAAAATTTGGTCTGATATAATTAATGCAGTTAGATCTCAGCCTGAATTTTTCAATTTCTATCTTGATAATGCTGTCATTCAGTTGGGAAATGGTAGGAGAGCTCAATTCTGGTTAGATAAATGGTCCGAGGAATTGTGTCTTAAGACTGAATTTCCCAGATTATTCTCTCTGTCCACCGATAAGTATGGAACAGTTTTTGAATTTTATACTAGAAGATGAGGGCTACAGGACTGGAATTTGGAATTTAGGAGGCCTTTGTTGGCCTGGGAGGAGAATAAGGTATGTAGGTTATATACCTTAATCAGAACCGTACCAGCCATTCGGGTCTCAAGTCCAAATGTTTGGAAATGGAAGGCTGATCCAACTGGGTTGTTCTTTGTTGCATCAGTGTACAAAAGATGTGAATTTTTCTTGGGGCCTGATAGGAATATGGCAATGGCAGTTGGACATAGTTGTGCTCCACCTAAAGTGAAATTCTTTGGGTGGTTGGCATGACAAGGTAAGGTAAGGTGAAAACATCAAGTTTCCTGCAGAGAAAAGGGATCTTAGATGTGAATGCTAATGTGGGTTGTGTTTTTTGTCATGATGGAGTGGAAACAGTCTATCATATCTTGCTTTTTTGCCCTTTTGTTTGGCTGGTGTGGTCTCATATTATGAAATGATGGGGTGTACAGTGGGTTATACCAAACTCAGTGGAAGGATTGTTGCAATGGTGGTCATTCTATAAACTGAAAAAGATTGAGAAGCAACTATGGAAGGTTGTACCTTTAGCTGTCCTTTGGTCCATATGGAAGCATGGAAACGACTGTGTGTTTAATGGGTCGCGACCAAATTTTGAAGATCTATGTGAGCTGGTCAAAGTAAGAATAGCTTTGTCGGTCAAATCTTCCCCAGCCAAAGTGGAGTTCTCTGTTAATGATATAGCCTTTAACTTGTAGCAGGTCCAATATTGTATTAGACATAGGCATTGAGTCTTGGTTCTATTGATGCTTGAGCCTAGCCTATGGTGGGTTCTGCTAGAGTGTGTATCTATCTGTCAACATGGGCTTATTGCTGGTCCTGTAGATTCAAGTTCAGATTCTGTCCTGTTGGACTGTGAGGCTCAGTGGTGGACTGATATGTTGGACTACCTTGCTAGTGCTTTTGGTGTAGAGGTGTGTTCTATGTGGCTTCTTTTTGGTAAAGGTTGTAGTCACTTTTTGAGGTGTTTGGTGCATGAAAAGAGGGTGTATACTTGGTGTTAGAGTTTTGTTGGTGTGTGCAGATACTATAAATGTGCCCCTGCTCAATGTTTTGGAATGAGTATTTGTTAATTGGGCAGCAACCTGCCTGTGAAGATCTATGGGAGCTCTATGTAGTTTAGAGTGGCTTAGTTTATTTAGTGATCTCTGTGACCTCAGTATAGTTAGAGTGGCCCTTAGATGAGAAGTATGACTGGTAAGCTTGTGATTGGTAGGCTTTTGTATATGGGTTTGCTCTGCTATCAACTGCTAGGCTGCTGGCCTTGTTTGGTTGCTGGTTTAGGTTCTATTTTGTTGATTGAGCTGTCATACAGATATGCTTGGACTACTCAGCAGTGGAATATTATGTTAATTTGCTTTGATTTGTAATACAAGGCCCTTAGCTTTAATTTTCTTCAAATTCAAGAACAACCCTGGCTGCTGTACATTAGGTTCTATTTTGTTAGGCTTTTGTACATTAGGTTTGCTTTGCTATCAACTGGTAGGCTACTGGTTCTTGTGCGGTTGTTGGTTCAAGTTCTATTTTGTTGATTGAGCTGTCATACAGATATGCTTTGACTGCCATACAGATATACAGATATGCTTGGGCTGCCATACAGGTTCTATTTTTTTTTTTAAGTTCAAGAACTATCCTGGTTGCAATGGCATCCATTTAGTGTCTCATCATGGTTAATGAAACAAAGAGGTAGTATCTTAAATGGTCCCAAGAAGGAACTACAAGAAGAGCAACCATTACTCTATTACTATTACTCTGTTACTGCTATTACTCTGCTGCTATTAATCTGCCTTCTACTGTTTTTTCTCTTGATTGGCTTCTCACCAATCTTAGGCTAATGCTTGCATATGATTGTGCTTCCTTTGCGCTGCCAACCTAGTTGGGATCGTAGAGGTTAGTTATGATTCTTTTGCATTTCCCCGACTTTGTTGATGTAAGTTTCGCATGTATTATGCCTTTTGTCATCAATAAAGCTTTTGTCTTGCCGATCAAAAAAAAAAAAAAAATAGATCAATAAATAATGTATTTTTGTAAAATATATATATTTATGATCTGTTTGGTAACGTTTACGCTTTCAGTTTATATTTACAAAAATTTTATAAACTAGTTTTTGTTTATTTTTAGAAAAATATAAACTACAAACGCGTTTGGTAATTGACAAAATGTTTAAAAAATTTTAAAAATACAAAAAAGAGTGAGAAATGGTAAGTGGTGGCAAGTGGCAGCGGAAGAAGGTGGTGGAAAGTGGTGACGGTCGGTGGTGGGTAGCGGGTGGTGGCGGGTAGGTGGCGAGTGGTGGTGGTGGGTGGTTGGGTGACGGTGGCAGGTGGTGGGTGGTGGTGGCGGGTGGTAGTGGCAGGTGGGTGGCGGATGGCAGGTGGTGGTGGGTAGTGGCGGGTAGGTGGTGGTGGCGAATAGGTGGCGGGTGGTGATGGTGGGTGGGTGGGTGACGGTGGGTGGTGGTGGGTGGTAGCGAGTAGGTGGTGGTGGTGGCAGGTAGGTGGCGGATGGCGGGTGGTGGTAGGTGGCAGGTGGTGGTGGTGGTGGTGGGTGGTGGTGGCAGGTGGGTGGTGGTGGTAGCGGGTGGGTGGTGGTGGCGGATAGGTGGTGGGTGGTGATGGTGGGTGGGTGGGTGACAGTGGCTGGTGGTGGGTGGTAGCAAGTGGGTGGTGGTGGTGGCAGGTGGGTGGCGGATGATGGATGGTGGTGGGTAGTAGCGGGTGGTGGCGATGGTGGTGGCAGGTGGGTGGTGGTGGCGGCGGGTGGGTGGTAGGTGGCTGGTGGTGGTGGGTGGCTAGTGGTAGCGGGTGGTGGATGGTGGTAGCAGGTGGGTGGTAAGTGGTGGTGGCGAGTAGGTGGCGGGTGGTGGCGGTGGGTGGATGGCGGTGGTGGTAGCGAGTGGGTGGCAGGTAGGTGATGAGTGGTGGTGGTATGGTGGGGGGTGGGTGGTAGGTGGTGGTGGCGGCAAAAGACGGTGGTGGAAAATGGTGGCCGGTGGTAGCTAGTGTTGGGTGGTAAAAAAAAAAAAAAACTCAAAACTCAAAACGGAAACACATTTTTTGAGTTTACATTTTTTTGGCCAAATTTATAAACTGAGACCACTGATTTATAAATCAAAAATTTACCAAACAAGTTTTTATTTGAGTTTTTAAAATTTTTGTAAATATAAACAGAAAACTGAAAACATAAGTGTTACCAAACGACACCTTATAAATTATGTATTATGGCATGTATGTACAGTTGTAAATTTAAAAAGAGTATTGACTCATAAATCTTAAAATTAAAACTGATAAACCAATTAGTTCCATAATTATTTTAAAGGTATTGTTATATGCATCAATTGGTATATCAATTAATATACCAACATATGTTATAATATTACCATTTCAAAACTATGACCTTACTCATTATACAAATTATAAAAACTCAAAACCTCTAAAATTACATCACATCAATCGTTAGTACACTAATTAATATATCGATTTGTGCATATAACATTATTCTTATTTTAATAAACACACAAGTCCTTATTAATGTAAATTGACATATTTGTCATTGTTTTTATGATATGGTCAATTTGAAGATTCCCTCCTTAATTTTAGTTATTTACCACATTCCATATGTCACATTTCAAAAAAGTACACTAAAGGATTTTTGAAGTCATTTTTGTGATTTGAATAAATCACATTCCACATTCAATCCACCCAAAATATAACATGTCCATTTTGGAAATCAAACCACATTCCACATGTCACATTTCAATAAAGTACAGTCATATTGCTGGTTTCGACAAATCACATTTCACATTTAATCAACCCAAAATGTAGCATGCTCATTTGGAAATCAAACTACATTCCACATTCAATCCACACAAAATATAACATCCCATTATGGAAATCAATCATTATACCACATTTCAAAAATCACATTCCAAAATAAAATAAAAATAAAAATGAGCCCAATAATCAATAACGGCAAAAACATCCTAACGTGACACTAATATATTAAATAGAATCTCATAGAAAATATTTCAAATGAACAGGACCTATCGGTCAAATATAAATAAATAAATAAATAATAAAATAAAAGACTTCATGGTATGTAGATTTCTGAAATGAGATTTTCAAGTAGTTTTTACAATTTAGAACTCAGACCATTATGTGATTAATATATGAATTAAATTGTAAAATTAATTTTATATAATTGATATGGGATATTTATGTTAATTTTAAAACTAGAAATCAAATAACAATTCTTCCTATAATATTGAATATATTTATACATTTTTAATTGCACTTTCATGTATATATATAGGAAAAGTCTACAATGTGCACCTTATAAAAGGGCATATGATATGCACTTATTGTGTGGTCCATATCGTGCCATATCATAAAAAATGACCTGCTAAACCGGTCATATAACAGGTTACGGAAAGAATCATAACTTTTTTTCAAATATCATAACAATATTACAATGAATCATAACAATGTCATAATATTGACCTAAGTGTCATAACAAAGACACTATAAATCATAACAATATAATGGCAACTCATAACAAATAAAGTTATTTGTAATTAATAATCATAACATTTGAATCGTAACATTTTTTATTATGATTCACCATGACAAATCATAACTTTTGGTGGTACAAATCATAACTTTACTGATGAATCATAACTATAACACATTGAGTATAACTTTTTTTTCCACAATCATAACGACATTAACAAACTATCATAACTTTTATTAATGAATCATAACATAGCATGTTGATTGTAATTTTGTCCAGAAAATCATAACAACATTAACAAAACATCATGACTTTTAAAATTTCAAACACAATTGATTGTGTAATCAATTGGTATAGCATATTGGAGTGAATAGAAAATCATAATTGATTGCACAATCTATTGGATTGAAAGGCCATAATTGATTATAAAATCAAAGGTAATGCTATAGTGTGCAACTTACACCTTACACCTTTTTGTGTTCACTTACACCTTACACTTACACCTATTTTACCTTGCACTTACACCTTTTGTGTAAGTGGCACATGGTGTGCAACTTATACATTTCATTTATACCTTCCACTTACACTTACACCTTACACTTACACCTTTTGTGTGAGTGGCACATGGTGTGCAACCCACTTACACTTTTTGTGGGTTGCACACCTAAGAAAACTCCTAAAATCAATTAGTGGCCAGAGTTTTGAACTTTCACAATTGATTGTACAATCCATTAGAATATAAGGGAGATTCAAACATCACAATTGATTGTAGAGATCCTTGATATAATAAACCTAATTGATTCAATAATCAATTAGTTTTCATAAGCCACACTAAACCAATTAATTCCCAACTTATTCATAGTTCTCAATGAATTAGTAAAAGCGTATTCATTAATATCAATTTAGTCAATATTCGAATACTAATTGATCGGTTGATCGGTTGCCATTTATATGTAATTTTGTTGTTGTGTTTTCATTACCTCAAATTTAGTCAATATTCAAATAGTTCCCCTTTTCATCAAATTTGATCAAGAAAACCCATTTCCAATGCTTCTTTTTTTTTCCCCATCAAATTTTGATTTACTTTATTGGTTCTCAATTTGCTAAAAAAAATAACTCTCCCTTCATGAGATTTAATGAAATAATTAGAGATAATTTTTTAACACTTTTGATGAAAAAAAAACAAAAATAACTAAATGGGTATTCAACTAAGTCACAGTAACATCAAAATATCCATTCGTTTCTCACTTTCCACAATTCCCAAACAATTGTTAAAGATAATACATCCCAAACCACTGTAATTTTCTTTCTAATAGGAAAAACAAGCCAGCACAAGAGTAATTGTTACAAACATAATAGATTTCAATAAACAAATAAAAAATTATAGTCTCATATCAGTTACATGAGTACAAAATTCAATTACCCACACATCAAATTTCATACACTCAAGCCAAATTTCAAGTGTATATATATATATATATGAAATCAAAACAACTACTCAAGCAAACAAACATCAAAAACCTAAACCGATTCAATTCATATTTTGACATTCTTTTATTAAGGCTAAAGCAATCGGAGCTGATAGATACTGTATAGACACATCGATTATCAATGCTAAATTTTATATTTAGTGTAAAAGAGATGAAAAATGAGACAAAATTTTATATGAATTAAAATTTTAAGGGAGCACAGTGAATTTCGTTGTGAATTATGGCAAACTTGTGAGTTTCCTTCTCATTTTGCAGCATTATTATTTTCTTCATCTCCTAATTCTCTTTTGTCTTGTTTGTCAAAAGCCGATTCAAGAACCTTAGCAAAACTCTTGGAGGAGGAGTTATGTTGTCTAAGGATGAAACATGATGAGATCCTTCAAAGAATTAACAACATGCGGTACTGGTCAAGATCTATGTGAATGTGCATAAAAAAATAAATATCACAATGGTCAAGATCCTCCAAAGACCATTTTTATTAAAAAGAAAGTCACTATAATGAATCGTGATGAACACCATGTTGGGTTATAACTAAATATCACAATGGGTTGTAACCAACTTATTAAATTAAATACATTTTAAAATTCGTTAGGTTGTCAAGTCAACTACACTGCAGGAAATTTAGCTTTTAGCGGCGTTTAAAAAACGCCGCGATAAGTATAAAAAACGCCACTGATTCTTTTTGTGACGCTTAGCACCAAACGCCGAGACGCGGCCGTCGCTATAGCATTGTGGCGCTTTAAAAACGTCGTTAATTTGTTATAGGCGGCGTTTTAAAAAACGCCGCTAAATGTGGTACATAAGGCAAAGTGACATCATGACAATTTTTAGCGACGCTCTAGAAACGTCGTTAATTTGTTATAGCGGCGTGTTTTAAAACACCGCTAAATGTGATACATAACTGCAAAGTGATGTTTGACAATTTTTAGCGACGTTTCAAAAACGTCATCATAGCTTTTTTAATTTTAAAAAACCTATATAGTTGGGTTCTGAAAAATGCCATTACATCTATATTTTTTTAGTTGTTTTTTTTGAAATTATTACTTGTAATAAATTGCAAAGTAGCACTAATATGAAACAATAACTCCTATTTTTATTCAAATGAACATTTGTCAAAAGAAAAAGGCAGAAAAATAACAAAAAAATTGATTTGAGACCAAGCCAGTATCTAGTGATATTCATCCTCCATTATCACCTTTTCACATGGAGACAAGTGAAAAGGTCTATAATAACATTACGTATTTGAAATAATAAACCAGGCAAATTGAAGCAAATCATCCAATAATGGGATTAGTTATGAGGCTGCAAACATCAATTAAACCAGTAAACTCCCTTCCACCACCATTCTTAGCAGCTGTAGCATCATTAGCCAAACGTGTTCGAGCATAATCTAGGGAATAAACAAAAAGAGAAGATGAAGCACCAGCAGCAGCACCTGACGCCAAATTCCCAGCAAACCACTTCCAGTAACCATCCTTGTCTCTCTTGAAATTAAACAGCCTCTTAAAATAATCTTTGAAAGCAAAGTTCAGGGCCTGAAAAGGATTGATGAAATTGCAAATTCTGTGAGACATTCTATAAAACAAGACATGGTTGTCAACAAATGATAAATCAAAACAGAAACTTAATGAATCACATCGACAAGCCAGCGTTTTAAATTCAAACTTCCAAAACTGACAGGATGAAGCTGTTTGGAGGACCTAAATCAAATCCAGATTAGACATCACTTCCTTTCAAATTTCAGGATGTCAATCCATCCCTTTGTTAGCAAACACATATATATACACTCACATGGGGTTGTCCCATCATGTGAGAGGCAGGGTTGTGGAAGAGATGTTTTGGACTGTGGACATAACTACTCCCATACTAATCGAGAGCAGAAAAACGAAACAAAAGAAATGGCAAGATTAACAAATATAAACAAAAGATAGGCTAACCTGGGTTGGGAAATATCTGATAACATTGGTAGTGTTCCTTCTCCACAAAGCAATAATGCCTTCATCCTTAATTGTTCGGGCAAAGCAGTCAGAAATTCCTTTGTATGGTTCAGACAGCCGACCAGCTTTGATCATCTCATCCTGGTTCTGAATCAATAGCTTAACTCGCTCTATCGGAGCAGCAGCAGTCTTGGATACAGCAGCAGAAACTCCTCCCATGAGGAAGTCTATCATAAAACTACGAAAACCTTTTTCTGCGGGAGCTTGTACAAAAACAGAGGATAGTGGTGATGCAAATTCCAGGCCAGTGCCTTGGAATGTTGGTGGCAGAGGACTCTGCAGACCTCCATTTACATATGCACCAGTCATATTGTGTAAACCAGTATTCCTGGAGCGCAAGTTAGGAGAAATTCGAGATAAGAAATAAGATTGCCCATGTATCTTCTGGGAAATTGATGGATGCTGTGATCCATCCGCCATATTTGCAACTCAAGGTGGCGACCTACAACAGAAACCAACATTAATTACATGCAAGAATAAAACAAAAACAAGCATATCAAACAAAGAACACAATAAAGGTTTAAATACAAGGAACAATAGAGAAAAGGGTTCTTCCCTACCCAATCTTTTCGCTACTATAAACATCGGTGCCAAAATATTTATATCACTATAAAAAAATTAAAATAAAAACATATTGTTTGAGTCAAATGACTTTGGAGGGAACAAATAGTTACCGAGTATTATGTATACCATCCTTGAGGTTTACCCATCTTAATTTTCAAATCTAAGCAATATATGCGTGCATGCTAAACAATTTTCAAACACAAATATAATTAAGGGAAAAATAGATCAATTCATTTAACTTACAATGCATGGAACAACGGAATTTTCCATTAATTGAGGCCACATTGGAACTATGTCATCTCTTACTAGCGCTCGTAAAGGCCATGCACGTCCAAATATCCTTTTTCTCACAGCAAGAGGCCTCTCAGTCACCCCTAATTGCTTGAAGCTCAATGGCAAGCTTGTGTTTGCGTTTTCATCTTCTTTCGAAGTTGGGCTATGATGGCAGGGTTCAAGGATGTCATATAAGTTCAGATCTTTTATAACATAGATAGTCACCATGACAGGAAGTGAAAAACCAAAACATTTTTAAATATAAACATAATATTCATGAATCACTTTATAATCTCTCACTAAAGGCTACCCGTAATTGATCATTGTATGTGACACCAGCAACACAACAACCATCTGCACTCACCAGAAAGAAAATATCAGATTGTGGCTGTGATTGGCTTCTCCGTTGTTCCTTTTAAAAATGGAAGAAGAATTTTGGGAGCAGCAGCTGTTTCTCCCCTTTTAGAATGTAATGCTTGGTTACAGAAGTGTAAACCTGCAAAAAACAAAAAACAAAAAAAAGGCTGACAAATTAAGCCCTAAAAGCAACAGGAATCAACAAATTGTGATGATAATAAACATAGGAGCACAATTGGGCACAATAGAAAATCAAAATTAGTTTCTATTGTTTCCTAGATTCAGCTTTTTAATTTAGTTCACTCATCATTCCTAACCATAGAGTTAAACTTGGATTTTCAGCCATCACAAATAGAGTCGATATCCACATATCACCTCCCATGCAGTGAACATATTTAGAATCACAGAAAACAATGGAGCATGCCTCCATAACAAGAGATGGCCCTATAATCCTCAAGTACCTTGGTCAGGTAAAGCAGTTCCTCTGTCAAGGTTATTCTTCATCTCCAGCGTGTATCTCTCAAAGGCTCACTCAATCTTCTTATTGAAATGTTCATTACGGTCATTGATCGAATCAATATCTTTCTCATCATGAAACCTTCTCCTCCGGCTTCTCATCTCTGTCCTTGAGTTCCTTCACCATCCTTTCAATTTTGTCCTCAGCAACTTTTGGTGCCTGTCATATATGAGTAGAATTCTTTTGTTCTGTTCAAATTTCTCTAAATTGAACCATTTTAGCTAGAAACACATAATTTCCTCAATTAAAACACTTACCTTTCCATATTGGAGGCTTGAAGCTTCTCTGTAGAATTTTGGATCAGCTTCTTTCATTTTATTGTACTCTTCGATGTCAATCTCAATGTTCTTTGACCGTTTCTTGTACGCATTGTACAATGTTTTCTGATTAAAAACTGTTCAAGCAAGGCAATGTATTTCAGTACATACATATAAGGTATCAAATGTCAATGTTGAATGGTTCAAAGAAGGTGGGGAAAAAAAAAAGAAGGTAACTTAAGCTTATCTTTATATTGGAGAATTAAAGAAGTTTTCAACAAAATATCTATTTCCAGCCTTCCAAGCACAATATATGTAAAATAGCTTGAACCCATAAGAATGCAGACATATACTAAGATATGTACTATACCAATAATTCAACACTGTATTATGCTGTTTATTTGACCATGTAACAACAATTATTCTTTCATTTTATCCAACCAACTAAAAAGTTCTCTTCCAAGAAGATATGGTAACAAAAGTTTGTAGCAAATAGGAAACTAAAGCAACCTTTCTTAAGTAAACTTAAAAATTAATATTGATTAAAGAAGGCAACAAGGGAGCACCACCCATGTACAAAAGAAAAAAAAAAAAAAAAAAAAAAAAAGCGATAAGTTACCTAGTTCATTTTTATCCATCAGTGCCTTAGCTTCAGCAATTACTCTAAAGCAATAGTCACTACATTGATGATAAGGGTTTGATGCATTTCTGCAATCTGGAAGCACTCTTCCTTCTTCATTCACATTTTATGCCTCTATATTGCTCTTGTTGCCTGAAGAAAGCAATCCAAATATAAAAGAACATTTAGATTGTAAATTTAGGTTCCGTAACCAAATTTCATATATGCATGCATGTGAATACACAATCAATTGAAGCTCAATCTAAAATTTACTCAAACTAAAACCCATAATCTATATCTATTTTTATTTTATTTTATTTATCAATCCTGCATAAATCCTGGTAGCCTTTAGTGAGAGATTTATAAAGGCTACCGGTAATTTATCAATTTCATAAATCCTGCATCGCTTGCACCATGTCCCATTTCCAATGGACTGGATTCATCATGGCCCCTTAACCGGCCTAAATTGAAATCCCATATCTGTATAGACAGTAGAGAGACAGAGAGAGAGACAGAGAGAGAGAGAGATAGAGAGAGAGATTATTTGCGAGTGCATCGGTTCAATTTGGGAGTTGAGATTCTGAGATTGAAAAAGGAAGCGTGTGAGACAACACGCATTTGAAGGCGTTAATAAACGCCTGCTATTCATAAAACGGTGCCGTTTCAATTAAAGAAAAACAAGACGTTTATAAAACGCCACTAAATATTAGAAACAGTGACGTTTTAAAAAACGCAGTTAAAAAAACGCCACCTAAACCCATATTTCCTGTAGTGCTATTAGGTCAACTCGGTTGGTTTAGAGTCCTAATCTTAACAACTTAACAGTGAACCAATGCTGAACTAACACATGGAGAAAGAAAACTATTTTGCAAGAAATTTGGTGATGCATCTGGACACAAAACACATATTTGTAAATTATATGTATATTAGCAGTAGGCCCTTTTACCTACTATTAAATAAAATAACGGCAGGCCCTTCTTAATCTGGTGTTTTTTTTTTTTTTAACAGATTTGACACACTGTTTTGGGTACTTTATTGTAAATAGAACTTAAGAATTTCATAACTTGTATATTCAAGAATATGTGAATATACAAGTACGACCATCTTCTCAGGCAAAAACAAGTTTACTTCCTAACACAGTTTAATGCAGGATATGCAAATACAAATACGAAAACTTTAAGATTATGTTTGGATCATTGATTATATGTGGAGGCCAACAAAGAAAAAGAAGAAAATAAAGTGAAAAATATTTATTTGTTTCAATATTTCCCTTTCCTTGATAAATCCAAAATTCATACCTAACATAAAATTTTCATTATGATGTGATCATCATCATGAAAATTAATGTCGCCTTTGGCTTTGCTATGCATATAATATGTGCACACAACTAAAAAAAAAACACTCTTTACATTGACAATCGATACAAATAATAAAAAAGCAAACACAAAAAACCTTTTGCAACTGCCATGCGATGGTAAATGGAGGGCACAATTGTGGGTAGAAAGTATTTGAAGTGTTAAATTATGTTTCTAGAAATAGTTATAGTACTACTTTTGAATAAGATACTTATCACCAACTTGAGATAAAAGGTTCATGTATGTTTTTTTTTTTGAGAAGTAAAAGGTTCGTGTATGTTCATTTTATGGTTAGACCAAATTCTCAAGAAGTCAATGTGTCATTCCTCTGAAAAATCCAAGTAGGTCTACCTTTTTGTCAACTTGCAAAGCAGATTACCACTAGAAAACAATTAAAAAAGAAAAAGAAAAAGAGGCTAAGTTACATACAAAAGGAAAGTAAATAAATAAATAAATGGGAAGACAACAACTTTGAATACATCCATAGTTTTTTGAATTCAAGGACTGCTACTATGTCCTTAGCCTAATTTGTGTTGTGGGCTTCTATTTAAGGCTTAAATTTTCAAAAATTTCATTGTCACGCATGTTATTCTTATCATGAAATATACAAAATCTCTCTAAAAGTAGACTTTTCCATGAACATTCCTACCTTTTAAGGATATCAAAAAGTAAATCCAAGTGCATAAATGATTTTCACATAATGAGTCACGGATGTAAGACAAAGGATGAGTCCCACACACGGTCGACTTCACACGTGGAATCCATCTTTTGTTTCACGCTATGTCTCTTTCTATGAAATTTTCTGTGTTCATAGAACAACTGATGCCAAAATCCCAAATCAATGTGCTTTCTAATGATAAAAGGCAACAGATACCTTTCAAAGCAACTATATCAAATGTGAACAATATGTCTTTTGTGACGATGGAAACCTACAACGCTCAAAAGTTGATAGTTATCCAAAACACCATCTATAAAAACAAAAGCAAAATTGTCAATAGTTGTCAATTGTGCCACGTTTTCTCTGACAAAGTCATAGTTGTCATACCAAGTAATCTGACTATGAAGATTCCTTGAACCAATACAACATTCTCATAAATCTTATAAATTCCCAAAATTGGATAACTCTTACAACAGTTCACCTTTCTTGGCTCAAAGGTTTTAGGTATTTTGTGTTCGATCTCTCTTGATATTGTGGTCATGTTGTCTATGTTCTTCAGGTTCTCTCACTGCGGTCTAGGGTTTCATAGAATGGACATGGAGAAAGGGGGAGAGAAAAAAAGTTGCACACAGAGAGAGAGAGAGAGAGAGAGAGAGAGAGATACTTTCAGGCGAAGTCGAGGGTAGGTCGTCTTCGCAGGGATGGTCTTCGAGGGCGAAGAGGAGTGTCTGCGTGCTGTCTCAAAAACAGAGGGGCTTTGGGAAAAAAACTGAAAAAATTTGGAAAAAAGGTCACCGGTTGAAGAGGTTGTCAATCTTCCTAATCAGATTATTCAGTGGCTGAGATTCATTTGTAAAAATCTAATGGCTTAAAATAAATGTGTATATGATGTGCCCATCTTATTGAGGTGCACATCTTAACAGCTCCCATATATATATGAAGAACTTAAATTTAAAATTGTCACAATCATGCTTTAATACTTTCCTACACACTCACCCTTTGTCAAGTTGCTTTTAAAAATGTTAGAGATTCTAAAGGTTTTATTAATTTTTTTAGGAAATGTCTCACAAGAGTGTTGGATTCACACATAAGAATCACATGGTGTGGGTCCTACACTCATAAGACATTTGGTAAATTTTTTTATAAAACTTTAAGGGTCTCTAGCATTACTAGTTGCTTTTAGGGTCCTAACGGGTGATGGAACTCTCTACTATTTAAAAAAAATAAAAAAAAAGGACCAATTATATATATATATATATATTTTTTTTTATGTTTAGTCATTTTTTATTTTACTTTTAAAATTTATTTTTCTTCACTTTGACCTTTTATATTTCAAGTTTTTTTTACTTTATTTTTAAAACTAATTTTTGTTCAAAATTAGACAAAAAATAATATATTAACGGTCCGTGGCATAAAAAATATATTATATGTTATTATATTAAAGTATAAGTTTATTTCAGATGTGTGATTGCCCTTCATATTCCTGTTTTTTTTTTTTTTTTTTTTTTTTAAGTGACTGCACTTTATAGATATGACACATGGGATTACAGTATAAAATTAAAAAATTTAAGACAACAATATAGCAAAGGAATTTAATATACCATAACTAATGTTGATTTTAAGTCCTAGCTCTTGAGAAGAGAATATAAATTAGGAATCAGGTTCAAAACTTCTTAGATGTAAATAATTTATTGAGGTTAGTTCATATAAGATTTTGCTCGGGTTTTATTGGGCGTCTCACTAATGAATAGTGGGTTTGGTCCCTCTAAATTAGTCGGTCTAATAGGTCGGTTATCAAGTTTAAAAAAAGAAAAAAAAAAGAAAAAAGAAAAAAAAGATGAGGAGTCCAAAAATTAATCACATTTATTTAGAAAAATATTATTCAAAGTTTTAATATGAATTATATCACAAATTTCTAATAATATGAAAAAGTCTCAAGCACATCTCAATATATCTAACTTTCCTAAATAGATTGTTTTACAATTATGATCTTTTGCAATTCAACACTAATAAAAAAATATGATTATTTCATAGGACAATTTGATCAAAAACCTCTCATAATAAAATTTTAATGCATTAAAGATAAACACAAAAAAAAAAAATAATAATAATAATAAATAAATAAAAATTTGAGAAGTCTAGCACACAACACTCTTATCAAAATATTTTTAATGATGATATAACTTTTGATCTATATGTCAATTTTTAATAAAATTTCTATTTTTAGAATTCTCTCATCAAGATCTATCAAATAAGATCCATGGTGACTTTAATATTCTTCCAAAAAAAAAAAAAATTACCATCGAAATTAACGTAAACAGTTAAATTTTATTTTGTTTCACAGTAAAATTTGTATAGCAGAATAAATAACTCAAAAACACACTACCAAAGTAAAATTTTATTATCATTCTGGAACAGAGCATCAGAAAAAAATAGAGTACAAATTAAACAACAACTAGAGATAAAATTTTACTTTCATATTTATAAACTAATAAACAAACATCATTACAACAATCAAACAGTGAAAAAAACAAACTCCAACTCTAACCCTAACTCGAACAGAGATATCGAATGAAGATCTCCAACTCAATGAAGCTATACTTGATGAATCTCTCTTGCTTTACAACTTGATAAAAGCAGTGATTAATCTCGCGCAACTTTGAATCGGAAAACAATAATCAATGAAGGAGAACTACTCTAGGGAAGGAACGACAATTACATTGAGAGATTTGATTCAAATCTCTCACAAATATATGGATAGATAAGATTATCCAAAAAGAAATTTAAAAAAAAATGTTACTGTATCCTCCATCAAGTACGTGCCTCTATGTGAGGGAGTTTATGAAGAAGAAAATTTATAGGTTGTCATTATCACCAAAAGGACGCCCAATAGAGGAGTTTTGGCCAAATTTTCCAATTTTATATAGTAAAAATCAATGCCGTAAGTTTTACATTATTTTTTAAATTTTATAAGTATATATAGTGGTCTCACACTTCTCTTCTTATTTTTAACACCCCCTATAATTCCCCAAGCTCAGTTTTTTTAGGGTGAAATAAATAAAAAATGAAAAAAAAATTAACTTCTATGAGTTAGTTTAGCGTGAAAGTGGTAGAAAGTATAAGAAAACTAATTTTCTTGTACAACCCATATTAACATTGTAACTAATTTTTTATTTCTTGCAAAAAAAACACAAGAAAATACAAGAAAAATTGAATGTGTGAATTATATATAACTAAACTTTTAAATTTTTCTATCTTTTTCTTACAAAATTTGTATCTTAATCAAATGCTTGTAAGAAAATATATTTTCTTTTCTATTACTTTTCATTGACTTCATTTTCTTTTACTTTTATTTTCTACCAAATTTTCTTTTTCATCAAACAGAGCCTTAAGGATAAAATTGGAAAAACAAAATTAAAAGATGAATCATTATTCATATATATTGGTCCCTCTATATTGAAATCTTGGATCCATTCCCAAACACCAGAGTGCACAAATAAAAAAAAATAAAAAAAAATTAAAAAATGAGAGGTATGACCACATTAATTACGTGATAATTAAGAGTGCTAAGTCAATGCCAAACTCGCACTAATATGGAATAGTTATGTTCTCACTAATGAGGCATGTTTGTTCGCCTTAAAAAGTTCTGCAAGTTTGGTTTTGGAGATGCTACAAATACAAAAATCGATTACATAATCAAAACACACAATATATATGACAATTTGTTAGTAAAATCTATTTATGAAAACTTTTATGTATCTATATACATTTTGTGTCTAATTCTATAATTGATTTATATATTTGTAGATTTGTTTTATAGAGATAGGAATGGTCAGAAAACAATGGATTAACAATTCATTCATCTTTTATGAGCATTTTCAAGGAACTCTTTAAATAAGGCTGGTTAGTTATTATAACTAACACTATCATGTTTTAGTCACTCAAATAGGCTAGCTATTACAATAGTTATTTTAACAAAAAATTTTAAGGTTAGCTACATTTGAAGAGTCTTGAGAGGTTTTTTAGGTAAAATAAAAAGTAGCGTTAGAATATATAGATAAAAAAATAATAATTAAACAAAATAAAAAAAAAATTACAATTTTTATATTTTAATAAAGAGTATGATTGGTGTTGCTCTTATGCCACAACTTTATAATCACCGTGTAATTGTTAAGTAGTACAGAAGCAGTATAGTATTATTTTACGGATGGGTCAAACTTACCTTTGTTTGGTAGTTTTACAATCTTTCATTGATCGGAAATATCACGTAGACATTGCAACATATAATACTCTAAAAATATCTATAAAAAATTTAAAAAAAAAAATCATAATGACCATGCTTTATAAATTACAGATTTATGATCGGCAAATGTATCTATTTTTCTTCATATATTTTGTTTTGATTCATAATATTAAAAAAAAAATGAAACAAAACAAAAAAATGAAGTGAGAGATCAACGATAGTAATGCATATATATTGGTTTTTCTTCACAACTATTTAAGTTTTTCGGGTTTGGCAAATAAAATTTGTTGCTTTTTGTTTATAGTAAATCTTCTTTTTTTCATTGTCATTTTTTTTTTTGTTTTTTTAAGTCTATTAAACTCAAAGACCTTTTTTTTTTAATGGACCATATTTAAAAAATATCAAACAGTGAATAGAGGAAAAAAATGTCAATTTTTGTCTTTTTAAATCTATTGATTTTTTTGACGGTATCTAAAAATTAAGATAAATTGGGCATTTTTATTCAAACTAAAAAATTAGGCTTAATTTTCAAACTCAATAATCTATTAGAATATTTAAGACAACACTCTCTCTTATATCTTTTCTAATTATTTATCAATCATCTCACTTACAAATTGAGTATAAAAAAAAGGTCTAGAAAATGAGTTTTTATATCATTTTTCTAAATGATACAAATTATCAACCCAAAAAATAAATAAATAAAAACTTCTTTAATAGTTTATGTTAGTTAAGCTGGCATCCCATGTTTAGAAATTATACTCTATTTCTTATTGAAATTTGTCTCTTAAGGTTGGGCAAACATTAATCTGAGGGAGAATTCCACAATATACACTCCTTATCATATGCATTTTTAATTATGATTTCTTCTTTAATTATGATATTTTTTTGAGATATTGAGTTATACTTCACATAGTATTTTATTATGATTTTTTTTAATTATAATTTAAAAAATATAAAATTATATATTTTTTCTTTAATTATAAAATACATATAATACCTACCATTTAAAAAGTACGTACCATAATCTTTCCCATGACTTAAGAACAAGAATTCGATTAGTCATGTCATGTCTACATTTTGTAGATTCATTTACGCCCATTCTCTATGAGATAAACTTTTATTTTTAGGGCTGGTCCACCAATAAAAAAATCAATTAAATCTCTCCTACATAAAAATTCATTCTTTTGTCCCCAACCGATCCTATGACTTTCAGGAAATTACGTATTAATTTTTTTCAGTACACATACGCATACTTAATGAATATATTTTCAAAACATGCATCAAAAAAATTAAAATTTTCAATATATGTCTCTTTGTTCCAATAATACCCTTATCTTCAATTTTAAAATCCCAAGGCTATGTTTGGTTTCAATTTTTGAATCAATTTTTTGATTTTTTTTTGAAAAATATAATTTAGTTTGACAAAAATAAATACAAAAAAATATATTTTTAAAATTTTAATTTTTTTACCTTCTAAAAGGATAAAAAATATGAAAATAAGTTTATATTATTATTTTTATTAATTTAGTTTTTAGTTTTTTTTTTAACATATTTAAAACTAGACCAAACAGGTCCTAATTTTTCTTCCATTCATCCACCCTTCATCATTTGCTACCGTTGTCGTCCTTTTCAACCCTCCATCACCACCACCACCACCACTGCTGTCACTCCCAACTCATTCTCTTTCATCTTAGACCTCTACAATCAACCTTCAAAGTAGAAATTCACAGCGGGGTCTTGTGGAAGTGTATAATTTATGGCAAAAAGAAGTTTCAGGCAAAGAGGGAACAAGGCGACTGGAGGAAATGATGGAGGAGAGAGATGACGTTGGCGATAGAGAATGATTGTGGTGTTATAGAATTATGATTTGAGTAGAAGAAGAAAAAGATATTATCATGGTTTTATTCTAAAAGAAAATTGTATTAAAAAAAATATTTCATTCAATGTATTAATTGAGAAAAATTGATGTGTGAAAATAGAATTACTCATAACTTCCAACACCTCCTAATATGGTTTCTGCACCCACTTTCACTTACCTCCCTCTCTTTTTGTTTTGGAGGCGGAGGGTTCAGCAGTTGTCTTTTTTTTTTTTTTAAATAAAAGATAAAGGAGACAAAAGAAAAGGGATGAAGAGGATTAATTTTATTTAAATAATATTTCTATTATGATCAACTATTTTTTAATAGTTGATCATTTTGTAGCATTAACACGAGAAAATTATAAAAAATTTAAAAAAAATTTAAAAAAACATATTTAATGTTTTATGTTAAGCATGACACCATATCCCATATTAAGAAATTATAGTCCATCTAATATTATAATTTTTCCCTTAGGAATGGGCAAATGCTAGTTCGAGGGGCTAGAGCTCGATTAGTCATACTAATCTTAACGTATTCCTTATTTAATTCAGACCTAATCTTTAAAGAATGACAATTATATCTACCTAACAAGTGAACCAATGCTTGCCCCACTGTGTTATTTTATTTTTTAAAATAGCAATTGGTATGAAATAATTGTTTTTTTCAAAAAAATATTCTTGTAAAATATAGTTAAACTATATATATGTTTATGTATATGTAAATATATATCCCGTTTGTTTGGGCAATTTTTTTTTTTTTTTTTTTTGAAATATGTTTTTCGTATTTTCTGATATTTGATATAATGAAAAATAAAAGTTAACGGAAAACATTTTCTGTAATTTTTTTAAAAAAAAAAAAATCCCTATATAAGCTAAAAATAATTTTCACTTTTAAAAGGCGGAAAATATTTTTTGAATTAAAATCTTAGCAATAGCATTACACTACCACTGCAACTCTCACCTCTACCACCACACCACTATTTTCACGGCCACTATCACCATTACTGTCGCTATTACCGCTGCTACCGCCCCACTACCACGCCACCGCCTTCAACTCCATGTTCGTTTTACCACCACTACAACCAAAATAGAAAATATTTTCCATTTAAAAATATTTTTTATCTAAACAAATGTAGCTATAACATTAATTTTAAAAAATATGTTGCTGCGAATGCAATGTTGAAGAGTACTTTTAACACTATTGTTCTATAAAAATATAACTTAAATAAATATATGTAATAATTTCATATGATGTTAAATTATAGGATAAATTATACATATTTCTCCTCAGGTCTTTGACCAATACAAAAACCTCCCTTGTGGATTATTGAAACCTCTCCTACTTTTACTGACAATATCAAGATTCACCTTCGTTAATTTAGCAGAAACGCTGTTAATTTTCTATCCAAAATGACCATATTACCACTCTGAACTAATAAGCTATCTAAATGAAAATTTTCACTCACCTACCATGAGATTTTGCATATATATTATTAAATATCCATAAATATTATAACTTAACATCATAATAGTTTAATGTAAGACCATAATAATTAATACAATACTTATCACACTTATTTCACACTATATAAACAACGAAATATTTATCAATTTTAATTAATACATTTATTATTTAATTTTTTTTCTTTTCTTTTTTTAAGTTGAAATAAATGAATTAAATTTTTTTAATAATTTGTCTTATTTATTCATATGTAAGAAAATTATTTATCCTTAAATTGTTAAAATATTATTAACAAATTTTAATTTTTATCTTTGAGTCATTAAATTTCTAGTCAATACATATTTAAAAAAATGCGAGTTATTCTTACAATGATTAAAAAAAATTAAAAAATAAATATAGAAGTAAAAAAAAAAAAAAAATCTAATCGCCTCACAATAAATTAAAATTAGTTTATAGAAAATGAAAGATAAATAAACCTTTTGAGAATAATAAATAATTCAAACAATTTCTCATTTCTTACCCGTAAAAATAAAATTAATCTTTACTTGAATGGAGAAATTATTTTTGAATACTAAAATACTCAATTAATTTGTTGTATGATACTCTTTATTTTTCTCATTTAAACTATTTTTATTAAATTAAATGTTAAAATTAATTTCGCACCTTCATTAATGCTTAAATTTTTACTTTATTTTTTAATTTATCACTTTTATTGTGTTATGTTATTATTTATAGAGAAATGTTATTATTTAAATCATCTAATTTTACTTCTTCCGTATATCTAATACTCATATAATTTCATTGACGAGTTTGAGAAATCAGACTCTAATACTAATTTAAACACACAACGAAATAAAACACTTTCTAAAGAAAAAAAAATATAAATGTAATTTAATTTACCCTATTAAATATATATGAAATTATTATTTGTTTTTCATAATTCTTTTTAAAATATAAATGCAATTTCTTAACTCAATTTTTTTACACAAGTTTTTGAACTTCTATAAACAAAAAAATAAAATAAAAATTCAACCATTAATGGAATGAGAAATAAATTTTAAGATTTAATTTAATAAAAATAGTTTAAATGAGATAAAATAAAAATGGAGAAATAGATTTTAAGTATCACAATGTGTGAGTTGAGTATAAAACATGTGCAATCGGCAAATAAAGCATATCTGAACCCATCCTTCACAGGCCCAAATTGAACCTTGCCCATTGGATTGTCCAGAAGATGAAGCGCCGAGCATGCTAAATGATGTACCGAGTAAGTGGATTAGGTAGAATCGGTAAGCAATTAAGCCCCAGTACCAAAGTGGGCCCAGACTGTCCCTTTCCAAAGGTATAATAAGAACTTGGGTCCTAACATTCAAATGATGATGACAAACAAGTCAAATTATGTAGAAAATATATATGCCATTTACACCAGAGGACTTTATAAAGAAGGTAGATACAAGGGAAAATGTATGCACTAGGAACCAATTGAACTTTGTCTTAAAAATATCATACTCATTCTATAGCGATCCCGGGTTTGACCCATTGTGTACAGTGATCTGGACTTGTTTCCGTGGATGTTAGTAGTTGTTTATATCTTGTTTACACCCTTTCGTACTTTGTATTTGAGTTATAGGATGTGTTGGCCAGGTTTGTTACAGGTTGGTTGTGCTTGGGAGCAAAGGGTTGCTGCCTAGAATTTTGGTCCTTCGCTCGAGCGAGAAGTTTGTCGCTCGAACGAGCTCCTTGTTTTGGATCCTTTGCTCGAGCCAGGGTTTGATTGCTCGAGCGAGAGTTGAGTTTTGTGTCTGGTGGATCGAGCGAGAAGTCTTGCGCTCGAGCATGCGTTTGCGTCTCATTTTGACCTGAGAGCTGTGTTTCTTGGCTCGAGTGAGTTTTCCTTTGCTCGAGCGAGCGAGGTGTATGTTTTGAGTTTCCTCGCTCGAGCGAGCATTCTGTCGCTCGAGCGTGCTTTTGGATTGCAGACCTGAAGCATCGAGTTGTTGGCTCGAGTGAGACTTTCTTCGCTCGAGCGAGTATTCTTTGTGTCTGGTCGCTCGAGCGACCAATCCTTCGCTCGAGCGAGCCTGTTATATATCAGATCGCAGCAGTGAATTAAACATCACTTTTTCATCCCTCTTTTTCTATCAAACCCTAGATCCGACTCCCCCTCTCTCTATACTTGTCTTCTCTCTAAGGTTTGATCTATCTAGAGTGAGTTTCTACCCTTAGTCATTTGTTAAAAAGATAGAGTGGGTTGAGGGCTTCGTTTTAATCTGAAAAACTTGGGATTTGGAGCACGTTGGTTTTTGATCTTCATCTCCGTTTGAGCTCAAACTTCGAGGTAGGGATATCCTACTCCTTCTTATGAGCTTTGTCTTTGAATTTTTGCATTTTGATATGTTGGGGGTTGTTGGAAAATTTTGAGAAAGTTTGGGCCTTTGTGTAATTTTACAAAAGATGGGGGTTTTATATATATAAACCTATTTGCATGTCTGACATAGAGAAATGAAATTAATGTTGAACTATTTAGAAAATGGAACCTTAGGGTTTTTATGTTAATTATGGAAAAATGCCCTAATTAGTTGAATAAATTAATTGGTATAATTAATTTTGAGAAACGAGAAATTGAATTGAGAATGTTGAAATTGAGAATGTATGGGATTAAAGGGTGTAGTTGGATCATTTATCACTCACCTAGTTGAAGTGTTGATATTTTATCCATTTGGTGCATTTATTTTCTGTTTAAAAAATAACTGCTTTGGGCTATCGGTGGAGAATAGTCTTGATTATTGTAGACAATGCATGATGATTAGGCAAACTAAACTAATCGATTGAGTACGCTAACAAATATAGCGGTTGGAATAATAAATTAACTTTATGTATTGATTGATTATGTATATGATCTACGTTTATATACATTGTGTGTGGGGGAAGAGATAGGGGATGGACTCCATGGTTTAGGGGAAGATAGGGGATGGACCTCTAAACCGGATTTTGTTTGACATTGATACAGCACTACAATGTGTATCAAGTGTGGATTATGGAAGTGTTTGAATTGATTTGATATAGCACTAAAATGTATATCGTTATCAATTGTGAAGTATGGAAGTGATTTATGTGTTATTGATACAGCACCAAAATGTGTATCCATTATGAATTTCAAAAGTGTTTAAAAGATGAGTCTTAATCTCATCAAGTCATTTGACTAGGTTCTGAACTTTGTTTTCAAACTCAAAGTTGAAAGAGAAGTGGGAAGTGAAAGGTAACATAGACTTGAATGTCATGAAACTATAATGTGTTATAAGTGGAAATATAAGTGTGGACCATCTATCGAATGCTGTTATTTTAGTCATTGTTTATTGTTGGTTTAGTATGTTTCTACTGGGCTGTGGCTCACCCTATATGGGACACCATTTTCAAGTACAGGTAGCATGTCACCTCCAAGGACATAGCTTAGGAGGCTAGAGGCAATCAGACTTTTTGGTTGTTTTACTTTCCTTTGATGTATTACATGTAAATTCAAGCCAAGGGCTTAATATGTACATGAGTTAGTACTCATTTCTTGTAACCAAGTGTTGGCTTGGAAAGTTGTAAGCTCATGGGGCCTTTACTTTTATTGTCAACATGTAATACTTTTGTAAGAACTACTCTGATTAATAGAAAGATGTTTATTTCTTTTATATTGTTGCATGTCAAGAATGATGGGTTTTATGTATTATTTTGAGGGCGTGACACATTCCCTCCCATACACAACCTACTAATTTAACTGTCGGAGTGTTAATTCCGGCATCCTGACCAAATTATTTCCTATTTTAGATATTAGAGCGAGGATTAAAGAAAGGTTTGTTTTGGACAAAATAATATTGAAGAACCACTCTTCACACATACATAACAAATTAATTCAATATTTTATTATTCTCAAATAATTTTTCCATTCAAGTGAAAATTAATTTTAATTTTAGGTATAAGAAATGATAAATTGTTTGAATTGTTTATTATTCTCAAGTGATTTCTTGATCTTTCATTCCCTATTAAGTAATTTTAATTTATTGTAAGGTGATTAAATTTTTTTTACTTCTATTTTTATTTTTTATTTTTTTTAATCATGTAAGAAATATCAACCTACGTTTTTTTAAATATGCATTGACTAAAAATTTAATGACTCAAAGATAAAAATAAAAATATGAGAATGATATATGATTGAGAAAAGATAAAATAATAATTTTTTTACATATGAATAAATAAGTAATGTAAATTATCCAGAAAAATATGTATGAATTTTTAATAATATATATGCAAAAGTCTCGGGAGATGTGAGTGAAATTTCTCATTTCAATAGATAAAGTAATTAATCGGCAATTTCGTCATTTTTGGTATGACATTAGCAAATTTTTTTAAATAGCCTAACAATGGGAGAATCTTGATGATAGTTTCAAAAATAAGGGAGGTTAGTATAATTATTGAAATCACAGGAACGATCTTTATAATTGTCAAAAATCTTAGGAGAAGTAAGTTTAATTCATCTTAAATTATAACATACTAAAGTAAAACTCAATTTGATAGTAAAAATAATAATAATAAGCAAAATGATTTTTTTTTTTTTTTTTTTGGTTTGCCACTTTATTGAAAATAATATGTTAAAAATGCTTGGGACTTCCAAAGTTAGGGACCTCCATGACCTTCAAAATGATGTGAACCAATTATGTGTTTTTATTTTTTCCTTTCCTTTCTGGACCAATCACAAGTAAGTGAAGGTTGTGGGGGTTGTGTTTTTTAGGGGTCTATAGTATTGTTTGTAATATGTTTAACCCTACTCAGAGATTTGATTCACAATAGATTAGCAAGATTAATCATGAGGGGATTGACAATCAATGAAATTAGTCTATGATTGATTATCTAGTTAGATTAATGAGATATATAATTTTCTCTTGTCCATGTTTGTTTTGTAATAAATATAAAAATACATAATCTCAATAATATGCCTGTTTTGCGTTATTAATTATAGGATTAAAAAATCGTCAATTTTGTTAAATAGAACGACCATTAGAATCTAATCCGAATAATAAAATTTGCAAATAAATAATGAAATATAAGTCCCATGGATTAATAATTCCAATTCTATACTATAGCCCATTTAGAGCTTGTTTGGGAAGATGTTTTGGGCTAAAATAACTATATAATACAAAATAGACTATTTTAGCTAAATATGACAAAATGTCACATCTAACCCATAATCATTTAATTTTCTCTCACAAAAGTAAAAAAAAGCTAAAAAGTCTATCCCAAACAAAACTTTTTGGCCCCAGACTAAAATAACTAAAAGGTCAAAACGCCAACCAACATTTCAAACTAGCTATCAATCAAACAAAGCCATTACATCTATTTGAAAGAAAAAGACGGAGCCCAAGCCCAAGAAGAAATATTTGTTAAGGCACTTACCAATAAGTCTCATATATAGAGTTCAAAATCCATCTAATCCTAAAACAAAATACTTGTACCAATTAGTCATACATACTTTTAATTGTTACCAAAAACTCTTTTTATTTTTCATTTTATCACTTTAAAAATGTTGCTACATCTAACGACTTTCGTCAGACTCACGAAGACTCGTCGGAATATTCAAGATCACCGGAAAGTCACCGGAGCATCACCGGAAGTTCGCCAAAGTGTTTTAAGCATTGCCGAAAGTTTGTCGAAGTGTTCTGAACGTCATTGGAAAATGTCAAAAACATCATTGAAGACTCACCAGAATATTGCCGGAAAAAGTAAAAAAATAAAAAAATAAATTGAGAAATTATAGTTAAAAAACATAACAACAACATACAACTAAGCAAATAATCTGTAATATTGATCAAACTGAAAAGTAAGTTTTGGCACTGTAAAATATTATAGTTTCAAAGCATTATTCTATCAAAATGGAAAACATGTTATGAAACTGCAAAATTTTATAGTTCTAAAGAATATTATGAAACTACAAATTTTTGTAGTTTTAAAGTATGATTCATTTCAGCACAAAAAAAAAAACTGAAACTGTAAAATTTTACAATTTTCATCGCCTGTAACTAAAATTTTAAAACAACTTATTCAAAATTTGAATTTTTTCTCCATTAAAATAGAAAAATAGACATATGTAACATAGAAAATGTAGAAAAATTGAGAAATCGAAAGAAAAATAGATATAGAAAGAATATTATACTCCGACAATTATTTTTGGTTTTGATCTAGTCGGATCTCATGTAGATCTACTCAGATTTGATGTAGATCTGAGTAGATCTACTTATCTTCTTCGCCGTTGGTGAGGATAAAGTAACGAGTTGATGTCGGTGGTTGGTAGTTGTCGATGAACCCCAATCAGTGATGGTCGTCGGTCACCAGTGACTATATATTAGAAAGAGAAAGAAAATAAGAAATGTGTAATCACCGATCATCGGACATGATAAAGAGAAGGAGAGGAAAAAGCAGAAAAAAGAAAAAGAAAAAGAGAGGAAAACCTAAAGAATGAGAGAAAACGCAGAGAGAGAGAGAGAGTGTAGGACTTTTAGGTCTACTCAAAAAGTTATTAGATTAAATAGTGTACACATATTTCAAACAGGACCTACAGGTAATTTTTCCATATTTGTTCCATTTAGATTTGTTTTTCTTGGTCAAGGGAAAAGAGCTAGGAGGAAGAGGGATGGGCCTAGTGTAAATTGTATTAATTTGGGCTGGGTCTGACCCAAATTAAGGGACTCAACTCAGTAGAGTCTTCGTGGGTTAGATAGTCTGCATGATTATCATAGGCAATAACTCCTAAGTAATGATTACATCTTTTTTGTTTTTGTTTTTTTTGAACCACTAATGATTACATCTGTTGTGAGATTTTTTTTTTCTTTAATTTATTGGATAAAGTAGCCATCAAGGACCCTAAAGATAAAATTGGGAGTGAACTTTTGTCTAGAAATAAAGGCTGAGAGTTCTAATTTTAAAATTTTAAAGAGAATTTTAGTAATGTAATAAGGAGTGGGACCTATATATAATGTAACGCGTGTGCTTATATTTTTATTTTTTTCTCTTGCCACATCATTAAAACTTTCTTTAAAATTTCAAAGTTAAAGTTTTCTATCATTGTTATTTGTCAAATGTGAAAATAAATCTAAAGGGATTTGATCCTCCATTACAAATATGGAGAGGATCATAATCTAATTTAAAGAGTATGTATTCGGTGAGACATTTTGTCTTCAATCTTTATCATATCAGAAATAGGAGATCAGGTTTAGATACTAGTTGTGACTTGCTGAAACTTTGGGTTATAATGGCCAAGTTAAATGTACAAAGGTACTAGACAATCAAGATTTCTCTAAGTGTTAGACTAATCTCTTGAATTCAAAAAATGAAATTTTAAACTTAATTCTTGACGAAAATTCTGAATGAAAAATACTGAACGTGGTTTATATAGGCACATAGAGGAGTTTTTCTTTTAAAAACTAAAAGTGAAGTAATGAAAAAGGCCATCTCGTGAACCACCAGTGAAAAAGGCCCCCAGAAATGAATCTGGGCAGCAAAGTCAGCCTATCCCGGTAAAAAGTGAAGCAATGAGCAACCACACCTGTGGTTCACACTGGAGAAGGGCTAAGAGGCAAAAAACATTCAACTAGCAGACAGAGTATCCTCCTCAGGATCTTTGTACTTGGTTGATCGGCAGTTGACAAAATGAGCAACAGTGAGATCATCAGGCTCAACGTCTTGACCGTACTGTCCATTAGAGAGAGAGAGAGAGAGCACCGAGCATTGGATCAACTCATCTTCTCTCCTTTCTCTCCAGAAATCGAAGCTATGAGACCCCCCAAGAAATTCACTCCACCAAAGTTCACATCATACGATGGGAAATCAGACCCACTAACAAATATCAGCCATTATCAGCAGATGATGTCCTTATGGAGCTGCGACGAGGCACTGATCTGCAAAGTCTTTCTATCTAGCTTGGGAGAATACAGACTTTGATGGTTCGATCGTCTCCCCGCCGGATCGATTTACGACTGGAAGCAACTCTCTGAAGAGTTCTTGGCCAGATTCGTCTCCAACACTAAGATCCCAAAAGAGCCAGATAATCTTTGAAAGGAACAAGAGGAAACGCTGTGTAATTATGCTAGAAGGTATTGGAAGGAATATACTGATTTGGAGGAAAACGTTTGCAGTGAACAAATGGTTGTAATGTCTTTGAAACACGGTCTGTGTCCAGAAAGCAAGCTGAGACAATCACTTACCAAGCGCCTTGCCACAGCACTGAAGGATTTACGTGCCAGGATTGAATAGTATGCTCACCTCGAAGACAATCAGATCCCCATCGAGGTAGCATCAACTGAACAAACAACCCGAAACAAAACAAGAGCAGACCGAGGGAACACCAAGGACTCACAGTGAATGAAGTAGGCAAGTCTAAATCTCATGAAGCAGTTGTGGCTGTATTCAAGGAACCAATCTATCGTATTATGGAAAAAATTAAGAGAGAGCCATTCTTTACTTGGCTACAAAAAATGTTACGAGATTTAGCTCAGCGCAACCAAAAGCTCAGATGCACCTATCATCAAGACAGGGGCCATATGACTCAGAATAGCAAAGTGTTGAAGCAACACTGAAAGACTTGGTAGCTGTTGGGCACCTCTGAGACTACATTAATCAGGACAAAGTGGTGACCGAACAAGGGAACCCTTTACCAGAATCGAACATCGAGCATCCGCCTCGGTTGGTAATAAATGTAACTCCTGGTACAACTAGTCACGAGCGCAAAGAGGCATTTCAAGAAGAAATTGCAAAACCTATGCAGATTTAGCAAGTCATGTCAGTAGGGGCCCCATAAAAAAAAGTACGAACTTAGCCTCTCTTATGCATTGTTTCATTTACTAGGAAGAATTTAGAAGGTATTTAGCACCTACATACTGATGCATTGATTATAACTGTAGGAATTGGGAAACGATTTGACGTAAAACGAGTCCTATTAGATCAAGGTAGCGCAACAGATATATTGTATTATGATTTGTTCAAGAAGCTCAGTCTCTCTGAATAGAACCTCACCCCAGTGGCAGCTCCACTGGTCGGCTTTAATTTACAGCCTAAATGGCCCTTGGCAAGATAGTGTTGCCAGTTGTGGCTAGGACAAAGACTTTACAAATAGAATTCCTGGTTATTAATACACTATCTCCTTACAATGCCATACTCGGTCGTCCTTGGATTCATCAAATGGAAGCAGTCCCCTCAACCTACCACCAGCTCATTCGTTTCCCAACGGAACACGGAGTAGAGCAGATCTCAAGGGACCAAGTTGCATCAAAACATTGCTTCATGGAAACCATGAAAGCTAAACAACTCTGTAATCGGGTACAGACAGTTGAAGTAGCTGAACAGCCGGTCTTGGAGGATGTCAAAGGAACCCCAGCGGAGAGGATAGTAGAGGATTTGGAAAAAGTCCTAGTGAAAGAAGATGACCCAGAAAAGTATTTCCTTATCGGTACCTCGCTAAGCGCTAATGAGAAACTTCAGTTGCTGGATTTGATAAGGGAAAATATAGAGGGATTCGCATGGTCAGCATATGATAGTCCAGAGTTGAATTCAGATTTTGCTTGCCATAAACTCAACATTAACCCTTCTGCTCAGCCCATTGTGCAGAAAAGCCGAAGATTCTCAAGTGAGCATACCGAAGCAATAATTGTTGAGGTCGACAAGCTCCTAGCGCCAGGGGCAATTCGAGAAATTTAGTACCCACAATGGCTGTCCAATACAGTTGTAGTAAAAAAGAAGAACAAAAAATAGAGAGTCTGCATTAACTTTACCTGCCTTAACAGAGCTCGTCCCAAGGATAGCTTTCTTTTGCCTCGCATTGATCAACTAGTAGACTCAACAGCAAGATATGAGCATATGAGCTTTCTCGATGCTTATAGCGGTTATCACTAGATACCACTGTTCGGCCCAGATCAAGATAAAACAACATTTATTACTCCAAGAGGCACCTACTGCTATAAAGTAATGTCATTCGACCTCAAGAATGCCGGAGCAACTTACTAGCGAATGATCACTCAAATGTTCAAAGAGTAGCTCGGAAGAACTATGAAAGCTTACATAGATGACATGGTAGTGAAAAGCAAGCTTACTACAAACCACCTTACAAACCTGAGAGAAGTATTTAATATCCTAAAAAACCATCAGCTTCGCTTTCATGCCTCGAAATGCGCTTTCGGGGGAGGAACAGGGATGTTCTTGGAGTACATGGTGACTCACAAAGGAATCGAGGCAAATGCGGATCAAATCAAAGAAATACAAGAGCTCCAAGTACCAACAAAGGCTAAGGAGTTACAGAAGCTGGCCGGAATAGTAGTCGCCCTAAATCAGTTCATTAGCAAGTCCTCATATCGAATGAAGGCTTTCTTTCAGTTACTAAGGAAAAAGGCTACATTCGAATGGGGTCCTGAATGTACCGAGGCACTGTAAAGCCTCAAGAAGTATCTCAGTACGTCACCTCTCCTGTCCACTCTAGAACCAGGGGAAGAACTGTACCTGTTTTAGATCACACCGTAAGCGCAGTACTGATTCGCGAGGTTGAAAAGGAATAGAGGCTGGTGTATTACGTTAGCAAGGCTCTCCTAGATGCTGAAACACGGTACCTACCCTTGGAGAAGTTGGCATACGCACTACTTATCGCCTCAAGGAAGCTACAACATTACTCTCAGGGTCACACCATCAATGTCCTCACTGAATTCCCCCTAAAATCTGTCTTCAATCAAGCCAATTTCTCCGGCCGAACAACGAAATAGACGGTTGAGCTTAGTGAGTTTAGCATTCGATATCAACCCAGAACAGCAATCAAGGCCCAAGTCTTGGTGGATTTTGTCGCTGAATTTGGTCCCACCCAGAGCACTAAACCCCAAAACTCCAGCTTAGTAAAGGTGCCATGCACCACTGAACTAGGAAAGCAATACGCTTCAGAAGCATGGAAACTCTTTATTAGTAACATATGACAACTCTAGGTTGATAGATCATCCAATAACCAAGGCTCGAGGCAGGGGTAGTACTTATATCCCCAGAAAAATTTATCTAAAAGCAAGCTCTCAAGCTTGGTTGGAAGGCTTCGAATAATGAAGCGAAATACGAAGCACTGTTAGCTGGTTTACGCAGTGCAGAACAACTCTTGGTTTTCAACGATTCTCAATTGGTTGTCAACCAACTCACTGGGGTCTATGAAACACGAGACGAAAGAATGGCCATGTATATAGATAGGGCAAAGGATCTACTTAAAAAATTCCAATCCATACAAGTGGGACGAATCAATCCGCACAGAAACAGCCACGCTGATGCTCTAGCCTGCCTCAGCTCATCAGTAAATGCCAAAGATGCTAGAAAAGTTTGGGTTGAGTTTGTGCCAAAAACCAAGCATTGCATCTCCAGTCCTCTGCAATAACCTAGAATCAAGCTGGATGGATCCAATACTTGTTTTTCTAAAAACTGGCACTTTTCCCGAAGACAAGAAGGAAGCCAACAAAGTTCGACACAGATAAGCTCAGTTTTGGGTCTCACCATCCAGGAAGCTATAACGACGCTTTTACCTCGGTCTTTATCTTTTATGCGTGCATCCAAATCTAGTCAAAAGTGTTCTTTACAGAATTCACGACGGGATTTATGGATGCTATGTCGGTGGAAGGTCATTGGCGCACCAAGCCCTCACTCATGGGTATTGGTGGCCAAGAATACAGCAAGATGCACAGCAATACGTTTAGAAGTGTGACAAGTGTCAGAAGTTTGCTCCACTAATTCATCAGCCAGCCAAAACTCTCACTCCACTCAGTGGGGTCTGGATATTGTTAGACCTTTGGCACAGGGCACTAGGAACAGACGATTCTTCATTGCTGCAACAGACTATTTCACCAAGTATGTTGAAGTTGAAGCACCGGCAAGCATCAAAGAAGCAGACACAAAGTATTTTGTCATGAAGAACGTCGTGGTTCGTTTCGACGTCCCGCGGGTACTAATTACAGACAATGGAACACAATTTGACGGAAAGATCTTCAGGAAATTTTGTGCCGACCTTAGGATCGAATATTGAAACTCTTCTCCAGGCTACCCACAGAGTAATGGGCAGGTAGAAGCGTCAAACAAAACCATCATCAATGGAGTAAAGAAGCGGCTCGAAAGTGCAAAAGGGAAGTGGGTTGAAGAGTTACCCCACATGTTATGGGCCTACTGAACCACGGCACGACACTCAACAGAAGAAATACCCTACTTCCTAACTTACAGAATGGAGGCTGTTATTCCACTTGAAGTTGGTCTCCCAACCCTCTGATCGGAACTGTTTGAAAATGCAAGTAATAAGGAAGCTATTGCACAAGCACTGGATATAGCAGAAGGCCGAACAAAAGCAGCATTGATCAGACTTGTAGCCCATTAGCAACAGCTCATCAAGAGTTTTAACCAAAACATTTTTCCAAGGCAGTTCACACCTGGGGAATTGGTTTTGAGAAAAGTTATGGATCATAAAAGGGTGCCTGGTGAAGAAAAATTAGGACCTAACTGGGAAGGTCCATATAAAGTTACAGTCGTTGCTGGAAATGGAGCATACTACTTGGAGGATATCAAGGGCAAGGCCATACCACGGCCCTAGAATGTAGCAAACTTGAAAAAGTACTATTAATAGACTAAATCCCACAATTATCTATCAAGTGTAAAAGCATTTATTTTTTGCTTAATGAAAATGTCCCCCCTCATTTTTTCTCTAAACTTTTGTTTCCAAGCACTTGTATAGCTTTGTGGTCAGAACAGATTATTGCTTAACTTGGACTTTATAACCTAAGTGCTAGAGGCATATTTCAAAATAAACAAATTTAGCTTTGGTGTTTACCAAATGGAATTAGCTTTGGTGTTTACCAAATGTATCTAGCTTTGGTTTTAACCAAACAGAAAAAGTTTCGGAACAACCGAACGGAATTTAGTTTTGGTCCGCACTCAAACATGCCAAGTGGGATTGCTTGGTGGAGTTATGTTTGGCCACCAAAATGGATCTTAGCCAAGTAGAACTGCTTAGTGGAAACTGCACTAACAAATTTTTTGATGCCCAATTCTTTTTCTTGGCAATCACAGAATTTCTTAAGTATCATCACATCAACACCTCAGTACTGCTGCACCCAAACAAAGTTGGGACAGACTTGGATAAATCTTTCAAAGATCAAACTTTTAACAGTAGTCTTACTTAACTCCAGGCAGGGGCAAACAATTGTTTTCTTGGTACCAACCTGGACCTGAGTATGACATCTTTCCTTTGCATCTTTGTCCCATTCAATGGCACTTATGCTATTACAATCAACTTCAACGTAAGCAGCTCTCCCAGAGAGTGAATTCTTCAGTACCAATCTTACTTAGCTCTAGGTGGGGGCAAACAATTATTTTTCTCGAAGTCAACCTAGACCTAAGTAAGTTACTCTCATTCAATTACAAAGATCAGTACAACCATGAAGACCGAGCATCTATTTGGCCCCGTGGACCCAACAGTGCTCGGCCGGGGGCAAACAATATGAACAATGCAAGTATGAAAGAAAAACATATCAAACTGCAATATCAGAAGTGAAATTCTATCAAAGGCACAATTGGCCCCACAAAATAGTGGCAAGAAGAAAGAGAAATTGTCCTGACCAACTTAAAGAGGCAGCTCGTCAGGAAGACCGAGCCCCAATACAACAGAAAAGTAAGAGAGAGAGAGAGAGAGAGAGAGAGAGAGAGAGAGAGAGAGAGAGAGAGAGAGAGAAAGCAAAATGTAAAAAGAAAAACTTCAAATCGTTCCAAAGGTCACTTTAACTTTCATCTGCAGGAGGAATTTCAGGAGTAGCATCCACAACCTTATCTGAGCTATCTTGGAGAGGAAAAGTAGAGGTAGCTCCAACTTCCTGAGAAGTATAAGCCTCCTTAACCACATCTCCCACAGCTTCAATTTCCAGGGTTTCACCCCCTTCAACATTCATTGTCTCATTGGCAATATTGCTCTCCAAAGTCTTGGTTACAAAATCAGTTCCTGAGGAAATCGTAACTGGAAGAACAGCAAGGGTAGTATCAGCATTCGAACCCAAGGACTTTGAGGGAACAAGAATATCTTGAAACAACGGAGACCCTTCAGGAATTTGAGCAACGGCTAGAGCACTTGTCCAGCCCTTTAGAAAAAGCTTCATCCCAACCTTATTACCAGTACTTAGCCACCAAAGCGGAATGTTCAGCAGCCATCATCGCAATAATTGCCTCTAGCTTAGCCACATTCCCTTCAAGTTAGGCCTGGACCCCAATAGCAGCATCGTTGGATTTCTCAGCCGAAGTGATAACCTTACTCAGACGGAATACCTCCCTCTCAGCAGTCCTGCGTCTCTTCTTCTCGACTTCCAAATTCACTGTTAGTCTTTCAGTATTCATGGCGGCCTCCAGTACGGCCTTCTCCAGTTCCTTAGCTCTGGTGATTGACAGGTGCATCCTCTGAATGCACTATAGTAGATAACAAGATATTAAAAGAAAGCAAGTAGTAAAAGAACACCAAAAGAATCCTCAAACACTTATAACAGTCATCATTTGATGGGTCCCCTTTAGAACCGGAATATCACAGGGCCCGTTCTGATCTGCCATGTCTACTAGCATTAATAAAGTCTTGGTTAGGTCAAAAGCAAAGTCCCAAGAAGCAACGACTAAATCAGAAATAGAAATGGGTCTGCCTTGATGCAACATTGGCAGCTCTCACTTTTCAAACGGCCCATCCTCAATAGGATCTTCAAAAGCCTCTCCAATTATCATCTTGCGGGTCTCCCTCCTCTTCTTCTTCGCCCTTGCAGTAACTGAGGTAGAGCGTTCGACAGTAATAGCATAAGGGCCAAAGGCCCCTATCTCCAACTTCACATCCATAAGGTTCTTCGGTTCATCCTTAATCAAAGGAGCTTCCAAAACATCAAAAGAGCCAAAAGCCTCCACGTCCAAGTCCACCATCACTCTTCTTTTTGACATTAACCCACTCCCTATGAAACTGGGGCCAGGAGAAGGTGTCCTCTCATACGGCAAGCTTTAGCCTTAGCGACGGTTCATGACAAAAAGGGTAAGGGATGTGTCAGTTTCAGTATCAGAATCTAGAAGAGACGCAGCAAGCCTCGATTTCTTTGGGATAATGGAATGATAAGTCACCTAATAGTCCAGCAGTTCGGGCACAGACCTCTTCTTATACCTCAAAACAGCCTTGATGGCCTCAGCATTCTCTCGGTTCGGCCTACGCTGGAAATGGGAAGCTTTTGTAGAAATGAGGAACAACGTTAAAACAACATTCAAAACAAGGTAAAAACTCAGAAAACACTTGGAAGAAAGACTCGGACCTGGATAGCCATCTTTCTTGGGGCATCTGTTCAGATTGGAACTCAGTCCCAATAGGAAACTTCTAATTACCACCGACTTGTAGAAAATCATCATTGTGTTTTTCCAAATCAGGTAAGCCAGTTACAAGATAACAATCGGCCGAGCGAACACGAAGATAATAAATGCTATGATCCTTGTTATAGGAAAGGATATAGTAACCCAAAATGTCCCAGATGTCCAAGTTCAAACCCAATCGTCTGTTAAGGGCAGAGACGCCACAGACAACTCGAAACAAATTGATAGACACCTGCGTAGGGGTAAGCTGAACTTGGTGCAGGAAACGGCGCACCAAGGGATAGAGGGGAAATCGGACCCCTCCTTCAACAATGGCAGCGACTGGGAAAGCAACGGTACTTCTAGTGCCCACGCGCTTGGCATCAACCTTCACCAGCAAAAGGGTTGCATCGTCGGGGATACCATGGTCTCAACGAAACAAGGCCATTGCCTTAGGGGTATCCACTAATGACCGAAATTTCCCTATTATTAGACCCAGTAGGGCGAAGACAAAACTCAAACTAAACAAGAGTAGATCTAGAAGCCGGAAACAATGGCGCAAGGGCCAAATAGGGCGATCAAGACAGAAAAGTAGAAGAAAAAATAAATTTCAAGAGAACTTACAGAGATTAAAACAACAGCGACGAGTAAAGAGCCTTGAAACGAGAACGAGAATGGCAGCAACAATGGCAATGGAACGTTTGGGTAGAGCACCGTCGGAACCAAGGTAGAGGAACCGAAAGGGTTTCGGACCCTCTAAAGTTGGGAGATAGATAAAAGGGTTTGAATTGACATCCCCAAAGCATTTATTGCATTCAATCGGCACGAAGGTACACAATTATGCCCATCTGTATGGAATCGGCGCACTATCTCTGCGCACTAGTACCATGCCGCTACATGTCACCATGGGAAGACGCAGACAGGAGGTGTGTCTCAGGATCAAAACCGTCACCAAGGCCGAACTGGGGTAGATCCGAAGTGGCGTGACGCTTAGAGTGCAGAGCAGTAGCTCCTCCCATGGGGAACCTTAGCTCGAGCTAAGGGGGCAAATGAAGGGGCTGAATATGAAATGGGTCAGATCCAAGCCTTGGGCCGGCCCAATCTATTAAACTCAAGTCCAAAGGAGCCAGGTAAACAAATGGGCCAGCCAGTTAAACCCAATTACATCATCAATAGTCCACTCAAATCCTCAAGCACTTGGGCCCAACTCGTAGTGAAAAGGCTAGTCTAGCCACGATACTGGACTGGGCCGAACTGTACGACTTAATATATGGATCGAAACGATGCATAGAACCCATCACCAAAGACCAAAGTGGGCCGAGCCTATACAAAGATATCCTTTTGGGCTAGCCCATCTCTACAAATAATCTCGCAGAGGGCCGAGCCAAGGCACAACGGTACCGAGCCAAAGGAACCTACCAGAGAAATGTGGAAGTTGTGAGTGCATGCATATGCATGTTGTTACCTCAGCTGGTCCCCTTCACCCAGAAATACTATAGCGATCTCGATTTTAACCCGACCTTGTTACATTTTGGACTCGGGTTTCGTGGTTTAATAATGTATCTATGTCTTGTTTTCCTCCTTTAACTCTTTGTATTTGAGTTTCGGAACTTGTTGGGCGAGTTTGGAACAAGTTGGTTGTTAGTTGGTTTAGATTGTTATTGCCCAGATTTTGGCCTCTTCACTCGAGTGAGGCTTCTTGCGCTCGAGCGAGCTTTTTGTAATTTGCTTCTTCGCTCGAGCGAGGTTTCTTGCACTCGAGCGAGAATTGAGAGTCCTCAGGTTTCTTTCTCAGACGCAGAATTTCTGGGAAAGTGAAGTTCTTCGCTCGAGCGAGGCTTTTTGCGCTAAAACGAGCCTTGTGTTATTTGTTCCTTCGCTCGAGCGAGGTTTCTTGCACTTGAGCGAGGGTGTGCGTCTGTGAAATACCTGAAAGTGTGTATTCTACGCTCAAGCAAGGCTTCTTGCGCTCAAGCGAGCATGTGCGTCTGTAAAACTTCTGAAGCTTTGTATTTTTTGCTCAAGCAAGGCTTCTTGCGCTCGAGTGAGGTCACTTGTTGTATCTGGTCGCTCGAGCAACAACTCCTTCACTCGAGCGAAGACCATGTATATCAGTTCACAGCAGAGATATTTTACATCACTTTTTGATTTAATTTCTTCCCCAAACCCTAATCTGGCAGCCTCTGTCTCTAAAACTCTCTCTCTCTCTCTCTCTCTCTCTCTCTCTCTCTCTCTATAAATACAGCTTGATTTGGAGATCTCTCAACCCTTCTCCCTTTATTAAAAAGTTAGAGCATTTTGTGGGCTTCCATTTCATCCAAGAAAAGTTTTGGGCATCTTCAAAGTTTCTCTTTCACTCCTTTGGGCTTCTACACTTGAGGTAGGGATATTCTACTCTTTGATATGGGTTTTAACCCAAATACTTGTCATTTCGTATAAATGGTGGGATTTGGGAAGATTAGGGTGAAGTTAGGGTTTGGGTTAAAATCTAATAGAGGGGTTTTAATGTTGGATTCCATGAATACATATTTGAAGTTGTGAATAGAAGGTGTGTATTCTACGCTCAAGTGAGGCTTATTGCGCTCAAGCGAGCATGTGCGTCTATAAAACTTTTGACAACACAACAAGGCCTAGACTCTATCATGGGTAATCCGGAGTGTCGGCGACTGGGAATTGAAACACGTTTCGTCATTTGGAGTACGAAACGTCCCTCGTTTTTCGTGTTTGGGCTAACTCCTATCCCAAACACAATGCAATGAGATGGCATACACAATGCAACTAACATGCAACCTAGCATACGCAATGCTATGGACTAAAATGGCATACACAATGCATGTGATGTAACATGACATACACAATGCTCTAACATGCAACCTAGCGTATGCAATGCTATGGACTGAAATGGCATACACAATGCATGATGGACTTACACCAACATGAGTGGACCTCAGCCACACTCACATCAGTAACCATATGATGAAAATGAGACAACCGAAATACATGCAAACATGCACGAATGCAAAGGACCGATCCTAAGGCACGACATGCAACTCTAACAAGGCATGGTAAGGAATGAAATATAGCATAGGATGGCACATGATACAGCTCTGAAATGGCATAAAACAGGGTCTCGGAACATGCAAATACGGCACACAATGCAAGCTAGGGGACCCGGGTACCGAAACTAGTGAAGTGCGTTACACTAGAGGTACCCAAAGCAATGCAGCAAAGGCAAAACCAACCCCAAACAGACCCTAGGCAGGTCTGAAACAGTGGGGAAATGGCCTAAAATGATGGCTCGGAATGCAACGAAATGGAGCTCATTCAATGGTCAGTAAATGAGGCACACAAGCCCGACTCTCAAACGCATTTAAAGAGTACAAAACATGGCAATATGGCATTCAAACAAGCTCTGAAATATGATGTATAATGGCCCCAAAATAAGGAAATATCTCAATATATGCATGTAATGGACCTCGAAACTCAAAGTTAAGCAAGTGTATTGAAGCACAAGCATGCAAAACAAACAACATTCGACCATGAGACTCAAAAACAGAGCTAAAGTAGTCCAAAATATGCCTAAGATCAGTTTAAGGCATGGCCAAAAAGTGCTAAAATCAAGGGTCAACAAAGCATGCAAAGAAAGCTAGTGAACCATGATTTACACTACAACTATACGGAGCATATGAAGGCTCACCAAACCAGCCAAAAACAAAAGTATGCCATGCCAAAAAATGCCCAAATAACCACTGAAACTCAGTCAATGCATGCAAGAATGATGGGCTCCTTTGAAAGGCCAATAAGGGGGTTGTTCTACACGTGCATGATGGACACACACAATGGCAAAACCACCTATGGACAGAGGTTCTGAGGGTCCTAAAACCCACTAAAAAGAGCTTGAAATGGGTCTAGGAAACATGAAAATAAAGGCCCCTTTGAAAGGCCTTGAATGGGATTGTTCTACACATGCATCAAAGACACAAAATATGACCAAAAGGGCTCTGGACAGAGTCAAGGAAGACCTTGAAACTCACAAATAATGGCTTGAAACAAGACTTCTCAACATGCAAAATGGAGCTCCTTTGGAAGGCCAACAAAGCTAGTAAAGAGAACAAGGGGTGAGAGGGTCACCCCTCTCTGATTTTAGGGCTCAAAAACACATCTAAGCCACTAAAAATCCACTAGATTTCAGTGGCTAAAAGGCCAAACTAAAGCCAATGCAAATGCTCAAATGCATGGCTCAAAGCATGAGGAAATGAAGCATGAAAGGGGGTAGATGACCCCAAACAGAAAAAGTCCTTAAACAAACATGTTTAGAGGATGAAAACAAGACTTTTTCCAGTTTATGTGGAAACCCAAAAATGCTTGCAAATAGGGCTAAGTTATGAATCAAAATAATGCAAAAATGGGGAAAATGATGACTTACCCTTGTAGCACAGCAATGCAGCAAGTTCTGGACCAAGAAGGTGAGCCTTCAACCTTTGAAAAACAGCTCCAAGGTGATTGAATGGATGGTAGAGGTGGTAGGCTATGAGGTGTAGTGTAAATGGCCAAGAATATTAGGGTTTGGGACTTGAAGAAGAGAGCTATCGAGGGTGAGGTGTATCTATCTCAGCTAAATGTTTTTAACCCTTGCAAATGGAGAGGGAAGGTTTGTTTTATAGAGGTAGAGAGCCAAGGCTTCTTGGTGAAGCCTCAAGAAAGGGTTAAAGCTTCTCAAAGAAGCTTAACCAAAAGGGTCAAGCTTCTCCTTGAAGCTAAACAAAAGGATCAAAACCTCCTTAAGAAGACAAAACAAGAGGGTGAAATCTCAGAGAGTGGGTCAACTGCTACACAGCTGGCACAGCTGTATACAACTCAGGAAGGCCAAAAAGCAGAAGGTAGGCCGACTAGTTCAAGTGGTCGGGTGGTCGGGCAGCCACCTTTTGTGGTAGGCCAGCCAAGTCAAAAGGTCCAACTCAAAAAAGGTGGTCGGCCTACCCATATTGGTGGTCTCCCAGGTGAATACAACTCAGTGGTGGTATGGGAGACCAGAAAATGTGACCCAAGAGAGAGGAAAACCAGCTTTCTAGCAAGGTTCAAAAGGGTCAAGAAGAAAAGCTGGTCAGCCTACCTATATTGGTGGCCTCCCAGGTGAATGCAACACAATGGTGGTATGGGAGACCCGAAATTATGGCCCAAAAGTGAGGGAGACCAGTTTCCCGACAAGAAAACTGGCTAAAGAAGAGAGAAAAGTGGTCTTCAAGGAGAAAGCTGGTCTCCAAGAAGAAAAGGTGGTCTCCCACCCTACTACCACCTTCCTAACAATGAAAATAGGGTCCACACCAAAAATGAACCAAGAAGGATGAAAAACAAGGGTTCGGGGGCCAAAACGCGCAGCCGGGGGCCCCAAAAATTGACTATGAAGCACTGGAGGTGCCGTACGACCACGAAGGTGGTCTCCCGGGCCACAGTGTCCCTCTAAGGAGAGGAAACAAGGTGTGTGCCAAAAATCGGAGCAAAAAGTGGTAGTTAAGCGGTCCCGAACCGAGGCACACGGCTGACGGCTCTGAAAACCGAAAACTGGTCTCCAAACGGGAAAAACGGCCTACGACCACGAAACGTAGCCTACGGCCACTGAGAGATGGTCTACGAGACCTCTCCCTCCCTTCGAGAAGAGAAAAAAGAGAAAATAGGAACCGATTCGCAAACTGAGGCAAAGCACAAAAGAGCCCCGAAGTCCGGAGGCAAGGCTTTCAGCCGAGACTCCGCAACCTCAGAACGAGCAGAATATGCACTATCACCGAGCGTTCAATCGATGACGTCTGAGTCTTAAGGTCGGTCAAATATGGGGTGTCTACAGTTGCCCCTCTTTGACAAAACTTGAAAGTCATATGTGACGGGAGTGAATGTCAAAGCCTAGAGACGACAAGGCCGAAAACTTAGACAAACAGGCGAGATGAACAAAGAGATGTGCCCGCAAGCATGCCTGCATACGGGGGGCAAAATGCAAAATGATATGCACCAAGCCGAATGTAATTCATGACCATGCAAAGCAGCAAGCTGTAATGAAGCAAATATTCACAATAGATGCAACAGTTCTAAGCGAGAATGCAAAGCGAAACTACATTTCATGCAGTAAGAATCATGTAAATAAAGCTGTAACGAAGCAAATATTCACAATAAATGCGACAGTTTTAAGTAAGAAGGCAAATCAAACTACATTTCATGTAGTTATGATGTAAGAAGATTATGCAATCTTAGCGAGCATGTGCAATAGATACACAAAAGTGAAGAGAGTGTGATGGATGCACTATATGAATAAAGTGTGATTGAGACACTAGGTGAAGCAAAGTGTGATAGATGCATAAAGCGAAACGAGTGTGATGGATACACTAAGCAAATATGTGGTAGATACACTAAGTGAACGTGTGTGATGGATACACAAAGTGAACGCGTGATAGATACACAAAGTGAGCATAGTGTGATAGATACACAAAGCGAAGCGAGTGTGATGGATACACTATATGAAGCAAAGTGTGATAGACACTAAAAGTGAACACAAAGTGTGATAGATGCACCATGTGAAGCAAAGTATGATGGATACACAAAAAGTGAACACAAAGTGTGATAGATGCACTAAGTGAACAGAGTGTGATTGATACACTAAAAGCGAACACAAAGTGTGATAGATGCACTATGTGAAGCAAAGTATGATGGATACACAAAAAGGGAACACAAAGTGTGATAGATGCACTAAGTGAACAGAGTGTGATTGATACACTAAAAGCGAACACAAAGTGTGATACATGCACTAAGTGAACAGAGTGTGATTGATACACTAAAAGCGAATACAAAGTGTGATAGATGCACTAAGTGAATAGAGTGTGATTGATACACTAAAAGCGAACACAAAGTGTGATAGATGCACTAAGTGAACAGAGTGTGATTGATATACTAAGGGTGAACACAAAGTGTAATAGATGCACTAAGTGAACAAAGTGTGATGGATACACAAAAGAGAATGAAGTGTGATGGATACAATAAAGTAAATGAAGTGAATATGTGCATGATAGATACACGAAATGAGGATGTGTGTGATAGATACAAAAAATAGTGAAGAGCGTGTGATTGATACACTAAATAAATGAAGTGTGATTGATACACTAAGAGAATGAAGAAAGTGTGATAGATACACTAAGGGTAAATGAGGTGTGATTGATACACTAAATAAATGAAGTGTGATTGATACACTAACTGAATGAAGTGTGATTGATACACTAAATAAATGATCTCAAACGAAACTTCTTTGAATGAACCATACATACAATATCGTGCATGAATGAGAAAGAAACTTGATAGGTACAATGCAATACAATGCATGACGTTTAAGGAACGCAATAAACAAGCATAACGGCGCTTTAGAAAGCACCTCATGGGATGAGTGGCGATGAACCGCTCTACTTTGACGGGGATCTCCCCTCGTGCTCTTCGAACACTTACCTTCAACTCGCAGTACAAAGGCTTTGAAATACTGACAAGGGTTCTTCATGTAGAACACTTTGGATGTTGCCTTTCTTCCTGATCATATTCACAACTTTCCCTATTCTCCAACGGGGTGACAGACTAGGTTGGTTCAGTATCCAGAATTGAGGTGCATACACGCTATCTCAACCTATGGGGCTTCCATACAGATTTCAAGCCGAGGACACGCCTCTGGGTATTTAAACCAGACTTTAGTATCAGAAATCCCGAACCTTTGTGTTCTAGGCAATAGCCATTCGAACTCTAGTTTCCACCGTCGCAGTTGGTCTCCTAGGAACTCATTGCGAACACAGCCAAGATGCCTCTAGTAGGGAACGGTACTCAGGGAGAGCACTTTTGATCGCCATTCTGGCTTGAAGCAGACTTGATCTTGAGCTTGAGGTAGAGGCACACTCATACTTCAGAGCATTGGCAAGACCTGAAGAGGTACACACGGAATACAATCTCGGAACTTACTGAAGTTGAAACAAACTCAAATACTTGACATTTTCCCTCTTTTCTTTTGCTTTGCAGTCTGGAACCTATATAGCTTCAGATAGGTCCTGGTTTTACTGTTCTCATGTGAACTGGGTTGAACCCTGCAGTTTTATGAAAGAACAGATCCTGTTTTGCACAAATGTGAAGAATGACATAGTACTTTGAGCATAAAACGATTCATTTTTGAAATTGAAATGAGAAAAGGGTTCTCAACCGAGTATTGAGCCTACGACTGAACACAGTGCACTACGACTCAACAACGGAAAACAAAAGGTAAACAACCTAAACACATCGAGTAACACTCGAAACGACTTAAAACAAGAATCGAGATAAAACAAAAAGACACGACACTCAGACGTGCACAGGGAGCCTGTTTCTCTGGGTATTGTTTCCCACCCTTTCTCATTTGTGATTCTCACATCACTCGACCCTCAGGCTTTTTTTTTCTCTGAAAAAGCCTTTTTCCTCACTTTTTCTCTCAGCGCACATCTCTCTATTCTTCAATCTCTCATTTTTTATCCCTTCCCTAGGTGGTTGATGGATAACCAAGAAGTTGCGGGCTCTTGCCCTAGCATTCTGCTAGATTCTCTTTCTTCTGCTCACAACAGTGAACTTCCCCCACAGAGGGGTTGTGATGCGGCTAGATGTGCAGCAGATCTATAATTGACATCGGTTGACGATGTTCTGCTGGAGAGTTTGGACATGATCAAATGTGTCCAGACGAGAGAGTGGAATATCTTGATCCATTCCAGTTCATGCTTCGCACTTGGCTTGATACTTCGTTGCTTAGAGGATGTTGAGAGCTTTCAGCCCTTTTCTGTTAGCTTCCGCTATGCCTTTCTTGGCGAATAGGGTGCCTTTTCGGGCAAGTATGGTGCCCTTTCTGGCAAATGCATTGACAACGGGGGAAAGACAGGAAGCCTGACTCAACAGTGCCCCTAGTTCATTATTTTGACCATTTTTTGTTTTTGGCTTTCTACTAAAACAATTTTGACCAAAATGAGAGTTGGATTAACATGCTTGTTCGATTTTTTATTTGAAATCATGCAAGTCAGGTTATGAGCACTGAAAATTTTCCTTTTTGGGTCCAAGATATGGTCCAGTTTTTGGAAAAAAAAATGGAGCAAATTTTCGAGAAAATTAGTCAACCTCAGTAAAAATTTTCGAAAACTATTTTTGCAAACGGCCACTGCTCAAAGAGCACGGAACCTACTCTTGAGATGCACAACCTCAGATCCGAAGGAGAATTGCCCCTTGTTTGAACGGCACTGCATGGTAACGGAAAGTTGCCCCTAGTCTGAATAGCACCGCAACACATTGTGTGGCAACGGACAGTTGCCCCTTGTTTGAACGGCACCGCAGCGCATTGTAATCAGTCTTCAGAGTGACAATCACAACCGAACTCTCGGATACAGAGAAGACAACGATGATCAGAACCATCACATGGACACAGTCGAATTTGAAGTGTTTTACGGTTGGACTTCAGAATGAAGTTGCCTACGTATCCCAAAGATGGGAATCAAACATTACGTAGTTCGAGGTTAAGGTACACTTGGGTATTAACCTCTCCTTTTGCACTCTAACTTTTGCCAAGGCCGCCCTTTCTAGGTTTTCAACCTTGCGAGCTTTGTTCTTCTCTTCTTTTCAATTCTTTTCATTTCTTTTCTTTTTCATCGTTTCTTTTCATTTTCTTCATTTTTTTTTCTTTTCTTTTCTTTTTTTCATTCTTTGCATTTTTTTTTTCGTTCTTTTTGTTTTTTTTTCTTCTTTTTCTTGCTCTAACTTTTGCCTGGGTTGCCCTTCCGGGTTTTCTGCCCAGCGAGCCTCTCAAGGGTAAAAGTGTAGTTTTGTCCATGTTGAATGGTTTAAGATCTCGGAGCCATCTGAATCCAAAAGAATGGCTGTTGTTCGCTGATGATGTAGGAGTCCATCCAATGGGGGCTGAACTTGCCCCTAGTGTTATGGATAGGAACTCAATTGTCCTTCAGCGATGCTTTCTTCTTTCTTCCCTTCTGGAATTTGGCATTCTTGCCAGTCTTTATCTTTGACTCTTCGAGCACATCCGACATTTTTTTGCCCCTAATTCGAGGGCTGCTTTTGATCTAGCTTCGCAAGCTTCCTTTGCTCACATATGATATTCTCGCCCCTAGTTCATGGGCTGCTTCTGATCCAGCCACACGGGCCTCACATTGTGGTTGACCGTTGAACATTCTGAATCTAAGTTCAAGGCTTGAAAGTGAGGGGTCGAGTCTCAAGGCTGAGAGCAATCCTAGGCTGCACAATCTCAAGAGCGATTCCACACAGGTCTTTGCAGGATCGCGCAAAACATTTTTAGAAATTTTTTAAGAAAGTGACAAATCGCTCGCGCTGAAGACAGTGCGGAACCAATTTGGATCAAGCCAGGATCCTTCCCAGTACTCACACTAACAAGCATGATCTCATTTGTTAAGGGCTCAGCATGCCTCTCTTTCTCTCAATTGACCAAAGTTTTTTACAAATCCCGAGGAATTCCTTCCTCTTCGTTTTTAACACATTATGTGAAAAGTTTTGAAAAACTTAGGTCAATGCAATGATTTCAAGGCACAGAAGAGCAGGTGAAATGTACTGCCGTTTCATTCAAGTTTGCTGGCACAACAGGCTCAAAGCAGAAACAAGCACAAAAGCATAAAAACCACAGCTGTTTCAATTAGATCTTCTGGTGTAACTGGCTCCCCGACAGAAACAGACTCAAAAGAAAGCAAAAACACAAACACAACACAAAACAAAATGGTGATATCCGAGGTAACACCCCCGAAATCACCCGACTCTAACAAAATAGGACAGACTCGATACAACAAGATTGACTCGACTGACCAGTACAAAAGGACTGACTCAATACAATATAACAAGACTGACCCAGTACCCAAGTCAGAAAATACAAAAACCAATATTTGCATACTGCTCAAAATAGTGCGTGCCATTCCTACGTCTGGAGTAAACTGAGTGCCGCCCGCAGGTGGTTCATCCCTCGATCACATAGTCACCTTATCCCCCGTAAGTTCACTAATCAAGTGCCGATAGACTTTGCAAGACTGGTGCGGCGATGACCCTATTGTCGAACAGATCTTGTACATCATGGCGCAGACGAAAGCAGCTATCAGTGTCATGACCGGTTTGTTGATGGTAGGCACAGTACTTAGTCTGGTCATGCTTTGGAGGGAGGGGATCGCATAGAGGCCGTTGTTCCAACGGTTTCAGATATCCTTTCCGCAGTAAGGCCTCTAGAGCCTTTGAGAAAGGCATATAAAGTGGGGTAAAAACCCTCTTGACTCAAGGTGGATATTTGGTTTTTTGTGAGCTACTTCCGGACGCACTGGTGAATGGGGTAGCTATTTTTGATGTGGTGGTGGTGACCATGCCCACTTCAGAAGATCTTGCAGCTGCATCACCATTGGTGGTCGCATTCGAACTGCGGAAAAATGCCCTCCTGGACTGCTCCTTCTCCTGGTCAATGAGGCCCTGCCTCATAGCGTCCTCGATTTGCACCCCTATCTTATGCAGATCTGAAAAGTTAGGGAAGGGGAGAACAATCATTTTCTGCATAAGCTTGGGCTGGAGATTGCGTACAATCATCCGAATCTGATCTTTGTCAGTGGGCCTAGTGGTCATCATTGAGGCCTTTGCTCTCCATCTCGTCACGAACTCTGAGAAACCCTCATTTGGTTCTTGGCGGGTGACTTCGAGATCACGAGTTGTGACCTCGATCTGTGTGTTGTAGGAGTATTGAGCAATAAAGGCCTCAGCCAGCTCTTCTCAGTTCCGTTTCACAGAGTCCTCCAATTTCGCATACCAGATTGTGGCTATCCCAGACATGGTTCGGCCAAAGAGAGACAACTTCTGAGCTGTGGTCAAACCCATTGGCGTCAAGATATCAGAAAACAGGTGGAGGTGCACCCTTGGGTCTCCAGAGCCGTCAAAGCGATCGATATGCGGCATTTTGAATCTATCCGGCAGCGTCACAGCTACATTGGTATACCCATCCTCGATGTCCGGGATGGACTTTACTCCCTGAGATTTCTTGAACATCTTTTCAAGCGCGCTCAACTTCAATGCTGTAGGGTCCACCTCGAACTCAAAGGGAGAGTCCGGTTGATTGATAGGAGTGGGTGCCTTGGATAGTTGAGGTAGAATTGGGGGCAGAGCCGGCCCTGTCGGGATGTCTATATCCTCCTGGATATTCTGGACATTTGGTGTCTCCCCGGGTATTGGATCTCTTGGTGAGGGAGGAGCTTGGTGTGAAGTGGATGCCCCGGCTTGCTGCTGGAGTCTGGTGATTAGCTCTGCTTGCTAGGCCATGACCTCGGCATGTTGTTTGGCAAATTTCGCTTGGCGGACAGCGTTCTGTTGCATGATTTTCATACTTTCTTGGAGTTGGCACACCATCTCCTCCATCCCTGCCATACTACCAAGATCTATCTGAACTACGGGTATGTCCATCTCTGGAGTAAAAGCAGATATCTTAACCCAACTGCACACAAGTGAGATGGATAATGACTTCTGATCCGAAGACTGTTGAACTGATGATCTGTGCCTGACTGGCCTTTTTACCCTGCCTTTGGCGAAGGAACACTGATTTGCCCTTGAACGGAATCTCTGACCTGACAAAGTCTATTGACACGAGTCCAATGAACTTGGGGGATATCGGAGTCTTCTAAAACTATGGTTCCAAGACTACCTTGCAAAAGAGAAAACAGACAGCACCTCAGCCTGATTTCACCAAAATCAAAATAAGCAAAGCTGAATGACTACGCCCCCTCCTACAGAATTCTGCCACAAGTTCTGCCTGTAAACTGATACCCTCAGGTAAAACTGATTCCCAAATATTGGTGCCCTCAGGCCTGACACCCAGACTTGCAAACTGATACATGCATTCCTGTAGAGACGCACTCTAAAAGCACATAGCAAGCAAGTGAGAGCGAAAACACCCTTATGTTGGGGTAAGGTTTCCCTGTCCTATTTTGTCAGGAGCTAGGGTTTCACTACGTATGCAGCGGTTTCAAACAACCTACAATCAGGTAAGTAACCTGTCCTAGCTTGGAATGGTCACTATGGATTCCGAATATGCACTAGGTCGAATGGTCAAAAGGGTGCCCCGGTAAAAATCGGGCATTGTGTTCCCATTGTGGCAAAGCCCGCAACCGGTCAGCCTTATGGCACGCTTCTCGAAGCAAGCCTCCGACAAACCATTCAGGAACAGCATATGGCAAACACGGTGTCCTAGGCGCACCAATGCAAATGCAATGCAAAGAAACACATAAGTGCAGTCAAAACAAGATATCATGAGTTCGAGTCAAATTCTCTAAATCCCCAGCGAAGTCGCCAGAAACTATAGATGTCCCCAAATGTCCCGGGAGGGAAATCCCATTTTGTTCATTGGGCTCACTACAGTTCAGGACTCAATGTCACAGTCCTGTATCTAATCTCGCAGAGTGCAATGCAAGACTGATGAATCATCAAAGAGTCCAAATCCGACAAATCGTTTTTGAAAACATATTTTTTTTTAAAGAAGTGCCAAAGATGGATTGCTTTGCCAGATACAGAGTCGCCACCTAAATATTTATTTTGGGAGAATTTAGGAAACCCTGACTCGTTGCCTAGGGTCACGTGTCCGTCATCACCAAAGTTGCTTCGGCTCGGGAACTTGGGTACGATTGGAGAAGGTCACTTCGTGAGCACCCCCGCTCGCCCGATCAAAGATCGGCCTCTACTAACCATGATATCGAGTTTTGAAAACATTATGTGCTCTTATTCCGGTTATTAGCCTAGATTTACTACGTGATGCGCACAGCATACAAGTATAGACCGGATCGCCTGAATTGGAACAAAACATCTCATGTTTGTTTTATTTTGAAAATGGGTTGATGGTGCTACCCGCAAGTAGGCTAAGATGTGGATTTGCCACCCTCAGGTGGGCTTAGAAAACATGATTTTGCCACTCTCAAGTGGGCTTAAAACTCATAGTCAATGCATTATTCCAATTCGGATAATCCAACCTTCACCCACAGGCATTCAGGCAGGTATATCATATAAGCAGTTAGCCTCATGGTAAGCATGCTATCATGGCAGTCACTCACACGCATGCAAGGATGCTAAAGCATAAAAGCTTATCTAGTACTCTGAGCCAAAACAGAAGCCATGTTAGAAATCCATGCATGATCCTAACTATACAGAAATGCCTAATGCAACACATGCAAAAATGCAACTACAATAGGCTCGGCTATTCTAAAGATGACATGTGAAATGCTACAATTAACAAGTATTCAACTCGAAATTGAAATACAATGCAGTTAGTATGATGCACCGAGCCCGGTGCATGCAAGACAGATGAATGGATGCAAAACATGCAATCATAAGTATGCTAATTGAAACATGCCCTAATATAACCATCATAAACTGATAAATAAAAGGGAGAAAGACGTGGGGTTGGAAGACGTACATCACACACACGCACACTTATTACAATTGTGCACTCGTTCGGAGGGTCCGAATAAATAATACAGTCCGAATAAATAATTACAGTCCAAATAAGTACAAAACCCTAATTAATTAACAAATTAACTAAGAAATGAAATAAACTAGTATGCAAATCCATGGACCGCCTCAGCTCTGTTCCAAATGATGAATGATGCATGCTTGAGTTGCCTGGCGCGGAAATCCATTGCGATACCCCGATTCGCTTCTGTTTGCAATTAACGCCGGAATGCTGTGCAAAGCTCTAGAAGGCTACCGATTTCTGATTTGCTGCAACAGAGAGCTAGAAAGGGGGGCATGGCAAAGTATTTTCACATATGTATGCACGCCTCGATCCTCGTGCCACCAATCACGCATCTCGATACATGATGGCCGAGGAGTCGAATTGCACGACTCGATGTGAAATGAATGCACATCACAACACAACAAGGCCTAGACTCCATCATGGGTAATCTGGAGTGTCGACGACTGGAAATTGAGACACGTTTTGTCATTTGGAGTACGAAACGTCCCTTGTTTCCCGTGTTTGGGCTAACTCCTATCCAAAACACAATGCAATGAGATGGCATACACAATGCGACTAACATGCAACCTAGCATACGCAATGCTATGGACTAAAATTGCATACACAATGCACGTGATGTAACATGGCATACACAATGCTCTAACATGCAACCTAGCATACACAATGCTATGGACTGAAATGGCATACACAATGCACGATGGACTTACACCAACATGAGTGGACCTCAGCCACACTCACATCAGTAGCCATATGATGAAAATGAGACAACCAAAATACATGCACAAATGCAAAGGACCAATCCTAAGGCACGACATGCAACTCTAACAAGGCATGGTAAGGAATGAAATATAGCATAGGATGGCACATGATACAGCTCTGAAATGGCATAAAAGAGGGTCCCAAAACATGCAAATATGGCACACAATGCAAGCTAGGGGACCCGGGTACCGAAACTAGTGAAGTGCGTTACACTAGAGGTACCCAAAGCAATGCACCAAAGGCAAAACCAACCCCAAACAGACCCTAGGCAGGTCTGAAATAGTGGGGAAGTGGCCTAAAATGATGACTCGGAATGCAACGAAATGGAGCTCATTCAATGGTCGGTAAATGAGGCACACAAGCCCGACTCGCAAACGCATTTAAAGAGTACAAAACATGGCAATATGGCATTCAAACAAGCTCTGAAATATGATGTATAATGGCCCCAAAACAAGGAAATACCTCAGTATATGCATGTAATGGACCCCGAAACTCAAAGTTAAGCAAGTGTATTGAACCACAAGCATGCAAAACAAACACCATTCGACCATGAGACCCAAAAACAGAGCTAAAGCAGTCCAAAATATGCCTAAGATCAGTTTAAGGCATAGCCAAAAAGTGCTAAAATCAAGGGTCAACAAAGCATGCAAAGAAAGCTAGTGAACCATGATTTACACTACAACTATATGGAGCATATGAAGGCTCGCCAAACCAGCTAAAAACATAAGTATTCCATGCCAAAAAATACCCAAATAACCACTGAAACTCAGTCAATGCATGCAAGAATGATGGGCTCCTTTGAAAGGCCAATAAGGGGGTTGTTCTACACATGCATGATGGACACATACAATGGCAAAACCACCTCTGGACAGAGGTTCTGAGAGTCCTAAAACCCACTAAAAAGAGCTTGAAATGGGTCTAGGAAACATGAAAATAAAGGCCCCTTTGAAAGGCCTTGAATGGGATTATTCTACACATGCATCAAAGACACAAAATATAGCCAAAAGGGCTCTGGAAAGAGTCAAGGCGTACCTTGAAACTCACAAATAATGGCTTGAAACAAGACTTCTCAACATGAAAAATGGAGCTCCTTTGGAAGGCCAACAAAGCTAGTAAAGAGAACAAAGGGTGAGAGGGTCACCCCTCTCTGATTTTAGGGCTCAAAAACACATCTAAGCCATTGAAAATCCTCTAGATTTCAGTGTCTAAAAGGCCAAACCAAGGCTAATGCAAATGCTCAAATTCATGGCTCAAAGCATGAGGAAATGAAGCATGAAAGGGGGTAACAGAAAAGAGTCCTTAAGCAAACATGTTTAGAAGATCAAAACAAGACTTTTTCCAGTTTATGTTGAAACCCAATAATGCTTTCAAATAGGGCTAAGTTATGAAGCAATATAATGCAAAAATGGGAGAAATGATGACTTACCCTTGTAGCACAGCAATGCAGCAAGTTCTGGACCAAGAAGGTGAGCCTTCAACCTCTGAAAAATAGCTCCAAGGTGATTGAATGGATGGTAGAGGTGGTAGGCTATGAGGTGTAGTGTAAATTGCCAAGAATATTAGGGTTTGCAGCTTGAAGAAGAGAGCTATCGAGGGTGGGGTGTATCTATCTCAGCCAAATGTTTCTAACCCTTGCAAATGGAGAGGGAAGGTTTGTTTTACAGAGGAAAAGAGCCAAGGCTTATTGGAGAAGCCTCAAGAAAGGGTCAAAGCTTCTCAAAGAAGCTTAACCAAAAGGGTCAAGCTTCTTGAGGAAGCTAGAGCAAAGGGGTCAAGCTTCCTTAAAAAGCTTGACAAAAGGGTCAAGCTTCTCCTTGAAGCTAAACAAAAGCATCAAAACCTCCTTAAGAAGACAAAACAAGAGGGTGAAATCTCGGAGAGTGGGTCAAATGCTACACAGCTGGCACAGCTGTATGCAACTCAAGAAGGCCAAAAAGCAGAAGGTAGGCCGACCAGTTCAAGTGGTCGGCCGACCAGGCCAGGTGCCAGCCACCTTTTGTGGTAGGCCAGCCAAGTCAAAAGGTCCAACTAAAAAAAGGTGGTCGGCCTACCCATATTGGTGGTCTCCCAGGTGAATACAACTCAGTGGTGGTATGGGAGACCAGAAAATGTGACCCAGGAGAGAGGAAAATCAGCTTTCTAGCAAGGTTCAAAAGGGTCAGGAAGAAAAGCTGGTCGGCCTACCTATATTGGTGGCCTCCCAGATGAATGCAACACAATGCTGGTATGAGAGACCCGAAATTATGGCCCAAAAGTGAGGGAGACGAGTTTCCCGACAAGATTAGGCAAATTAGGCAAATTAAAACAAATCAATTGAATTAAGTCATTGAATATGACGGTTTGATTAAACCATTGAATATGTGATTTGGTTAGTCGTTGTATATAACAACGCTTTTAAATTCATTGTATATGTATCATTGCTTGGGAGAAGATAGGAGATGTACTCCATTGTTTGGGAGGAGATAGGGGACGGACTCCATTGAAAATTAAGTTGGCTGTAGTGGCTAGGATGAAAGTCCCGAAATCTTATATATATATATATATATATATGGGTGCCGGTTCCCTCGGATGTGAATTCCATAAAATGGAAAGAAAATGGAAGTGTTGGATTGATGAATATATCGAATTGTGAACCATTGAGTTGTAATCTTATTTTGGGTGATTAGATAATAATGAATTGGGTTAATAGATTTACCCGAAATTGATGAATGGAAATGAATTGAGGTATGGTTATCAATATTGAATGCTCTTGGGAAGAATATGTGTCGGTTAAGAATATTATACATTTATCTGATGCTTATATCTTAGTTAAATCTCATATATTGTTTTAGCATATCTCTACTAGGCTTTGGCTCACCCTACTTGGGAAACTATTTTCAGGTACATGAGACATGCCGCCTCCAAGGGCATAGCTTGAGAGGTTTAGGGGCTGAAGGCTTCATTTTGTTATTTCATTTTGTGTTAAATGCGTATTCAAGCCGAGAGCTTTAAATGTATGGAGCTACGACTATCACGCCCTCAAAAAAAATAACATTAAACCCATCCATAGAGACATGCACACAAAAGATCCACATTCATCTATTCATCAGAGTATTTCATTACAAAAGTATTACATATTAACAACAAAAGCAAATGCCCTACGGGCTTACAGCTTTCCAAGTTAACACTTGGTTACAAAAGAGAGTGCTAACTCAATTACACATTAAGCCCTTGGCTTGAATCTATATGTAATACAATCAAGGAAAGTAAGACAACAAAAGTATGGCCACCTCTAGCCTCCCAAGCTATGTCCTTAGAGGTGACATGCTACCGGTACCTGAAAATGATGTTCCCATATAGGGTGAGCCACAGCCCAGTAGAAATATACTAAACCAATATGAACAATGACTAAAAGATTAGCAACTGATAGATGGTCAACACTTACACTTCCATTTACATCTTATTACAATTCCATGACAATCAAGTCTATGTTACAATTCACTTTCCATTTCTTATTCAACTTTGTGTTTGAAAACAAGGCTCAGTACTCTCGCCAAAACATTTGATGATATTATAGTTCATCACAAGAACACTTTCAAAATTCAAGGTAGATACACATTTTGGTGTTGTATTAATAACACATAAACCACTTCCTTACTTCACAAACGATGATGATATACATTTTAGTGCTATATCAAATCAAACAAACATTTCAATAGATAAGCATATGAGCTATATCACTACTACAACAGATAAGCATATGAGCTATATCAACACTTCAATAGATAAGCATATGAGCTATATCAATACTACAACAGATAAGCATATGAGCTATATCAACACTTCAATAGATAAGCATATGAGCTATATCAACACTTCAATGGAAGAGCAAATGAGCTGCATCCCTGGGTCCATCCCCCATCTTCCCTTAATCATTAACCGGTTTAGAGGTACATCCCCCATATTCCCCTAAACCGTGGAGTACATCCCCCATCTCCTCCCATACACAAGCAATGCATATAAACATAGAATCATATACACAATCAATCAATACATAAAGTTAATGTATTCCATCAACCGTCTACACATAATGCACATAAACACATTGGTCGTATGCACAATCTATCAATACGTGAAGTTAATGTATTCTATCAACCGTCATACTCTATGACACATCCAATTGATTAGTTTTAGTTTGTCTAATCATCATGCATTGTCTACAACAATCAATACTACCCTCCACCGGTAGTCCAAAGCAATTATTTCTAAATAGGAAATAAATGCACAAATGGATAATATATCAACATTTCAACTAGGTGAGCAATAAATGATTCAACTACACCCTTTAGTCCCATACATTCCCAATTTCAACATTCTCAATTCAATTCCTCATTTTCTTTAATTAATTATATACATTAATTAATTAAACCAATTAGGGCAACTTACCATAATTCACAAAACAACCCTAAGGTTCCATTTCCATCAATGTTCCAACATTAATTTTATTTCTCTATGCCTAACTTGCATATAGGTTTATATAATTAAAACCCCAACTTTTGTAAAATTACACAAAGGCCCAAACTTTCTCAAAATTTACCCAACAACCCCCAACATATCAAAATGCTAAAATTCAAAGACAAAGCTCATAAGATGGAGTAGGTTATCCCTACCTCAAAGTTGGAACCCAACGAAGGAGATAAAGAAAACGAAAATGCTCCAAATCCCGAAAATTTCAGATTAAAAGATAGCCCTCGACGATCAACACAACTTTTGTAAAGGCCCAAGGTGAGAAAACAACTCCTACTAGATCAATCCTAAGAGAGAAGTTAGGGTTTTAGTGAGAGGAACTCTCAAAATAGCTTTTTGGAAAAGTAAGAGAGAGAAAAGATGTTGAAAAGTGAACAAAAAAGTCAGATCTCGGCTTTATATAAAAGCCTCCCCGCTCGAGCGTCACTCACAGATCCTCGCTCGAGCGTCCAATCCCCCGCTCGAGCGGCGGATGCACGCTCCCAGAACTTTTGCAGACAGGTCCTCGCTCAAGCGTCCAACTCCCCGTTCAAGCGGCACACACAGACTCCCGCTCGAGCGGCCAATCCCCCGCTCGAGTGTTCAACACTGCAGACGAAAAACTGAATGGGTGACTTCCCCGCTCGAGCGCCAAAACCCCCGCTCGAGCGGACAAGAAACAAAAGGGGTCCCCACTCGAGCGGCAAAAGTCCCGCTCGAGCAGACAAGCCAAAATCTGGACAACTAGACTTGGTTCCTAAGCTCAACCAACTTGTTCCAAACCTTCCTAACACAACCCAAGACTCATAAATAAAGAGTAGAGGATGCAAACGACATAAATTCAATAATCAACCCCATGGAACCTAAGTCTGGATCACTGTACAACAAGGGGTAAAACCCGGGATCACTATAACCTCCCCCCCTTAAAGAATTTCGTCCCCGAAATTAAGCAAACGACAAAACACGAGACCAACTGATCACAAAGCTCACAATACAAAGATGTTAATCTCTCAACTGATTGTCTACTTACCCTCACACCTAGGAAGGGCTTAACAAGGAAACATGATCCGAAAGAGAAACAACACCCCGGCATACGAAACTTCAACAAAACCAAACCCTCTCCAAGATAACTCATCAAAACAACCGACTAGCGCTCCAAGCTAAGTCACTACTCACAATCACAATCCCGAATAGAACAACTAATGCAAGCTCTTGTATGAATACATAGAAAATTATTCTCTGGTTAAAAGGGCATTTTCTCAAAAAAATAATCAAGTTTTCAACACTAACATTCCGAAATAAATTTTGCGTGCCCCATGCGAAATTCAAGAGTTTTGTAAACATTTTTCATAAATACGGTGTTACTCACAACACCTAACCATTCTCAATTGATTTGGCCGAGACTTCTCATTGAAATTTCTCGTAACTTTTAAATTGAATCAATTTCTCTACAATACACAATTTAGTATTCAACAATCTAACCCATTACCGGTTACCCTACCTCCATTCAAGAGACCCTTTACAATATATGCTATAACATGCATTATCGATATGCATTTCTTTTAACTTTAATAACTTCTAACGTGCATGGTTCACAATTTCGAAACACATTCACTGTTAATGATACATTTGCATTTCCACATCACATTTAACATATATAATGCTAAATTAACTTCCATAATATTACCATAGACTGAAACACATGTAATATTCGTACAATTCATCGATACAACAAGATATTCAACATACGCTCAAATACCTACCAATGGATCCAGATACTTCAACCCCACTACGTTTCCACAACATCTCAATTGATGGGAAGATCCTACTCTCCAAGGCCTGATAACAATGGTAGCAGTAAGACCCGCGTAACCAATACCGTGTTCTGAGATGTCTACTACGTCTCGACTATCGACAGTACCCAAACCAGTGTTTAGTACATACTACCCCAACATAAGAAACACGAGAACATTCGCCCACAAGGCTTCCAGTCAACTTTCACAAGACAAGTGTGTAAGACAGTACACGGTTAAAGAACAACATTACGGTACATTACTACCCCATAAATTCAAGGTCTTGAACAAAAATTATTTTAGTTTACAAATAGTACCCAATGAACCCCAAGTGAAACACAACATAGCCATCCCACAAAACCCATCATACTCACGTTGATGACACTGTACCCAAAAATAGAACTTTCATAAAAGAACTCTTAAACACTTGAAATTCCCAATTACGTAACGACACAACGGATAACATTGCACACCCCCGTGCCTTACAACATGCTAACAAGGACCAAACGAATCGAAACGATTCCAACTGAGTACCTCACTCACTCTTCACAACTCTCCTACTTCACTTGTGTTACCACTGTCCAAACTGGACAACGGACACTTATGCCGAAGTGGCCTAACTTTACCAAACATCCAACCTCTCGATTTCAATCAGAAACCATACAAACCACACACTAACACGCTTCGCACCATGCAAAACTCCCTCATCTAGAGATTTCACTCACCACCTCGACTGAACTCGAAGTAATAAGATTTGCATAACCCTTCTCTCGTACTGAGTTAACTGACAGGGTTTGCTACACCGTGACATTCACCACTACCAAGTCACTGTTCGTGCCGAACACAAGCTAACACAGTACCTTCATCCGTCAATGACCTATAGGGTCCACCCTTCATTCCAACCCTTATTTGTCACTCACCCCGCGAGTACAATCAAGACACCCAGCTTCCGTGCCAAACCACTAGCCATGCTACCGCTAGACAACCACCATGAACCAACCCCGACACCGTTGCATGTCGCCGATAAGGCTTTCAAAGATACACCATTCTAAATTCCCGGAGGAGTAAAGGTCCTCAACCTTCTCATTACCATCCCAAACCTGACTTCGCAAAAGACTTACTACAGTGACTTGACTCACGGGTCACACCCCAACCACGGTTCATACACCCAATCAACCCTCACAACAGCATCTCCCGACCTAACCAGTGTTAAGGTATGAACCTATCACTTTCGATCAAAGTAAGGAAGTCCAAAAACTTAGGAAACGTACATAGGCTACTACCCGAGATATAGCACCAGCTGGTCACAACGTACCACTCCCGATGTTAACAGCCACACCCTTATATAGGGACTAACACTCCCTCTATTGAATGACCAATCATAACACATGCCCATTCGGCAACGTTACCTACCACGAAGGTACAAGTCTAATCCTAACAAGATTATGCGCTATGTCCTCATAAAATACCATGTTAATTACATACTATACCTAGTATTAATCTCACATTTCACATCCTCTCGAGGAGTTCCCGCGACAGTAGACTAACATCGCTTTCACACTCATAAGAATCAATTAGATAGCACTAATGAAATTTTGAGCATCCGGCAAGTATAACTGTTCTCGCCCCCTAGTAATTCTAATTAAGATACGCATTTCTCAGTGATCCTTCTAAATTTGAAAACACGGCTTAACAGCCCTCACTTTTCCCAAACCAAAACACACGCATAAGAATGCATTATTACCAAAAATTTTATGGTCTCACAACAACCTATTATATTAATAAAACTTTTAGAGCCACAGCATGTTCCAATCCACCCAATCCAAGGATATTAACAAGCCAAGCATATGTATATAGATAAACATACAGTTTAGATGTTTCAACATTCCCAAAACACATTGGTTACACAACAGAACCCAACGGCCACAAAATGATAATTCACCAGTTACAAAACGGATTAGTCACAACAAAACCAACCCCTCGGTATTACCACCACTGCCGTCCCTTACTGGACTGCCAAAATCGGTCATCCCCAAATACAAGATAACCTATGAGCTTACAAGCCACGGACAAGAACTACTGATGTGCCCCTTCTGTCCACACCTGGAACAACTACAAACTTCCCCAACTGGGGCTTGGGAACTCAACTCTACTGAGGCCCTCGAAATCTGGCCTGCTAGTCCCCCAAAACGATACTGTTCTTGCCTAGTTGAATGAAACTGAGCCTGGCTAGGTTACAAAACCCCTAAAGAAGCCCCCGGCTGAGTACAGAAACATCGAATATGACCCGGCTAATTACACACCCAACAAGTAGGCAGTGCCTGAGCACGAGACTAGTTCAAAATCTGGGCTGATGAAGACCCCAACAACTGCCTCCCCACTGAGCATTTGATCGGCCCAAAACCCGGCTGGTTAAATGATCCTGGTGGTATAACTACTGGTTGAACTGCTAACCCTGCCCCCTTCCTCTGTGGGCAAACCGAAACCTTGTGGCCCAATAGACCACATTTGAAACAAATGGCACTCCTCTGTTCACTTTCTTCCGAACCCAAATCCGACACTGGAAGGGTAGTTCTAACCCGACTTCCCTGTTGCGGGTTTAAACCCCTCTGCCTCTTAAAAGACCTACTAACACCCTGAGTCACGGGAGTCACCGAGATGGCTTCCTCCCCACTCTGCCCCATTGCTAGCACCGCAGCCTCTACATGGGCAGCCGCCTCAACAAGCACACTATAACTTCTATGCCAAGACCCCGCTATTCTTACATGAATGTCATCACGCAGCTTACTCTCAAACTCGAAACAACGCAATTCCTCTGTTTCCACCAATTCTGGGGCAAACCTCGACAGGTTAGCAAACCATCTTTCAAACCGCACCAAAGGTGTAGTACCTTGGCGTAACTCCACAAACTGTTTCCACAACTCTTCCCGAGCGGAAGGAGGGAAATCACAACTTCCTCGCCTAGGCATCCTAGTAAAAGTAACAAAGGATATTAACACATTCATACATGTGCCGAAGCTAAACACTCCCGTCCTAATATATGGACAACTGTAATTCACTCCACGTAAGCACATAAACACATAAGCACTTACGAATTTCGTTTCCGGATAATGATAGTCCCGAGGCGTTACTAGAGTTCCGGTTAAAAACAGCATTGATCAAGTGCTTTTCCAACAGGACTCCGAGAAACCCAAGGATCCAATCAACATCCTAGAAACTAAATCCCATATCCAAATAGTCACATAAACATGTTATCACATAAGCACAAAACATTACATCTAAGTCTCTAACAAGCAAGACAAACCCATTGTATACCCAAATAGTCACATAAACATGTTATCACATAAGCACATAACATTACATCTAAGTCTCTAACCAGCGAGACAAACCCATTGTGATCCTAATCACTTCCCACATACCCAAAGTATTCGAACCCGGTACGCTTTAATACCAAGTTGTCACGCCCTCAAAAAAAATAACATTAAATCCATCCATAGAGACATGCATTGATACACAAAAGATCCACATTCATCTATTCACCAGAGTATTTCATTACAAAAGTATTAGATATTAACAATAAAAGCAAATGCCCTACGGACTTACAGCTTTCCAAGTTAACACTTGGTTACAAAAGAGAGTGCTAACTCAATTACACATTAAGCCCTTGGCTTGAATCTATATGTAATACAATCAAGGAAAGTAAGACAACAAAAGTATGGCCACCTCTAGCCTCCCAAGCTATGTCCTTAGAGGTGGCATGCTACCTGTACTTGAAAATGATGTTCCCATATAGGGTGAGCCACAGCCCAGTAGAAATATACTAAACCAACTATGAACAATGACCAAAAGATTAGCAACTGATGGATGGTCAACACTTACACTTCCATTTACATCTTATTACAATTCCATGACAATCAAGTCTATGTTACAATTCACTTTCCATTTCTTATTCAACTTTGAGTTTGAAAACAAGGCTCAGTACTCTGGCCAAAACATTTGATGAGATTATAGTTCATCACTAGAACACTTTCAAAATTCAAGGTGGATACACATTTTGGTGTTGTATCAATAACACATAAACCACTTCCTTACTTCACAAACGATGATGATATACAATTTAGTGCTATATCAAATCAAACAAACATTTCAATAGATAAGCATATGAGCTATATCACTACCACAACAGATAAGCATATGAGCTATATCAACACTTCAACAGATATGCATATGAGCTATATCAATACTACAACAGATAAGCATATGAGCTATATCAACACTTCAACAGATAAGCATATGAGCTATATCAACACTTCAATTGAAGAGCATATGAGCTGCATCCCTGGGTCCATCCCCCATCTTCCCTTAATCATTAACCGGTTTAGAGGTACATCCCCCAACTTTCCCTAAACCGTGGAGTACATCCCCCATCTCCTCCCATACACAAGCAATGCATATAAACACAGAATCATATACACAATCAATCAATACATAAAGTTAATGTATTCCATCAACCGTCTACACATAATGCACATAAACACATTGGTCGTATGCACAATCTATCAATACGTGAAGTTAATGTATTCTATCAACCGTCATACTCTATGACACATCCAATTGATTAGTTTTAGTTTGCCTAATCATCATGCATTGTCTACAACAATCAATACTACCCTCCACCGGTAGTCCAAAGCAATTATTTCTAAATAGGAAATAAATGCACAAATGGATAATATATCAACATTTCAACTAGGTGAGCAATAAATGATTCAACTACACCCTTTAGTCCCATCCATTCCCAATTTCAACATTCTCAATTCAATTCCTCATTTTCTTTAATTAATTATATACATTAATTAATTAAACCAATTAGGGCAACTTACCATAATTCACAAAACAACCCTAAGGTTCCATTTCCATCAATGTTCCAACATTAACTTCATTTCTCTATGCCGAACTTGCATATAGGTTTATATAATTAAAACCCCAACTTTTGTAAAATTACACAAAGGCTCAAACTTTCTCAAAATTTACCCAACAACCCCCAACATATCAAAATGCTAAAATTCAAAGAAAAAGCTCATAAGATGGAGTAGGTTATCCCTACCTCGAAGTTGGAACCCAACGAAGGAGATGAAGAAAACGAAAATGCTCCAAATCCCGAAATTTTCAAATTAAAAGATAGCCCTCGACGATCAACACAACTTTTGTAAATGCCCAAGGTGAGGAAACAACTCCTACTAGATCAATCCTAAGAGAGAAGTTAAGGTTTTAGTGAGAGGAACTCTCAAAATAGCTTTTTGGAAAAGTAAGAGAGAGAAAAGATGTTGAAAAGTGAACAAAAAAGTCAGATCTCGGCTTTATATAAAAGCCTCCCTGCTCGAGCGTCACCCACATATCCCCGCTTGAGCGTCCAATCTCCCGCTCGAGCGGCGGATGCACGCTCCCAGAACTTTTGTAGACAGGTCCCCGCTCGAGCGTCCAACTCCCCCCTCGAGTGGCGCACACAGACTCCCGCTCGAGCGGCCAATCCCCCGCTCGAGCGTTCAACACTGCAGACGAAAAACTAGATGGGTGACTTCCCCGCTCGAGCGCCAAAACCCCCGCTCGAGCAGACAAGAAACAAAAGGGGTCCCCGCTCGAGCGGCAAAAGTCCCGCTCGAGCGAACAAGCCAAAATCTGGACAACTAGACTTGGTTCCTAAGCTCAACCAACTTGTTCCAAACCTTCCCAACACAACCCAAGACTCATAAATAAAGAGTCGAGGATGCAAACGACATAAATACAATAATCAACCCCATGGAATCTAAGTCCGGATCACTGTACAACAAGGGGTAAAACCCGGGATCGCTATAACGACTCTTTCTTTTGTGGTAACCAAGAGATATCTTGAAAAGATGTAAGCTTGTAGGGCATTTATTTTGTTGTAATCAATTAGTGTTACATGTTGTAGTTTCAGAATGAATATCTATGAAAGTATGAAGTATGTAATCTCTTTTGTAATATAAACTCTGATGAATGAAAGTAATACATTTCCTATCATGTTTATGAATCTATTGGGTTGGTTAATTCTCTTTATTTTGGGGGTGTGACGAATACAGAAATGGTTAACCAAGGGAATGTGGTTTGTTATCAACATGACTACAATAAGTAAATGCACTCCTTGTCAACTACCAGATGGTCCCCTACCTTGAGCAATGCTAAAGGAAACTTGGCAGCACCAAAGCTCCATGAAACCATCTTGGGCAACAAGTACGGAGATCTATATAAACTACACTCACTTCGCATTGAAGGTAACTAATCTAAGCTGAACCACACTCACTTAAACACAACTCTCTATACTTAGAGAGCACTTTTCATCTTCTCTGATCACTTACTCCCACACTGGAGGGGTTATCTGGCCAACTCCGGCCGGGCAACTCTAATGGTGCTCGTTGTTGCAGAGTCTCAATTCCTAAATAGTCCAATCAGGTGTGGAGCTCCGATCCACAATCATCTAGTGTGGTATTCGGTACGCACACATAGGTGTAAAAAAAATGTAAATATATAAAAGTAAAATTAAAAAAAAACATTTAAATATTTATTGAACGTTGAAGCTTTAACATTTTTTTATTTTTTATTTTTTTTTTGTGTGTGGCAGTTTCTTGGATAAAGCAGCTATCAGGAACCCTAAATGTCAGGTGATACCACAATGGTAAATAAATGGTACTTATCAACTTTAACAGTTGTGGAGGAAATAAAATTGGTGATTAGAATGTTACCCATTGGGGGCACCACTATTTTGTTATGGACAATTTATGCCCAAATGACGACATTTTTAGTGTCACAAGCCACCACCATGGACCGCCACATTGGCAAATCATTTCAAATCCTAGTCGCCTCATTGACTGTTTTCTTCGTCAGCAGTATCCTACTGACCGTCCCAATTTACGATAGAATTATCATTCCAATAGTCAAAAAAGTCCAAAAAAGGCCACAAGGCCTCATCCCATTACAACGCATCGGTGTTGGCCTAGTCTTATCAATATTGGCAATGGTGGCAGTAGCCTTCACCGAGATCAAGTGCCTTCACCTGGCCCAGTTGCACGGTCTGACAAACGATCCGACAGCTATAGTTCCCCTAAGCGTGTTTTGGTTGGTCCCATAATTCTTCATCGTGGGGTCCAGCGAGGCCTTTACCTACATTGGGTAGCTAGATTTTTTTCTAAGGGAGTATCCCAAAGGTATGAAAACAATGAGCACCTGTTCATGAGCACACTTTCACTAGGGTTTTTCTTTAGCACTATGTTGGTTTCAATAGTGCACAAGGTCACTGGGGAAAAAAGAGCATGGCTAGCTGATAATCTCATCCAAGGGAGACCCTACAATTTCTATTGGTTGTTGGCAATTTTGTGTTTTGAACTTGTTTTTGTTTCTAGTTGGTGCCAAGTGGTATGTGTACAAAGAGAAGAGGCTTGTTGAGGAGGGTCTTGAGTTAGAGAAAGTAGAGCCTAGTTGCCATGCATAAAAGGACCAACACTTCTGGAGGCACCCGTACGTTACTATTCGCTAAACTACTTTACCAAGTTATAGAAGGGAGTAATGTATTAGGTGTTTATATCTTTTTTTTATTTTATTTTATTTTTGAAAAATGATGTAGTTTCTTTCTATAAACTTACTTTATGAATGCTTTTATGCTTTATGAAATTGTAGGTAAAAAACTGTTTGGAACTAGAGTGTCAATGAACTTTGAACACACAAAAAATTTGTCATGACGTGAAAGTTAAAGATACAATTCCACAACTTTATTGTTTGCTAAAAATATTTTTCCTATGATTTATTTCCTTTCCTGATGACTAGACGAGGCCATTAGTATTCTGGATAAAGGAACAAGATTTTCGAATAGAGAATCATTACTCACAAATAGATACATGTATGCTTTATATCATTGTCTATAGATTAAAAAGGTCAAAAAAAATGTAAGAATTAAAAACAGCTAGTTTAAAGAGAATGAGATGACATTACATAATATGACCTATGCTCCACATCATAGGAATGGTTATAGGCTTTTTAAAATTCACGTTATTTGCATACAAGTGCATTTGAAATTTTAATTGCTTAAACATCTTGATTTTCAAAAATTGTCAACTTCCAAAATTGGCCAAAGTGTTGGTGAAAGCCAAATGTACGATAATTTGTTAACAAGTTTTGTAATATTTTTTTCACATTTTATATTTATAGAAATTAATATAATATTTTTCTTCTTCGTTACAATTCTTTTTTTGTTACATAAACATTTGCTTTCTCAATGTTAGAATCCTACATACTACCAAAAAAAACAAAAATAAAAAAAACAAAAAATGGACTGTCAAGAACAAATTAAATAAACAGAAAGCAATTATTTTTCAATATTTCTATAATAAAGTTACACATAAGACTTAGAGGTATTACATAAGAGGACTTGTTACATATCACTCCATGAAATTACACACACTATGGCAAAGGAAACAAGACAGAAGTTACCACATTTGCAATGTTACCCCTCTCTTCCACACCTTTGTAATATGTTTTATTTAATATTACTTTAATAAGATAGAAGTTACCATGAAATGCACTTGCACCACACACTCTTATTATATGACTCATGAAATGAGCAAAAGCCACAGAGAGGGCTAGGAAACAGAAGTTGTTTAGGGGCATTGGAAGCCAGGAGGAGTAGTTTTGCCACAATTATTAAGAAGCAAGCTCAGTGCAACAGGGATGCTGATGGGGAGGCCCAAAACGTTTGACTTAAGCACAGTGCAAAGGCAAACAGCAGCCTCAAGATTAACAAGTCCACCAATGAGACTGCAGCATGGGTTTACCGGAGGTCTACCTATTGTAACATTAATCAATCCAGGGAGCAAATTGACACATACACCTAGTTTTAGGGCATCTATGGGGCAGGTCCCTGTGGAAGGGCTTGGAGGTAGAGGTGGACGTAGATGTGGAGGGCTTGGTGTTGGAGGTGGAGGTGGAGGTGGAGCACACTGTGCACTTGCAAAGGCAAAGAAGAGAAGGTTGAGCAAAAAAACAAGGCAAGTGATGCATTATTGCTCTTGGAACCCATCTCTCTCAAACCCTTAAGAAAAAAAATAACAAAACTTTCTAGACTGTTGATGGTAGAAATTAGCAATTTCTAAAAGAGTGATTGTGATGATGGAGAAAATATGAAGGGAAGAGTGGGGTTTTATAGGATGCAAGGAGTGTTAGGCCTTGAATTGAATGGGAGAAAGCAAAATACCATGTGACTTGCAATAAAAACGCTCCATTCCTCCCTTTTTTTTCTTTTTTCTTTTTTTTTTCTTTTTCTTTTTTCTTTTTTCTTTTGTCTATTTTATGCGTTCGTGTATTTTAACCAGATCAATAAATAATATATTTTTGTAAAATATATATATATTTATAAATTATGTATTATGGCATGTATGTACAATTGTAAATTTAAAAAGGGTATTGACACATAAATCTTAAAGTTACAACTTATAAACCAATTAGTTTCATAATTATTTTAAAGGTATTGTTATATGCATCAATTGGTATATCAATTAGTATACGAACATATGTTATAATATTACCATTTCAAAACTATAACCTCACCCATTATACAAATTACAAAAACTCAAAACCTCTAAAATTCTATTAAATCATTTGTTAGTACACTAATTAATATACCAATTAGCGCCTATAACATTATTCTTATTTTAATGAACACACAAGTCCTTATTAATGTAAATTGACATATTTGTCACAGTTTTTATGATATGGTCAATTTGAAGATTCCCTCCTTAATTTTAGTTATTTACCACATTCCATATATCACATTTCAAAGAAGTACACTAAAGGATTTTTGAAGTCATTTTTGTAGTTTGAATAAATCACATTTCACATTCAATCCATCCAAAATATAACATGTTGACGCAGCGGAATAAATCACATGAGACTAGATATCGTTCTAGTAGACAAGAATTCTTGAATCCACAAGAACACCCTTGAATCCACAAGGAAGATAGAAAAAATACACTTTAAAATATTATTGAATGAATAAAAAATTGTTTTTACTATGAGACTTACATAACTATTTATAATAAACTAAATCTAATACTTGTAGGAGAAGTAATTCTAAACTAAACTATGAAACTTAAATCAACACAAATTAGAAAACCAAAGAGAATAAGAAACTAAAATTCTAAACTATTTAAAATCCTAATCAAAATCTAATTCTAAAATATTTATACTAAATTACAAGAATCCTAATAAAATAATACATCAAAAATATTGAAATGAAAAATATAAAAAAATTTAAAATCTTGTCCTACATAAGAATTTTCCTATTTTATATAGTAAAAATCGATGCTGTAAGCTTTACATTATTTTTTAAATTTTATTAGTATATATAGCGGTCTCACACTTCTCCTCTTCTCATCTTTAACCCTCCCGCCCCCCGCGCCCCCCCCCCCCCCCCCCCACAATTCCCCAAGCTCAATTTGTTTAGGATGAAATAGGTAAAAAATGAAAAAAAAAAATTAACTTCTATGAGTTTATTTAGCTTGAAAGTGGTGGAAAGTATAAGAAAACTAATTTTCTTGTACAATCCGTATTAGTATTCTGACTAATTTTTTATTTCTTGCAAAAAAACACAAGAAAATACAAGAAAAATTGAATGTGTGAATTATATATAACTAAACTTTTAAATTTTTCTATCTTTTTCTTACAAAATTTGTATCTTAATCAAATGCTTGTAGGAAAATATTTTTTATTTTTTATTTCTTTTCTTTCACTTCATTTTCTTTTAGTTTTATTTTCTACCAAATTTTCTTTTTCATCAAACGGAGCCTTAAAGATAAAATTGAAAAAACAAAATTAAAAGATGAATCATTATTCATATATATTGGTCCCTCTATATTGAAATCTTGGATCCATTCCCAAACACCAGAGTGCACAAAAAAATAAATAAGTAATGAGAAGTGTGACCACATTAATTACGTGATACTTAAGAGTGCTAAGTCAATGCCAAACTCGCACTAATATGGAATAGTTATGTTCTCACTAATGAGGCATGTTTGTTCGCCTTAAAAAGTTCTGCAAGTTTGGTTTTGGAGATGCTGCAAATACAAAAATCGATTACATAATCAAAAACACACAGTATATATGACAATTTGTTAGTAAAATCTATTTATGAAAAATTTTATGTATCTATGTACATTTTTTGTCTAATTCTATAACTAATTTATATATTTGTAGATTTGTTTAATAGAGATAGGAATGGTTAGAAAACAATGGATTGACAATTCATTCATCTTTTATGAGCATTTTCAAGGAACTCTTTAAATAAGGCTGGTTATTATTATAACTAACATTATCATGTTTTAGTCACTCAAATAGATTAGCTATTACAATAGTTATTTTAACAAAAAAATTTAAAGATTAGCTACATTTGAAGAGCCTTGGGAGATTTTTTAAATAGTTTGTGTGTATTACTAGGTAAAATAAAGAGTAGCACGCATATATAGATAAAAAAAATAATAATTAAACAAAATAAAAAAAATACATTTTTGTATATTTTAATGAAGAGTATGATTGGTGTTGCTCTTATGTCATAACTTTATAACCACCGTGTAATTATTAAGTAGTACTGAAGCATTATAGTATTATTTTACGGATGGGTCAAACATACCTTTTTTTGGTAGTGTTACAATTTTTCATTGATTGAAAATATCACGTAGACATTACAACATATAATATTCTAAAAATATTTTTAAAAAAAAATTTAAAAAAAATTCATAATGACCTTGCTTTAAACATTACAGATGTGCGATCGGCTAATGTATCTATTTTTCTTCATATATTTTGTTTTGATTTTTGGATTTCATAATATTTATAAAAAAAAATGAAACGAAACAAAAAAATGAAGTGAGAGATCATCGATAGTAATGCATATATATTGGGTTTTCTTCACAACTATTTAAGTTTTTGGGGTTTGGCAAATAAAATTTGCTGCTTTTTGTTTATAGTAAATCTTCTTTTTTTCATTTTGTCAATATTTTTTTTTTTTTGTAAGTGTATTAAACTCAAAGACCCCCCTTTTTTTTTGATGGACCATATTTAAAAAATATCAAAAAGAGAATAGAGGAAAAAAATGTCAATTTTTGTCTTTTTAAATCTATTGGTTTTTTTGACCGTATCTAAAAATTAAGATAAATTGGGCATTTTTATTCAAACTAAAAAATTATACTTAATTTTCAAACTCAATAATCTATTAGAATATTTAAGACAACACTCTCTCTTATATCTTTTCTAATTATTTATCAATCATCTCACTTACAAATTGACTCTAAAAAACAGGTCTAAAAAATGGATTCTTATATTATTTTTTTAAACGATACAAATTATCAACCCAAAAAATAAATAAATAAAAACTTCTTTAATAGTTTATGTTAGTTAAGCGGGTATCCCATGTTTAGAAATTATATTCTATTTATTATTGAAATTTGTCTATTAAGGTTGGGCAAACATTAATCTGAGGGAGAATTGCACAATATACACTCTTTATCATATGAACTTTTAGTTACGTTATTTTTTTTTTAATTATGATTTTTTTTTAATTATGACATTATTTTGAGATATTTAGTTATGCCTCACATAATATTTGATGATGATTTTTTTTTCATTATAATTCTAAAAATATAAATTATATATATTTTTCTTTAATTATAAAATACATATAATACCTACCATTTAAAAAGTATATACCATAATCTTTCCCATGACTTGAGAACTAGAATACGATTAGTCCATTTACGCCCATTCTCTGTGAGCTAAACTTTTATTTTTAGGGTTGGTCCACCAATAAAAAATCATTTAAATCTCTCCTACATAAAAATTCATTCTTTTGTCCCCAATCGATCCTCTGACATTCGGGAAATTATTTTCACGTATTAATTTTTTTCAGTACACATATTTAATGAATATATTTTTAATACATACATCAAAAAAATTAAAATTTTCAATATATGTCTCTTTGTTTCAATAATATCCTTATCTTCAATTTTAAAACCCCAAGCTATGTTTAGTTTCAATTTTTGAATCAATTTTTTGAATTTTTTTTGAAATATATAATTTAGTTTGACAAAAATAAATACAAAAAAATATATATTTTTAAAATTTTAATTTTTTTTTACCTTCTAAAAGGATAAAACATATGAAAATAATGATTTTTTAATTTATTATTATTTTTATTAAATTAGTTTTTAGTTTTTTTTTTTAACATATTTAAAACCAGACCAAACATAACCTAATTTTTCTTCCATTCACCCACCCATTATTTGCTACCGTTGCCGTTATTTTCAACCCTCCATCACCACCACCACCACTACTGTCACTCTCAACTCATTCCCTTTCATCCTAGACCTCTATATCAACCTTCAAAGTGGGTGATTCATAGCGGAGGGTTGTGGAAGTGTATAATTTTTGGCAAAAAGTAGTTCCAGGCAAAGAGGGAACAAGGCGACTAGAGGGAATGGCAGAGGAGAGAGATGATGCTGGCGATAGAGGATGATTGTGGTGTTATAGAATTAAGATTTGAGTCGAAGAAGAAAATGATATTATGGTATTTTTATTCTAAACAAAATTGTATTATGAAAATATTACATTAAATGTGTAAATTGAGAAAAATTGATGTGTGAAAATAGAATTACCCATAACTTCCAACACCTCCTAATATGGTTTCTATACCCACTTTCACTTACCTCCCTCTGTTTTTCTTTTGGAGGTGGAGGGTTAAGCAGTTGTTTTTTTTTTTTTTTTTGAAAAAAAAATATAAAGGAGACAAAAGAAAAGGGATGAAGAGGATTAATTTTATTTAAATAATATTTCTATTATGATCAACTATTTTTTAATACTTGATCATTTTGTAGCATAAACACGAGCAAATTATAATAAACAAACTTATTTAATGTTTTATGTTAAGCATAACACCATATCCCATATTAAGAAATTATAGTCCATTTCATATTATAATTTTTCCCTTAGGAATGGGCAAATGCTAGTTCGAGGGGCTACAGCTCGATTAGTCATACTAATCTTAACGTCTTCCTTGTAAAATTCAGACCTAATCTTTAAAGAATGACAATTATATCTGCCTAACAAGTGAACCAATGCTTGCCCCACTGTGTTATTTTATTTTTTAAAATAGCAATTGGTATGAAATAATTGTTTTTTTCAAAATAATATTCTTGTAAATTATAGTTAAACTATATATATGTTTATGTATATGTAAATATACATTCCATTTGTTTGGGTGATTTTTTTATTTTTTTTGAAATATGTTTTTCGTATTTTCTGATATTTGATACAATGAAAAATAAAAGAAAAGCTGAAGATTGTGCAGAAAAGAAATATGTTTTTCGTATTTTCAGCCCATTGTGCAGAAAAGCTGAAGATCCTCAGGTGAGCATACCGAAGCAATAATTGCCGAGGTCGACAAGCTCCTAGCGCCAGGGGCAATTCGAGAAATTCAGTACCCACAATGGCTGTCCAACACAGTTGTAGTAAAAAGGAACAGAAAATGGAGGGTCTGCATTCACTTTACCTGGCTTAACAGTGCTCGTCCCAAGGATAGCTTTCTTTTGCCTCGCATTGATCAACTAGTAGACTCAACAGCAGGATATGAGCATATGAGCTTTCTTGATGCTTATAGCGGTTATCACCAGATACCCAGATACCACTGTTCGGCCCAGATCAAGATAAAATAGCATTTATTACTCCAAGAGGCACCTACTGCTATAAAGTAATGTCATTCGACCTCAAGAATGTTGGAGTAACTTACCAGCGAATGATCACTCAAATGTTCATGGACCAGCTCGGAAGAACAATGAAAGCTTACATAGATGACATGGTAGCGAAAAGCAAGCTTACTACAAACCACCTTACAAACCTGAGAGAAGTATTTAATATCCTAAAAAACCATCAGCTTCGCTTTAATGCCTCGAAATGCGCTTTCGGGGGAGGAACAGGGATGTTCTTGGAGTACATGGTGACTCACAGAGTAATCGAGGCAAATGCAGATCAAATCAAAGAAATACAAGAGCTCCAAGTACCAACAAAGGCTAAGGAGCTACAGAAGCTGGCCGGAATAGTGGTCTCCATGAATCAATTCATTAGCAAGTCTTCATATCGAATGAAGGCTTTCTTTCAGTTACTAAGGAAAAAGGCTACATTCGAATGGGGTCTTGAATGTACCGAGGCACTGCAAAGCCTCAAGAAGTATCTCAGTACGGCACCTCTCCTGTCCACTCTAGAACCAGGGGAAGAATTGTACCTATTTCAGATCACACCATAAGCGCAGTACTGAGTCACGAGGTTGAAAAGGAATAAAGGCTGGTGTATTATGTTAGTAAGACTCTCCTAGATGCCAAGACACGGTACCTACACTTGGAGAAGTTGGCTTACGTACTACTTATCGCCTCAAGAAAGCTACAACATTACTCTCAGGGTCACACCATTAATGTCCTCACTGAATTCCCCCTAAAATCTGTCTTCAATGGAGCCGATTTCTCCGACCGAACAGCGAATTAGGCGGTTGAGCTTAGTGAGTTTAGCATTTGATGTCAACCTAGAACAGCAATCAAGGCCCAAGTCTTGGCGGATTTTGTCGCTGAATTCGCTCCCACCCAGAGTACTTAACACCAAAACTCCAGCTTGGTACAGGTGCCACGCACCACCGAACTAGGAAAGCAATATGCTTCAGAAGCATGGAAACTCTTTATTGGTAACATATGGCAACTCTAGGTTGATAGATCATCCAATAACCAAGGCTTGGGGCAGGGGTAGTACTTATATCCCCAAAAAAATTTATCTAAAGCAAGCTCTCAAGCTTGGTTGGAAGGCTTCGAACAATGAAGCGGAATACGAAGCACTGTTAGCTGGTTTACGCAGTGCCGAACATTTCAGTGCAGAACAACTCCTGGTTTTCAATGATTCCCAGTTGGTTGTCAACCAACTCACTGGGGTATATGAAACACAAGACGAAAGAATGGCCATATATATAGATAGGGCAAGGGATCTACTTAAAAAATTCCAATCCATACAAGTGGGACGAATCAATCCGCACAGAAACAGCCACGTTGATGCTCTAGCTTGCCTCAGCTTATCAGTAAATGCCAAAGATGCTAGAAAAGTTTGGGTTGAGTTTGTGCCAAAACCAAGCATTGCATCTCTAGTCCTCTGCAATAACCTAGAATCGAGCTGGATGGATCCAATACTTTTTTTTCTAAAAACTGGCACTCTCCCCGAAGACAAGAAGGAAGCCAACAAAGTTCAACACAGATCAGCTCAGTTTTGGGTCTCACCATTCGGGAAGCTATACCGACGCTTTTACCTTGGTCCTTATCTTTTATGCGTGCATCCAAATCTAGTCAAAAGTGTTCTTTACAAAATTCACGACGGGATTTATGGATGCTATGTCGGTGGAAGGTCATTGGCGCACCAATCCCTCAGTCATGGGTACTGGTGGCCAAGAATGCAACAAGATGCACAACAATACGTTTAGAAGTGTGACAAGTGTCAGAGGTTTGCTCCACTAATTCATCAGCCAGCCAAAACTCTCACTCCACTCAGTGGGGTCTGGATATCGTTAGACCTTTGGCACAGGGCACAAGGAACAGACGATTCTTCATTGCTGCAACCGACTATTTCACCAAGTATGTTGAAGTTGAAGCACTGGCAAGCATCAAAGAAGCAGACACAAAGCATTTTGTCATGAAGAACGTCGTGGTTCGTTTCGGCGTCCCGCGGGTACTAATTACAAACAATGGAACACAATTTGACAGAAAGATCTTCAGGAAATTTTGTACCGACCTTAGGATCGAATATCGAAACTCTTCTCTAGGCCACCCATAGAGTAATGGGCAGGTAGACGCGTCAAACAAAACCATTATCAATGGACTAAAGAAGCGGCTCGAAAGTGCAAAAGGGAAGTGGGTTAAAGAGTTACCTCACATGTTATGGGCCTACTGAACCACGGCACGGCGCTCAATAGAAGAAATACCCTACTTCCTAACTTACAGAATGAAGGCTGTTATTCCACTTGAAGTTGATCTCCCAACCTCCGATCAGAACTGTTTGAAAATGCAAGTAATAAGGAAGCTATTGCACAAGCACTGGATATAGCAGAAGGCCGAAGAGAAGCAGCACTGATCAGACTTATAGCCTATCAGCAACAGCTCATCAAGAGTTTTAGCCAAAACATTTTCCCAAGGCAGTTCACACCTGGGGAATAGGGTTTGAGAAAAGTCATGGATCATAAAAGGGTGCCTGGTGAAGAAAAATTAGGACCTAACTAAGAAGGTCCATATAAAGTTATAGCCGTTGCTGGAAATGGAGCATACTACTTGGAGGATCTCAAGGGCAAGGCCATACCATGGCCCTAGAATGTAGCAAACTTCAAAAAGTACTATTAAAAGACTAAATCCCACAATTATCTATCAAGTGTAAAAGCATTTATCTTTTGTTTAATGAAAATGTCCCCCCTCATTTTTTCTCTAAACTTTTGTTTCCAAGCACTTGTATAGCTTTGTGGTCAGAACAGATTATTGCTTAACTTGGACTTTATAACCTAAGTGCTAGAGGCATATTTCAAAATAAACAAATTTAGCTTTGGTGTTTACCAAATAGAATTAGCTTTGGTGTTTACCAAACGTATCTAGCTTTGGTTTTAACCAAACAGAAAAAGTTTCGGAACAACCGAACGGAATTTAGTTTTGGTCCGCACTCAAACATGCCAAGTGGAATTGCTTGGTGGAGTTATGTTTGGCCACCAAAATGGATCTTAGCCAAGTGGAACTGCTTAGTGGAAACCGCCCTAACAAATTTTTTGATGCCCAATTCTTTTTCTTGGCAATCACAAAATTTCTTAAGTATCATCACATCAACACCTCAGTACTGCTGCACCCAAACAAAGTTGGGACAGACTTGGATAAATCTTTCAAAGATCAAACTTTCAACAGTAGTCTTACTCAGCCCCAGGCAGTGGCAAACAATTTTTTTCTTGGTACCAACCTGGACCTGAGTATAACATCTTTCCTTTGCATCTTTGTCCCATTCAATGGCACTTATGCTATTACAATCAACTTCAACTTAAGCAGCTCTCCCAGAGAGTGAATTCCTCAGTACCAATCTTACTTAGCTCCAGGTGGGGGCAAACAATTATTTTTCTCGAAGTCAACCTAGACCTAAGTTACTCTTATTCAATTACAAAGATCAGTACAACCGTGAAGACCGAGCATCTATTCAGCCCCGTGGACCCAACAGTGCTCGGCCGGGGGCAAACAATAAGAACAATGCAAGTATGAAAGCAAAACATATCAAACTGCAATATCAGAAGTGAAATTCTATCAAAGACACAGTTGGCCCCACAAAAAAGTGGCAAGAAGAAAGAGAAATTGTCCTGACCAACTTAAGGGGGCAGCTCGTCAGGAAGACCGAGCCCCAGTACAACAGAAAAGTAAAAGAGAGAGAGAGAGAGAGAGAGAGAGAGAGAGAGAGAGAGAGAGAGAGAGAGAAAGCAAATGTAAAAAGAAAAACTTCAAATCGTTCCAAAGGTCACTTTAACTTTCATCTGCAGGAGGAATTTCAGGAGTAGCATCCACAATCTTATCTGAGCCATCTTGGAGAGGAAAAGTAGAGGTAGCTCCAACTTCCTGAGAAGTATAGGCCTCCTTAACCACATCTCCCACAACTTCAGTTTCCAGGGTTTCACCCCCTTCAACGTTCATCGTCTCATTGGTAATATTGCTCTCTAAAGTCTTGGTTACAAAATCAGTTCCTGAGGAAATCTTAACTGGAAGAACAGCAAGGGTAGCATCAGCCTTCGAACCCAAGGACTTTGAGGGAACAAGAATATCTTGAAACAGCGGAGACCCTTTAGGAATTTCAGCAACGGCTAGAGCACTTGTCCAGCCCTTTAGAAAAAGCTTATCTTGCAATACCACCACTTCTTCTTTGTAAGCGGCCCCAGCTTCATCCCAACCTTGCTACCAGTACTTAGCCTCCAAAGCGGAACGTTCAGCAGCCATCATCGCAATAATTGCCTCTAGCTTAGCCACATTCCCTTCAAGTTAGGCCTGGACCCCAATAGCAGCATCGTTCGACTTCTCAGCCGAAGTGATAACCTTGCTCAGACGGAATACCTCCCTCTCAACAGTCCTGCGTCTCTTCTTCTCGGCTTCCAAATTCACTGTTAGTCTTTTAGCATTCATGGCGGCCTCCAGTATGGCCTTCTCCAGTTCCCCAGCTCTGGTGATTGACAGGTGCTTCCTCTGAATACACTATAGTAGATAACAAGATATTAAAAGAAAGCAAGCAGTAAAAGAACACCAAAAGAATCCTCAAACACTTACAACAGTCATCATTTGGTGGGTCCCCTTTAGAACTGGAATATCACGGGGCCCGTTCTGATCTGCCATGTCTACTGGCATTAATAAAGTCTTGGTTAGGTCAAAAGCAAAGTCCCCAGAAGCAACAACTAAATCAGAAATAGAAATGGGTCTACCTTGATGCAACATTGGCAGCTCCCACTTTTCAAACGACCCATCCTCAATAGGATCTTCAGAAGCCTCTCAAATTATTGTCTTGCCGGTCTCCCTCCTCTTTTTCTTCGCCCTTGCAGTAACTGAGGTAGAGGGTTCGGCAGTAATAGCATAAGGGCCAAAGGCCCCTATCTCCAACTTCCCGTCCATAAGGCTCTTCGGTTTAGCCTTAATCAAAGGAGCTCCCAAAACATCAAAAGAGCCAAAAGCCTCCGCTTTCAAGTCTACCATCACTCTCCTTTTTGACATTAACCCACTCCCTGTGAAACTGGGGCCAGGAGAAGGTGTCATCTCATATGGCAAGCTTTAGCCTCGACGATGGTTCATGACCAGAGGGGTAAGGGATGTGTGAGTTTCAGTATTAGAATCTAGAAGAGACGCAGTAAGCCTCGGTTTCTTTGGGATAATGGAACGATAAGTCACTTAGTAGTCTAGCAGTTCGGGCACAGACCTCTTCTTATACCTCAAAACAGCCTTGATGGCCTCAGCATTCTCTCGGTTCGGCCTACACTGGAAACGGGAAGCTTTTGTTGAAATGAGGAACAACGTTAAAACAACATTCAAAACAAGGTAAAAACTCATAAAACACTAGGAAGAAAGACTCGGACCTGGATAGCCATCTTTCTTGGGGCATCTATTCAGATTGGAACTCAGTCCTAATAGGAAACTTCTAATTACCACCGACTTGTAGAAAATCATCATTGTGTTTGTCCGAATCAGGTAAGCCAATTACAAGATGACAATCGGCCGAGGGAACACGAAGATAATAAATGCTATGATCCTTGTTATAGAAAAGGGTATAGTAATGCAAAATGTCCAAGATGTCCAAGTTCAAACCCAACCGTCTGTTAAGAGCAGAGACGCCACAGATAACTCGGAACAAATTGATAGACACCTGCATAGGGGTAAGCTGAACTTGGTGCAGGAAACGGTGCACCAAGGGATAGAGGGGAAATCGGACCCCTCCTTCAACAATGGCAGCGACTGGGAAAGCAATGGTACTTCTAGTGCCCAATCGCTTGGCGTCAATCTTCACCAGCGAAAGGGTTACATCGTTGGGGATACCATAGTCTCAACGAAACGAGGCCATTGCCTCAGGGGTATCCACTAACGACCGAAATTTTTCCATTTTCAGACCTAGTAGGGCGAAGACAAAACTCAAACTAAACAAAGAGTAGATCCAAAAGCCGGAAACAATGGCTCAAGGGCCAAATAGGGCGATCAAGACAGAAAAGTAAAAGAAAAAATAAATTTCAAGAGAACTTACAAAGATTAAAACAGTAGCGACAAGTAGAGAGCCTTGAAACCAGAACGAGAATGGCAGCAACAATAGCAATGGAACGTTTGGGTAAAGCATCGTCAGAACCAAGGTAGAGGAATCGAAAGGGTTTCGGACCCTCTAAAGTTGGGAGATAGATAAAAGGGTTTGAATTGACATCCCCAAAGCATTTATTGCATTCAATCGGCACGAAGATACACAATCATGCCCATCTGTATGGAATCGGCGCACTATCTCTGCGCACTAGTACCGTGCCGCCACATGTCACCATGGGAAGACGCAGACATGAGGTGTGTTTCAGGATCGAAACCGTCAGCAAGGCCGAACTGGGACAGATCCGAAGTGACGTAACGCTTAGAGTACAGAGTAGTAGCTCCCCCTATGGGGAACCTTAGCTCGAGCTAAGGGGGCAAATGAAGGGGCTGAATATGAAATAGGTTAGATCCAAGCCTTGAGCCGGCCTAATCTATTAAACTCAAGTCCAAAGGAGCCAGGTAAACAAATGGGCCAGCCAGTTAAACCCAATTACATCATCAACAGTCCACCCAAATCCTCAAGCACTTGGGCCCAACTCGCAGTGAAAAGGCTAGTCTAGCTACGATACTGGACTAGGCCGAACTGCAGGACTTAATATATGGATCGAAACGATGCGCAGAACCCATCACCAAAGACCAAAGTGGGCCAAGCCTATACAAAGATATCCTTCTGGGCAAGCCCATCTCTATAAATAATCTCGCAGAAGGCCGAGCCAAGGCACAACGGTACCGAGCCAAAGGAACCTACCAGAGAAACATGGAAGTTGTGAGTGCAAGCATATGCATGTTGTTACCTCAGCTGGTCCCCTTTACCTAGAAATACTATAGCGATCCTGATTTTAACCCGACCTTGTTACATTTTGGACTCGGGTTTTGTGGTTTAATAATGTATCTATGTCTTGTTTTCCTCCTTTAACTCTTTGTATTTGAGTTTTGGAACTTGTTGGGCGAGTTTGGAACAGGTTGGTTGTTAGTTGGTTTAGATTGTTGTTGCCCAGATTTTGGCCTCTTCACTCGAGTGAGACTTCTTGCACTTGAGCGAGCTTTTTGTAATTTGCTTCTTCGCTCGAGCGAGAATTGAGAGTCCTTAGGTTTCTTTCTCAGACACAGAATTTCTGGGAATGTGAAGTTCTTCGCTCGAGCGAGGCTTCTTGCGCTTGAGCGAGGCTTGTGTTATTTGTTCCTTCGCTCGAGAGAGGTTTCTTGCGCTTGGGCGAGGGTGTGCGTCTGTGAAATACCTGAAGGTGTGTATTCCACACTCAAGTGAGGCTTCTTGCGCTCAAGCGAGCATGTGCGTTTGTAAAACTTCTGAAGCTTTGTATTCTATGCTCAAGCAAGGCTTCTTGCGCTCGAGTGAGGTCACTTGTTGTATCAGGTCGCTCGAGCAACAACTCCTTCGCTCGAGCGAAGACCGTGTATATCAGTTCACAGCAGAGATATTTTACATCACTTTTTGATTTCATTTCTTCCCCAAACCCTAATCTAGCAGCCTCTTTCTCTAAAACTCTCTCTCTCTCTCTCTCTCTCTCTCTCTCTCTAAATACACCTTGATTTGGGGATCTCTCAACCCTTGTCCCTTTATTAAAAAGTTAGAGCATTTTGTGGGCTTCCATTTCATCCAAGAAAAGTTAAGTTTTGGGCATCTTCAAAGTTTCTCCTTCACTCCTTTGGGCTTTTACACTTGAGGTAAGGATATTCTACTCTTTGATATGGGTTTTAACCCAAATATTTGTCATTTCGTATAAATGGTGGGATTTGGGAAGATTAGGGTGAAGTTAGGGTTTGGGTTAAAATCTAATAGAGGGGTTTTAATGTTGGGTTCCATGAATACATATTTGAAGTTGTGAATAGAAGGTTATATGGGTTGAAATGATGAAATTTGGTCTTGGGTTTAATATTGAGAAAAAGGGAAAAATTGCCCTAATTTGGAGCAAATGATCATTTTGTATAAATTATGAAATTGATATAAGAAATATGAAATTGGAAGTGTGTATAATTAAATGGTGTAGTTGGATTTGTTAAATCACTCACCTATGGAAATTTGTTAAATTATCTGTTTGATGGATTGTATATCTGTTTAGAAATATCTGTATTGGGCTATCGGTGAAGGATAGCTATGATTGTTGTAAAAATTGCATGAAGATTAGGCAAATTAAAACAAATCAATTGAATTAAGTCATTGAATATGACGGTTTGATTAAACCATTGAATATGTGATTTGGTTAGTCATTGTATATGACAACGCTTTTAAATTCATTGTATATGTATCATTGCTTGGGAGAAGATAGGAGATGTACTCCATTGTTTGGGAGGAGATAGGGGATGGACTCCATTGAAAATTAAGTTGGCCGGAGTGTCCAGGGTAAAAGTCCCGAAATCTTATATATATATGGGTGCCGATTCCCTCGGATGTGAATTCCGTAAAATGGAAAGAAAATGGAAGTGTTGGATTGATAAATATATCGAATTGTGAACCATTGAGTTGTAATCTTATTTTGGGTGATTAGATAATAATGAATTGGGTTAATAGATTTACTCGAAATTGATGAATGGAAATGAATTGAGGTATGGTTATCAATATTGAATGGTCTTGGAAAGAATATGTGTTGGTTAAGAATATTATACATTTATCTTATGCTTATATCTTAGTTAAATCTCATATATTATTTTAGCATATCTCTACTGGGCTTTGGCTCACCCTGCTTGGGAAACTATTTTTAGGTACATGAGACATGCCGCCTCCAAGGGCATAGCTTGAGAGGTTTAGGGGCTAAAGGCTTCATTTCATTATTTCATTTTGTGTTAAATGCGTATTCAAGCCGAGAGCTTTAAATGTATAGAGCTACGACTCTTTCTTTTGTGGTAACCAAGAGATATCTTGAAAAGATGTAAGCTTGTAGGGCATTTATTTTGTTGTAATCAATTAGTGTTACATATTGCAGTTTCAGAATGAATATCTAGGAAAGTATGAAGTATGTAATCTCTTTTGTAATATAAACTCTGATGAATGAAAGTAATACATTTCCTATTATGTTTATGAATCTCTTGGGTTGGTTAATCCTCTTTATTTTGGGGGCGTGACAAATACAGAAATGGTTAACCAAGGGAATGTGGTTTGTTATCAGCATGACTACAATGAGTAAATACACTCCTTGTCAACTACCAGATGGTCCCCTACCTTGAGCAATGCTAAAGGAAACTTGGCAGCACCAAAGCTCCATGAAACCATCTTGGGCAGCAAGTACAGAGTTCTATATAAACTACACTCACTTCACATTGAAGGTAACTAATCTAAGCTGAACCATACTCACTTAAACACAACTCTCTATACTTAGAGAGCACTTTTCATCTTCTCTGATCACTTACTCCCACACTGGAGGGGTTATCTGGCCAACTCCGGTCGGGCAGCTCTAATGGTGCTCGTTGTTGCAGAGTCTCAATTCCTAGATAGTCCAATCAGGTGTGGAGCTCCGATCCACAATCATCTAGTGTGGTATTCGATACGCACACATAGGTATAAAAAAATGTAAATATATAAAAGTAAAATTAAAAAAAAAAGAACATTTAAATATTTATTGAATGTTGAAGCTTTAACATTTTTTTATTTTTTATTTTTTTGTGTGTGTGGTAGTTTCTTGGATAAAGCAGCCATCAGGAACCCTAAAATGTCAGGTGATACCACAATGGTAAATAAATGGTACTTATCAACTGTCACGACCCAAACCCGCCCCTATGGCTTTAGCACCGTAACCGGCCAATAATCCGAGATTACCAAAGGCCTGCTTAACAGTAATACAGTAAAACAGAGTACAGGGGCATGGCGGAAGCCAGTACAGTAAATAAACAATGTCCAATGTGCTGTGACAGTCTATATGCCAAAAAGATTTTTCATACATTTATACAGGATAGTACAAAACAATACGCATATAATATACAACCAGTCAGAACAGGGACTTAATCCCTGATAAATAGTACAGTGCAAAACGTTAAGTTTATACAGTAAACAAAACAGCATAGAAGGGGGAAATAAAACACCCCTAAGCCATAGCTTGACGGGCTCGGAACCTCATAGTGAGGCACGGTGGTTGGCTTGACAAAACTGGAGTTTACCCTGACGCTTCTAACATTGGTCCGGTGCCTGTACACCTACATATATATATGAGCAGTGAGCTAAAGCCTAGTGAATAACATAATGCGTAAAGGGGTTAAGAAAGAATGTCCTTTCAGTATTTTAAACAGTCGTTTGCCTTGGTAAATCAATTATACAGTCGGTGGCTTATACTTCATGTCATATAAGTCATTTAGAAATCATAGTAATCGCACGTGGCACATCCGATAGCAAAACAGTACGGTGGTAGTAGCAGTGACAATACAGTAGTAGTAACGGTAACAGTACGGTAACAGTGCAGTAGCGGTAACAGTAATAGTACAGTAACGGTGACGGTAACAGTAACAGTAACGGTAACAGTGCAGTAGCGGTAACGGTAACAGTACAGTAACGGTGACGGTAATAGTAACAGTAACAGTACAGTAACAGTGTAGTAGCGGTAACGGTAACAGTACAGTAACGGTGACGGTAACAGTAACAGTAACAGTAACAGTAACAGTACAGTTCTTATGGACTCAAGAGGTGTCTCGCACAGATTGTAGAGGTGGCTCACACTGTAGCACTTAGGTCCGTGTAGCACTTTGCTCCAGATTTCACAGATTGGCTTAAAGCCCAGTATGGACTCAAGAGGTGTCTCGCACAGATTCTAGAGGTGGCTCACACTGTAGCACTTAGGTCTGTGCAGTACTTTGCTCTGGAGATATTTGTGACAGTAGCAGTACAGTAAACAGTAGGTCTTAAAAGACCAAACAGTCAGTTGATGGCCATCAATCAGTAAACAGTAGTGGTTCCAACGAGGGAACCGACAGAGATTTCTGTAACAGCAACAATAGTAATAAACAGTAGTTGCTAAAGATGCCACAATACAGTTCAGAATATAGGACATACATTCATTCAGTTAACCGTAAACAGTTTAGAAAACAGTACAGTTCAGTTGCGAAGATAATCATTTTGAGCATATCTTTACACAATTGTTACTCACAGAGTTCTGAGCTATAGCAAGCTAGAGTGTCTCCTTGGTAAGCCAACCCTACACAGTTAACAGATTGAACACACATACTAAGCTACACAGTTGGGAAAGATAATAACTTAATCCCTAAATTAGCCTTGGTGTGTTCTACATCTATATCCTCTTTAAGATGTTTTAAACTAGGCCTAAGAATACCTAGAATGGAATGAGGATGCAAAGATGCACTAAAAAAAAATAGTTTCAGAATTTTTCAGAAAAACAGTTCCCCGCTCGAGCGCAGGTTTCCCCGCTCGAGCGGACATGCAACAAAGGTCCCCGCTCGAGCGTGTGACACAAGCCTCCGCTCGAGCGTACAATACCCCGATCGAGTGGACTGTAAAACAGTGAGAGATGCTGGGAGCTCGATTTCCCCGCTCGAGCGTACTACCAAAATCTGGAAAAATCCAAATTTGAACTCCAAGTTCAAAACCAAGTTTCAAAGCATCAAAATCGATCCTCTTGGGCTGAATTTCTGGAAAACTCTTGTAAACTCATAATATTACATGATTCCAAGCTCAATTTATAAAATCAAAGCCCAAGGGTAGTTCAATTAAACTCCTTTTCAAAACAATTTTCATAAAAATGATGAACATGCAATATCCATGAATTCAATCAATTCAAAGTCTCAAATGTTAGCTCAACTGAGCTCATTTCTTCAAGAACATGATGAAATCATGGTCTTAAACATAAATATGAGCATGCATGTAACATTTGCCATGAAAACAACTTCAAACTTATCAATACAAGCATGCATGCATGGAATGAGCTTCAATTCAACACCATTAGACTAATTTATGCCTTAGATCACTAAAGACCCATGAATCATGCAAGAATAAACTCAAATGCACAATAAAGAAGGTTAATGATCTACCTTAGGTCTTCAATTAAGAGTCTAGGAGTTCAATGTTGTTATCACTCTTCAATTCTTCCAAGATTCAAGCCAACTCTCATGTGAAATCAATCTTCTTGTTTTCTCTCTCTCTAAGTCGGTTTTTGAGCTCTCAAAATGAGCTAATGAAAAGTCTTGTTGAATGCCTAATAAGGCTAAAAAATGTTATAATAAAAGGGCCCACTAGCATGGTAATTCTGTAAATAACGCAACTTTTTGATTTAGTTTATTATAATCTAATTTAATCACACCAAATTGATTTTCAGATAAATATGCCATAAAATCACATTAATCATGATGAACACAGAACATCAATCAATCTCAGATTTGGCCGCCAATAAGGCCTTCAATTTGCAGTTTAATGCATAAGACAAAAACAGATAATTTGCCAGTCAAACAGATAGATTATGCATTTAAACAGTTACGGTCAATCAATCAGTCTCAGATTTCAGTCAGTCAGTTCAATATTTCAATCAATTCAATTATCAATCATAATCGGTCTCGGTTTAGCAGTAACCAGTACTTAATTAGTAATCAGTGATGAGGGTTATTACAGTCTCTCATCCTTATAAAGAGTTTGGTCCTCCAAACTCGAATCAACATATGACAACAGAGATTATGCCTATTATAAAGGTAACTTTCACTCTATAACAGGAGCATAATCATATTAAAACAAAATCTTATGCACAGTCAGATTTCAGTCAAGGACAGTTTCGGATACATGTTCATTTCCATATTCTTGTCCAGAGCATACATAGATGCCACAATTCTTACTTAAGCATACGTGGTGCATTCATTAGCACTACCAGAGCAGATGCAGAACAAATACAGTACAGAACGAATACAGTGCAGAACAGATACAGTGCAAGACAGATACAATCACATGAGGGTCACGAATGACCAGTTCCATAAAGGAATCCCAAATCCGGGTAACAGAACATAACAGAACAGAAGCTAGGCCCCCATGACGAGGCCTCCGGTACGGGTAACAGTGCAGACAGATATACGTTCCATAAAGGAACTTCCGATACCGGGCAGCTAACATATTTCACGAATACTTATCAGAGCTTGCACAGTCAACTCAGTACACAATAAATAGCATTTTAGAAAATAAAACTTATTTTGTGACACAGAACATGAATACAGTTGCACAGTAGTACATAACAATGTCAGTACAGTGACAGTACAGTATCAGTAACGATAACAATACAGTAACAGTACAGTAGCAGTATAGTAGTATTCACACTACTTATATCAAGTACTTATCGGGGTTATAAATTTGCACTGGTCTCAGTTTCATAAGTAATTTCCCCTGTTAAGTTACAGAGTTTCGATTCATCCTCTTCCGAGTTGTTCACCCGGTCTTAGTTCAGTTTGGTTCCCAATTCGATAATCCATCACAGTCAGTCCAGTTCCTTCGGGAATTATCGGGAATATAAAGCGAATTGTACATTACTCCCATAGCAGTAGGCAGAATTCTGAAGTAAGTATTCATTTACTATTCATCAATTCCAGTTCTCACAGATTCAGTCATAGCACATGTCAATACGACAGCAGTCATACAGATTACATATACTTCCAGACAGTCAGAGTTTATGACCAAAACCAGTCTGTTGTCAACAGATCCCATAAGTTCTAAAGTACAGTAATTACCAAAACAGTCATTTCCTAGTCAAACAAGTTCATGTTCATAACGGTAGTACTGGGTAAGTAATCACGTGTCATGTACCCAGTTTTCCCACATTGTAAGCAATCTGATAATAGCTTTCTCAATAAGGGTTCCCTTAGGTCAATTCGATGAAAGTTCGACCAGGTCATGTCAGATGCAAGTTCTGCCCAATCATTTCAAGTAAAAGTTCAAAGCACAAGCATCCAACAGAAATTCTATCAGTTACACAAAGGGTTTCATCAACCTACCGTTCCATTAGACTAGATCGGATAACAGTTCCATTCTTATCATTTCCAGATGAGGTACATGAGTTCATCAATTGTCAAACTTACATCAGAGTTCGGTACCATTACAATTCATATTAAAGCAATACAGGTCATATACAATGTGTTCCTCCCAATAAGTTTACAGGCAAATGCACAGGCATACAGTTAATCATATCGAGAGGTAAGCATCACAGTCAATATAGCAATTTCCAAATAAATCCTTCATATAGGCATATGGTACACAGTAATACATCACACGGGGTTCCAAATCAGTCATATAGTCACTAAAGCATAAGCCCGCAAGTCTAACCAAACATTCATGTCAATCATCCACAATCACAATTCACAGTCTAGAGTTTATCATTTGGGGTCTTTATTCAGTCACACAATCCCGGAGTCATAATCCCAACGGTTAAATCATTGAACAAAAATCAAAACAATCATTCCGAGCAAAGGTATCGTCATGTATGTGCATGTTCAGAATCTGCTAACATTTCCAATATGGATTCACGAGTTCGATGTACAATACAAAATAGTTTCTCATCAACAATGGATTTCAAGAGATCCATTATTCACAGTCCATTCCTCTCAGTCTTACCAGTATTACAAGCATGGGAACATATATACAGGTGTGAGATCAAAATCAGTTTTCATGTAGGCATGCGTTCACAAATTCATAAGCAGAAGTTCATCTTTACAAACCAATATGGGTTCTTAGTTTCAGCAGTCTCACACACAAACAGTTCGCGTGTATAATTCGAGTTCAAGGGTCCGTTCATTCAATAATGTCCGTCAATACATAACAGTTCAGTCCGAATCATAGCTGTACAGATTTCTCAAATTACAGTCAATCATAAGGTGTTCCCACGTTCAACAGTTCTAGTACAGTTCAAAAGGTCATTTTCAGTTTCTGTTACTTCTGTTTCATTCTTTCTGATTCAGTTGACAATGTTGATTTGGATATTTCAATGCTGCTACGTTGTCTCAGGCATTATACTCTATCCAGGACATCTACACACTTTGACAGTTTTAAAATGTCGATTCAGTCAAACACATCTAGGTCACGCCCACCTTCAGTTCTTTTCTAGTCTTTTGTAGTTAGTATCTATCATGTGGGGTGCCTATCGAACTAGCTAGGTAAATTTTACCTCATATTCGACCATAGTCTTATCACCTTACTAAAGTTGTTCAAACTCAGGTACTTTCCTATCTCGGATGCATTGGGGAAAGTATTTTTTGAAGAAAACTTCACATATTTCTCAGTTTCTAAACCCAAGTCTCAGTTTTCGGTGATTCAGTACCTCCCAGAAATTTCGGTAGTTTCAGTTTATTTGGGTTTTTGTATCAGCGTCATCAGATCATAATCAGTTGGTTCAGGCACGTATGTCGGCCTTACTATCTCATATTTTCAGTTAAGGCGTCAACCATTCCTTATAGCCTGTCAACTCTAGCATCAGAAGATTCGGTTTCGCCTACGTTCCTCATCCTTTCCCTTGTTTCGCACAACGGGGTGATTATCAATATAGGAGAGGTTCTTACTGATTTCACGTTTTATATCATATCAGACGTGTGTATACTTTCATTTCAGTTCAGGTACGGTCACATGACCCTTCACTTTCACACATTCATTTTCTCATAGATTTCCACAGTCAGTAGTAACAATAACATTACATGTTATTCCATTTAACTTCTTTAAGTATGCATATAGGTTTCGTTTCAATTTACAAAAGCAGTACGGTAATCACAAATATAAATAGTTGCATACTTAAACACATTAATCACATTAATCACATTAGCACATAATTTCATATCATAGCCACACACACTTTTCATGCTCATGCAATGCCCTAATTACTTTCTAAGACATCCTATAGCTCATTTGGACACGTGTGTGTGGTATAACTCGTGGTAAGTATCGCTCTGATACCACTCTGTCATGACCCAAACCCGCCCCTATGGGTTTAGCACCGTAACCGGCCAGTAATCCGAGATTACTGAAGGCCTGCTTAACAGTAATACAGTAAAACAGAGTACATGGGCATAGCGGAAGCCAGTACAGTAAATAAACAATGTCCAATGAGCTGTGAAAGTCTATATGCCAAAAAGCTTTTTCATACATTTATACAGGATAGTACAAAACAATATGCATATAATATACAACCAGTCAGAACAGGAACTTAATCCCTGATAAACAGTACAGTGCAAAATGTTAAGTTTATATTGTAAACAAAACAGTACAGAATGGGGAAATAAAACACCCCTAAGGCATAGCTTGACAGGCTCGGAACCTCGCAGTGAGGCACGGTGGTTGGCTTGACAAAACTGGAGTTTACCCCGACGCTTCTAACATTGGTCCGGTGCCTGTACACCTACATATATATATGAGCAGTGAGCTAAAGCCTAGTGAATAACATAATGCGTAAAGGGGTTAAGAAAGAATGTCCTTTCAGTATTTTAAACAGTCGTTTGCCTCGGTAAATCAATTATACAATCGGTGGCTTATACTTCATGTCATATCAGTCATTTAGAAATCATAGTAATCGCACGTGGCACATCCGATAGCAAAATAGTACGGTGGTAGTAGCAGTGACAATACAGTAGTAGTAACGGTAACAGTACAGTAACAGTAACGGTAACAGTACAGTACGGTAACAGTGCAGTAGCGGTAACAGTAACAGTACAGTAACGGTGACGGTAACAGTAACAGTAACGGTGCAGTAGCGGTAACGGTAACAGTACAGTAACGGTGACGGTAATAGTAACAGTAACAGTACAGTAACAGTGCAGTAGCGGTAACGGTAACAGTACAGTAACGGTGACGGTAACAGTAACAGTAACAGTACAGTTCTTATGGACTCAAGAGATGTCTGGCACAGATTCTAGAGGTGGCTCACACTGTAGCACTTAGGTCCGTGCAGCACTTTGCTCCAGATTTCATAGATTGGCTTAAAGCCCAGTATGGACTCAAGAGGTGTCTCGCACAGATTCTAGAGGTGGCTCACACTGTAGCACTTAGGTCTGTGCAGCACTTTGCTCCAGAGATATCTGTGGCAGTAGCAGTACAGTAAACAGTAGGTCTTGAAAGACCGAACAGCCAGTTGATGGCCATCAATCAGTAAACAGTAGTGGTTCCAACGAGGGAACCGACAGAGATTTCTGTAACAGTAACAGTAGTAGTAAACAGTAGTTGCTAAAGATGCCACAATACAGTTCAGAATAAAGGACATACATTCATTCAATTAACAGTAAACAGTTCAGTTGTTCAGAAGATAATCATTTTGAGCATATCTTTACACAATTGTTACTCACAGAGTTCTGGGCTATAGCAAGCTAGAGCGTCTCCTTGGTACGCCAACCCTACACAGTTAACAGATTGAACACACACACTAAGCTACACAGTTGGGAAAGATAATAACTTAATCCCTAAATTTGCCTTAGTGTGTTCTACATCTATATCCTCTTTAAGATGTCTTAAACTAGGCCTAAGAATGCCTAGAATGGAATAAGGATGCAAAGATGCACTAAAAAAAAAATAGTTTCAGAATTTTTCAGAAAAATAGTTCCCCGCTCGAGCGCAGGTTTCCCCACTCGAGTGGTGTAGACACCCCATTTTTGACCGTCCTCAAGACTTGGACGTCACCGTTTGAACACCCGGTGATCATCCATGTTTGTGTTTGTTTAGAGTTCCCGGAGGTCTCGGCTACACGCCTTGCCTCAGGATCTCCGAACTTGACTGTTTAGTGTCTGGTTTTGCACCAAACACTTATGTTTTTCCTTGGAGGGGCAGGGAATATCTTGTGAGGCATCCCCACACATCACCGATCATGGCTAGAGGCCACCGGCTGGTATTGTATTGCCATCGACAATGTATATTGCCGGTCGGCAGTCCATTTTGTTAAAATGGCAATTTTGAGCAGCCGACTACTGTTCATCTGCTTTTGCAGATATTTTAATACAGCTGTATTGAATTTTGTTCCCCTCCATACACGTGTATGGAGGGATGGCCTTCTTGTGAGCTTCCTTGGTAAGCTTTATAAGATTGGCTTCTCTATAAGAGGAGCCCTTCTCTCTTGGCTTGGGGGTTGGCAAAAAAAGATTAGAAATTTTGTGAGAGAAGCTCTAGTTCTAGGTTTAGGGTTTTGTATCTATCCTATATCTATATCTCTCATTCTCTTGTATTTGTGTGTGTTTAGGCATACTATTGCACACAAACACATAGTGTTAGACCTTCTCTTAGTTTGTGAAGGACCAGAGGTTTGTTCTTGAAGCTTTGGAGCTGTTTTGAGCTCAAGGAAGGGGCTGGTCCACCATTTGTGAAGAGGTTCTTCAAGGGTAATAATCTTACCCCTTTTTACCCCATTCTTGCATTCTATTTTTTCCTATCTTAGAACTGTTTTTAAGCTTAGTATATAATATAAAAAAGTTCTGTTTTTAGGCCCTCTAAATAGTTTGTTTAGAGTGTTTTTTGGTTTGGAGGTGTTTGACCCCTCTTAAGCCTTGAGGGGCTCCATTTTGTGCTATTTTGAGTGAGCTCCGGGACTTTAGTGTTTGGGCCTCCTCACCACTAAAATCTTGAGGGATTTCAGTGGTAAGGATCGTGCCTTGAAGTCCCAAGAAGGAGAGGGCCACCCCCTCTCCTTATTGTCCTTGAAAAGGGCCATTTTTGCCTCTTTAATGAGCACCTAGCTAAGCCTCATGTTGACCATGCCTTGGCTATTATTTATGCTTATTTTTCCATGAAATAGCATTGTTGTATGTTGGTTTGGGTACACCATGCTTGCTTAGCATACATGCCATGTAATGCCTTGTTGTTGCTTTAACATGCCTTAGGTTGTAAGCCCTTGTTTTAGCATGTTTTAGGCTTAGCTTTGTGAAGCTTTAATGCAGGTTTTTGTATGCTTTAGCTCTGTTTTAAGTTGCTTTAGTCATACTTGCCATGTGTTGCATAGCCTCTTTGTATTGTTAGCTTGTAGACTTTGAAAATGAGAAGTGTTGAGCATGCGTTGCTTGAGTTATCTTAGTAGCTTGGCATCATTCATAGCATAATCTCAGTCCCTAAGACATGCTTGTATGCTTGCCTTGGATGTCTCTTTGTTGCTTTGAAAGGTTGTGCCTTATGCTCCATGTTTGGTCATTGTGCATGCTTTTGAATTCAAGTCATTTAGATGCCATCTAAGTGGTCTTTTGGGCTTTGTTTTATGTGCTAAAACTCTGTCTTGGTCATTAAATTCATGCCATGTTTGGTCTTGATAAGTGTAGTCCAATGCCTCTTTGGTGAGCCTTAGGTTTTGGACCTTAATTGCATGATATGCTTGCTTTGTTTAATTGGTTCGGCACCATTTTAGCATGGTTTTCAGAGCCTAGTATGCATGCCATAAGTCCATGTTTCCTCCTTTTGAGTGTGCTTGAAAGTTGCTTCATTATGCTTAAGTCTTGAACCATGTATCCATGCATGCTTGTATGTACATTTGCCTTCATGAACTTAGCATTATGGCCACTGTTTTGGGCCTAATTAGAGCTGCCTAAATCATGTTTAAGTCCATCCTATGCTTGCTCGCATGCTTACCTTGCATGTTTGTTTGCATTTTTGCATGTATACCTTGTATGCCCATGTTGTATCCTTAGCTTGCATGCCTAGGTTGCATTCCATCTAGCATGCATATCTTGTTCCTTGATCTAGTGATAGGAATTGGGCTTTGGTTTGTTGGTTTGCATTGCATTTGACATCAACATGCACTACTTGGTCTCTTGGGCCATCACACATGGAAATGCGCGATTGATGGTCCGAGAACCAAGGACCATGTCCCTTTGAGTCATACACATGATAAGGGACATGATTGGTGCATATATGGCTTGGATTGCATTGCCATGCAAAGCTCTATCCTCTGCTGCTATCAAACAGGTTCTGCAGGAACTTCTTGTCGATCGACTTTACAGAGTGCCGACCAGCAATAAATCGGTGGTCGATGGATTCATTGTGTGCCGATGGACACTAAATCACAGCCGGTGATGATTCCCTCAAGCCGGTGGCACTCCTCAACATCCAGTAAGCATATCCTGAGACTTTGGCAGTCTCCAGAGGAGTATAGCAGGGAAAACAGAGGCAGCTTGCGCATAATAGTGTACTTCCGAGCAGGACCGAGTATGCATTGCATCAGTCTCTCCTCCCAAGGCGGTTTACTGTTTTCCCCAGATTAGTTAATTTGCTTAGCTAATTAGATGGCCTGTAATATTTAATTAGCTTATAGGTTAATTATCTGTAATATTTATTTGGTCCCTCCGGGCGAGGGTGAATCTGTAATAAGTGTGGGTGCGTGTGTGCGCATGTCTTCCAATCCCTACTTCTTTCTTCCCTTTTATTTACCCGCTTATGATGGTAGATTAGGGCATGTTTAAATTAGCATAACTTATGCTATGCATGCGTGCATCCATACATTTGTCTTACATACACCGGGCTCGGCGCATCACGCTAACTGCATTTGTACTTCAATTCCAAATTGAATACGTGCATCAATTGATCGCGTTTCACATGCCATGCTTAGGTTAGCCGAGCCTACCGTAATTGTATCCTATATGTGTTGCATTAGTCAATTTGACATGAACTAAGATCATGCATGTTTGCTAACTAGTTTATTGTTTTGGCGCGGAGTACGATGTAAGTATTTTCATGCTTTAGCATATCGCATGTGTGTGAATGCTATCATGACAGCATGCTTACCATGTGGCTAATTGCTTATATGAGATAAACTGTTTGATTGCCTGTGGGTGAAGGTTGGATTGTCTGAGTTGGAAAAACTCGTTAAAATCCGTATTTTAGCCTACTTGCGAATAGCAAATTCCAAAGTGTTTTTCAAGACAAACGGATATGCAATGCTTATTCCAAATTAGGCAATCTAGTCTATACTTATTTGCTGTGCGCATAACGTAGTAATTCTAGGCTAATAACCGGAATAAGAACACATAACGTTTTCAAAATCGGATATCACGGTTAGTAGAGGCCGGTCTTCGGACCGGGCGAGAGGGGGTGCTCATAGCTGACCTTCCCCAATTGTACCCAAGCTCCCGAGCTGAGGCAACTTTGGTGATGACGGACATGTGGCCTTTGGCACCGAGTTAGGGTTTCCTAAATTTCCCCATTAAAAAATATTTAGGTGGCGACTCTATATCTGGCAAAGCAGTCCGTGTTTGGCACTTCTTTTCAAAAATCTATTTTTTCTTAAAACAATTTTCCGGATTTGGACTCTTTGGTTCAGATTTAGAACCGCAAACAAAATCGAGTCCGAACTATAGCGTGTAGCGCGGGGTCCCCCGCGGGCGTGTTACAAGCGGACATACAACAAAGGTCCCCGCTCAAGCATCAACTCCCCCGCTACACACAAGCCTCTGCTCGAGCGTACAATACCCCACTCGAGCGGACTGTAAAACAGTGAAAGATGCTGGGAGCTCGATTTCCCCGCTCGAGCGGCACTTCCCCCGCTCGAGTGTACTACCAAAATCTGGAAAAATCCAGATTTGAACTCCAAGTTCAAAACCAACTTTCAAAGCATCAAAATCGATCCTCTTGGGCTGAATTTCTGGAAAACTCTTGTAAACTCATAATATTACATGATTCCAAGTTCAATTTATAAAATCAAAGCCCAAGGGTAGTTCAATTAAACTCCTTTTCAAAACAATTTTCATAAACATGATGAACATGCAATATCCATGAATTCAATCAATTCAAAGTTTCAAATGTTAGCTCAACTGAGCTCATTTCTTCAAGAACAAGATGAAATCATGGTCTTAAACATAAATATGAGCATGCATGTAACATTTGCCATGAAAACAACTTCAAACTTATCAATACAAGCATGCATGCATGGAATGAGCTTCAATTCAACACCATTGGACTAATTTATGCCTTAGATCACTAAAGACCCATGAATCATGCAAGAATAAACTCAAATGCACAATAAAGAAGGTCAATGATCTACCTTAGGTCTTCAATTAAGAGTCTAGGAGTTCAATGTTGTTATCACTCTTCAATTCTTCCAAGATTCAAGCCAACTCTCATGTGAAATCAATCTTCTTGTTTTCTCTCTCTCTAAGTCGGTTTTTGAGCTCTCTAAATGAGCTAATGAAAATTCTTGTTGAATGCCTAATAAGGCTCAAAAATGTTATAATAAAAGGGCCCACTAGCATGGCAATTCTGTAAATAACGCAACTCTTTGATTTAGTTTATTTTAATCTAATTTAATCACACCAAATCGATTTTCAGATAAATATGCCATAAAATCACATTAATCATGATGAACACAGAACATCAATCAATCTCAGATTTGGTTGCCGATAAGTCCTTCAATTTGCAGTTTAATGCATAAGATAAGAACAGATAATTTGCCAGTCAAACAGATAGATTATGCATTTAAACAATCACGGTCAATCAATCAGTCTCAGATTTCAGTCAGTCAGTTCAGTATTTCAATCAATTCAATTATCAATCATAATCGGTCTCGGTTTAGCAGTAACCAGTACTTAATCAGTAATCAGTGATGAGGGTTATTACATCAACTTTAACAATTGTGGAGGAAATAAAATTGGTGATTAGAATGTTACCCATTTGGGGCACCACAATTTTGTTCTGGACAATTTATGCCCAAATGATGACATTTTTAGTGTCACAAGCCACCACCATGGACTGTCGCATTGGCAAATCATTTCAAATCCTAGTCGCCTCATTGACTGTTTTCTTCATCAGCAGCATCCTACTGACTGTCCCAATTTACGACAGAATTATCATTCCAATAGTCAAAAAAGTCCAAAAAACGCCACAAGGCCTCATCCCATTACAATGCATCGGTATTGGCCTAGTTCTATCAATATTGGCAATGGTGGCAGTAGCCCTCACCGAGATCAAGTGCCTCCACCGGGCCCAGTTGCACGGTCTGCAAAATGATCCGACAGCTATAGTTCCCCGAAGCGTGTTTTGGATGGTCCCACAATTCTTCATCGTGGGGTCCAGCGAGGCCTTTACCTACATAGGGCAGCTAGATTTTTTTCTAAGGGAGTATCCCAAAGGTATGAAAACAATGACCACCTGTTCTTCAGCACACTTTCACTAGGGTTTTTCTTTAGCACTATGTTGGTTTCAATAGTGCACAAGGTCACTAGGGAAAAAAGAGCATGGCTAGCAGATAATCTCACCCAAGGGAGACTCTACAATTTCTATTGGTTGTTGGCAATTTTGAGTGTTTTGAACTTGTTTTTGTTTCTCGTTGGTGCCAAGTGGTATGTGTACAAAGAGAATAGGCTTGTTGAGGAGGGTCTTGAGTTAGAGAAAGTAGAGCCTAGTTGCCATGCATAAGAATACCAACACTTCTGGAGGCACCCGTATGTTACTATTCGCTAAACTACTTTACCAAGTTATAGTAGGGAGTAATGTATTAGGTGTCCATATCTTTTTTTTCTTTTCTTTTATTTTTGAAAAATGATGTAGTTTCTTTCTGTCAACTTACTTTATGAATGCTTTTATGCTTTATGAGATTGTAGGTAAAAAACTGTTTGGAACTAGAGTGCCAATGAACTTTGAACACACGAAAAATTTGTCCTGACATGAAACTTAAACATGCAATTCCACAACTTTATTGTTAGCTAAAAATGACAAAAAAAATATTTTTCCTATGATTTATTTCCTTTCCTGATGACTAGACGAGGCCATTAGTATTCTGGATAAAGGAACAAGATTTGGGAATAGATAATCATTACTCTCAAATAGATACATGTGTGCTTTATATCATTGTCTATAGATTAAAAAGGTCAAAAAAATGTAAAAATTAAAAACAGCCAGTTTAAAGAGGATGAGATGACATTACATAATATGACCTATGCTTCACATCATAGGAATGGTTATAGGCTTTTTAAAATTCACGTTATTTGCATACAAGTGGATTTGAAATTTTAATTGCTTAAACATCTTGATTCAAAAAAATTGTCAACTTCAAAATTGGGCCAAAGTGTTGGTGAAAGCCAAATGTACGATAATTTGTTGACAAGTTATTTGGCTACATATCCAAGTGTAATAGTTTTGTAATACTTTTTTCACATTTTATATTTATAGAAATTAATATAATATTTTTCTTCTTCGTTACAATTCTTTTTTGTTACGTAAACATTTGCTTTCTCAATGTTAGAAACCTACATACTACCAAAAAAAATATAAAAAAAAAAACAAAAAATGGACTGTCAAGAACAAATTAAATAAACAGAATGCAATTATTTTTCAATATTTCTATAATAAAGTTACACATAAGACTTAGAGGTATTACATAAGAGGACTTGTTACATATCACTCCATGAAATTACACACACTATGACAAAGGAAACAAGACAAAAGTTACCACATTTGCAATGTTACCCCTCTCTTCCACACCTTTGTAATATGTTTTATTTAATATTATTTTAATAAGATAGAAGTTACCATGAAATGCACTTGCACCACACACTCTTATTATATGACTCATGAAATGAGCAAAAGCCATAGAGAGGGCTAGGAAACATAAGTTGTTTAGGGGCATTGGAAGCCAAGAGGAGTAGTTTTGCCACAATTATTAAGAAGCAAGCTCAGTGCAACAGGGATGGTGACGGTGAGGCCCAAAACGTTTGCCCTAAGCACAGTGCAAAGGCAAACAGCAGCCTCAAGGTTAACAAGTCCACCAATGAGACTGCAGCATGGGTTTACCGGAGGTCTACCTATTGTAACATTAATCAATCCAGGGAGAAAATCGACACATACACCTAGTTTTAGGGCATCTATGGGGCAGGTGCCTGTGGAAGGGCTCGGAGTTGGAGGTGGAGGTGGAGGCGGACGTGGACGTGGAGGGCTCGAAGTTGGAGGTGGAGGTGGAGGTGGAGCACACTGTGCACTTGCAAAGGCAAAGAAGAGAAGGTTGAGCAAAAAAAACAAGGCAAGTGATGCATTATTGCTCTTGGAACCCATCTCTCTCAAACCCTTAAGAAAAAAAATAACAAAACTTTCTAGACTGTTGATGGTAGAAATTAGCAATTTCTAAAAGAGTAATTGTGATGACGGAGAAAATATGAAGGGAAGAGTGGGTTTTTATAGGATGCAAGGAGTGTTAGGCCTTGAATTGAATGGGAGAAGGCAAAATACCATGTGACTTGCAATAAAAACGCTCCATTCCTCCCTTTTTTTTCTTTTCTTTTTTTTTTTCTTTTTTTTTTTTTTTGTCTATTTTATGCGTTTGTGTATTTAACCAGATCAATAAATAATATATTTTTGCAAAATATATATATTTATAAATTATGTATTATGGCATGTATGTACAATTGTAAATTTAAAAAGGGTATTGACTCATAAATCTTAAAGTTACAACTTATAAACCAATTAGTTTCATAATTATTTTAAAGGTATTGTTATATGCATCAATTGGTATATCAATTAGTATACCAACATATGTTAAAATATTACCATTTCAAAACTATGACCTTACCCATTATACAAATTACAAAAACTCAAAACCTCTAAAATTCTATCACATCATTTGTTAGTACACTAATTAATATACCAATTAGTGCATATAACATTATTCTTATTTTAATGAACACACAAGTCCTTATTAATGTAAATTGCCATATTTGTCACAGTTTTTATGATATGGTCAATTTGAAAATTTCCTCCTTAATTTTAGTTATTTACCACATTCCATATGTCACATTTCAAAGAAGTACACTAAAGGATTTTTGAAGTCATTTTTGTGGTTTGAATAAATCACATTTCACATTCAATCCATCCAAAATATAACATGTTGACGCAGCGGAATAAATCACATGAGACTAGATATCGTTCTAGTAGACAAGAATTCTTGAATCCACAAGAACACCCTTGAATCCACAAGGAAGATAGAAAAAATACACTTTAAAATATTATTGAATGAATAAAAAATTGTTTTTACTATGAGACTTACATAACTATTTATAATAAACTAAACCTAATACTTGTAGGAGAAGTAATTCTAAAATAAACTATGAAACTTAAATCAACACAAATTAGAAAACCTAGGAGAATAGGAAACTAAAATTCTAAACTATTTAAAATCCTAATCAAAATCTAATTCTAAAATAATAAAATTAAGAAACCTAATAATTCTAAAATATTTATACTAAATTACAAGAATCCTAATAAAATAATATATCAAAAATATTAAAACTAAAAATATAAAAATTCTTAAAATCTTGTCCTACATCAGAATTTTCCTATTTTATATAGTAAAAATCGATGCCGTAAGCTTTACATTATTTTTTAAATTTTATTAGTATATATAGTGCTCTCACACTTCTCCTCTTCTCATCTTTAACCCCCCTATAATTCCCCGAGCTCAATTTGTTTAGGATGAAATAGGTAAAAAATGAAAAAAAAAATTAACTTCTATGAGTTTATTTAGCTTGAAAGTGGTGGAAAGTATAAGAAAACTAATTTTCTTGTACAACCCATATTAGTATTCTAACTGATTTTTTATTTCTTGCAAAAAAACACAAGAAAATACAAGAAAAATTGAATGTGTGAATTATATATAACTAAACTTTTAAATTTTTCTATCTTTTTCTTACAAAATTTGTATCTTAATCAAATGCTTGTAAGAAAATATATTTTCTTTTTTATTTCTTTTGTTTCACTTCATTTTCTTTTAGTTTTATTTTCTACCAAATTTTCTTTTTCATCAAACGGAGCCTTAAAGATAAAATTGAAAAAACAAAATTAAAAGATGAATCATTATTCATATATATTGGTCCCTCTATATTGAAATCTTGGATCCATTCCCAAACACCAGAGTGCACAAAAAAATAAATAAATAATGAGAAGTGTGACCACATTAATTACGTGATACTTAAGAGTGCTAAGTCAATGCCAAACTCGCACTAATATGAAATAGTTATGTTCTCACTAATGAGGCATGTTTGTTCGCCTAAAAAAGTTCTGCAAGTTTGGTTTTGGAGATGCTACAAATACAAAAATCGATTACATAATCAAAAATACACAATATATATGACAATTTGTTAGTAAAATCTATTTATGAAAAATTTTATGTATCTATGTACATTTTGTGTCTAATTCTATAACTAATTTATATATTTGTAGATTTGTTTAATAGGGATAGGAATGGTTAGAAAACAATGGATTGACAATTCATTCATTTTTTATGAGCATTTTTAAGGAACTCTTTAAATAAGGCTGGTTATTATTATAACTAACATTATCATGTTTTAGTCACTCAAATCGATTAGCTATTACAATAGTTATTTTAACAAAAAATTTGAAGATTAGCTACATTTGAAGAGCCTTGGGAGATTTTTTAAACAGTTTGTGTGTATTACTAGGTAAAATAAAGAGTAGCATTAGAATATATAGATAAAAAAAATAATAATTAAACAAAATAAAAAAATACATTTTTGTATATTTTAATGAAGAGTATGATTGGTGTTGCTCTTATGCCATAACTTTATAACCACCGTGTAATTATTAAGTAGTACTGAAGCATTATAGTATTATTTTACGGATGGGTCAAACATACCTTTGTTTGGTAGTGTTACAATTTTTCATTGATTGAAAATATCACGTAGACATTGCAACATATAATACTCTAAAAATATTTTCAAAAAAATTTTAAAAAAAAATTCATAATGACCTTGCTTTATAAATTACAGATGTACGATCGGCTAATGTATCTATTTTTCTTCATATATTTTGTTTTGATTTTTGGATTTCATAATATTAAAAAAAAAATGAAATGAAGTGAGAGATCATCGATAGTAATGCATATATATTGGTTTTTCTTCACAACTATTTAAGTTTTTGGGGTTTGGCAAATAAAATTTGTTGCTTTTTTTTTTATAGTAAATCTTCTTTTTTTCATTTTGTCAATTTTTTTTTTTTTTTTTGTAAGTGTATTAAACTCAAAGACCCCCCCTTTTTTTTAATGGACCATATTTAAAAAATATCAAAAAGAGAATAGAGGAAAAAAATGTCAATTTTTGTCTTTTTAAATCTATTGGTTTTTTTGACCGTATCTAAAAATTAAGATGAATCGGGCATTTTTATTCAAACCAAAAAATTATACTTAATTTTCAAACTCAATAATCTATTAGAATATTTAAGACAACACTCTCTCTTATTTCTTTTCTAATTATTTATCAATCATCTCAATTACAAATTGAGTCTAAAAAACAGGTCTAGAAAATGGGTTCTTATATTATTTTTTTAAACGATACAAATTATCAGCCCAAAAAATAAATAAATAAAAACTTCTTTAATAGTTTATGTTAGTTAAGCTGGTATCCCATGTTTAGAAATTATATTCTATTTATTATTGAAATTTGTCTATTAAGGTTGGGCAAACATTAATCTGAGGGAGAATTGCACAATACTCTTTCTCATATAAACTTTTAGTTACATTATTTTCTTTTTTAATTATGATTTTTTTGTTTAATTATGACATTATTTTGAGATATTTAGTTATGCCTCACATAATATTTGATGATGATTTTTTTAAAATTATAATTCAAAAAATATAAAATGATATATATTTTCCTTTAATTATAAAATACATATAATACCTACCATTTAAAAAATATATACCATAATCTTTCCCATGACTTGAGAACTAGAATACGATTAGTCCATTTATGCCCATTCTCGGTGAGCTAAACTTTTATTTTTAGGGTTGGTCCACCAATAAAAAATCATTTAAATCTCTCCTACATAAAAATTCATTCTTTTGTCCCCAATCGATCCTCTGACATTCGGGAAATTATTTTCACGTATTAATTTTTTTCAGTACATTAATGAATATATTTTTAATACATACATCAAAAAAATTAAAATTTTCAATATATGTCTCTTTGTTTCAATAATATCCTTATCTTCAATTTTAAAACCCCAAGCTATGTTTAGTTTCAATTTTTGAATCAATTTTTTGAATTTTTTTTGAAATATATAATTTAGTTTGACAAAAATAAATACAAAAAAATATATATTTTTAAAATTTTAATGTTTTTTTTACCTTCTAAAAGGATAAAACATATGAAAATAATGATTTTTTAATTTATTATTATTTTTATTAAATTAGTTTTTAGTTTTTTTTTTTAACATATTTAAAACCAGACCAAACAGAACCCAATTTTTCTTCCATTCACCCACCCATTATTTGCTACCGTTGCCGTTATTTTCAACCCTCCATCACCACCACCACCACCACCACTACTGTCACTCTCAACTCATTCCCTTTCATCCTAGACCTCTATATCAACCTTCAAAGTGGGTGATTCATAGCGGAGGCTTGTGGAAGTGTATAATTTTTGGCAAAAAGTAGTTGCAGGGAAAGAGGGAACAAGGCGACTAGAGGGAATGGCAGAGGAGAGAGATGATGCTGGCGATAGAGGATGATTGTGGTTTTATAGAATTAAGATTTGAGTCGAAGAAGAAAAAGATATTATGGTATTTTTATTCTAAAGAAAATTGTATTATGAAAATATTTCATTAAATATGTAAATTGAGAAAAATTGATGTGTGAAAATAGAATTACCCATAACTTCCAACACCTCCTAACATGGTTTCTATACCCACTTTCACTTACCTCCCTCTGTTTTTCTTTTGGAGGTGGAGGGTTAAGCAGTTGTTTTTTTTTTTTTTTTTTTTTTTTTTTTTGAAAAAAAAAATATAAAGGAGACAAAAGAAAAGGGATGAAGAGGATTAATTTTATTTAAATAATATTTCTATTATGATCAACTATTTTTTAATACTTGATCATTTTGTAGCATAAACACGAGCAAATTATAATAAACAAACTTATTTAATGTTTTATGTTAGGCATAACACCATATACCATATTAAGAAATTATAGTCCATTTCATATTATAATTTTTCCCTTAGGAATGGGCGAATGCTAGTTCAAGGGGCTACAGCTCGATTAGTCATACTAATCTTAACGTCTTCCTTGAAAAATTCGGACCTAATCTTTAAAGAATGACAATTATATCTGCCTAACAAGTGAACCAATGCTTGCCCACTGTGTTATTTTATTTTTTAAAATAGCAATTAGTATGAAATAATTGTTTTTTCCAAAATAATATTCTTGTAAATTATAGTTAAACTATATATATGTTTATGTATATGTAAATATACATTCCATTTGTTTGGGCGAATTTTTTTTTTTTTTTTTGGAAATATGTTTTTCGTATTTTCTGATATTTGATACAATGAAAAATAAAAGAAAAGCCGAAGATTGTGCAGAAAAGAAATATGTTTTTCGTATTTTCGGCCCATTGTGCAGAAAAGCCGAAGATCCTTAGGTGAGCATACCGAAGCAATAATTGTCGAGGTCGACAAGCTCCTAGCGCCAGGGGCAATTCGAGAAATTCAGTACCCACAATGGCTGTCCAACACAGTTGGAGTAAAAAAAAAGACCAGAAAATGGAGAGTCTGCATTCACTTTACCTGTCACGACCCTATCCCGCCCCTAGTAGGATGGTGCCGTGATGGCCAGTAATCCGAGATTACCGAAGGCCAGCTTTCACAATTCACATATACTCTGATTGTTTGTTACTCGCCTACGTGGTTATTTGCTTATTTTGTTTAAAAGTCATACCTTGCATACTCATAGCATCATGAGGAGATGCAGACCTCCAATTGGCCGGAATCAGCCCGAAGGCAGATTGGACAGACTGGAAAGGTTAGTTGAAGGTTTGGCCCGCGAGTTAAGGCAAACCAGGCAACAGTACGCTAGTGCTACTTCGACTCAGGTCGAGCAGACCAACGGCCGAAATGTAGTTCCGCCTCCACCTCCGCCAGTGCCGCAAGTTCCTCCGCAGCCGGCCTTATATGGGGATGGCACGATAGCTTTGATCAGGGAGTTCAAGAAAATGAAACATCGAGATTTTCTGGGGGTATAGAGCCGATGAAGGCTGAGGCGCGGGTTTTGGAAATGGAAAAGTTGTTCGAGATCTTCCCTAGCATTGACACTCAGAAGGTAACATTGGCAACCTTCACATTAGATTATGACGCTCGCAGATGGTGGGTGATGGTTCGAAAAAGCAATCCATACTTGACCTGGACCCGATTTTTGGAGTTATTCTACAACAAACACTTTCCCCTAAGTGTTCGAAACCGCAAGGCTACCGAGTTTCAGACCTTGACGCAGGGCAACCGAACAGTGGCGGAGTACGACCGCGCTTTTACTGAATTGGCGAGGTTTGCACCACACATGGTTGGCGATGAATATATGAAGGCTAGGAAGTTTGAGAGTGGGCTCCGCGGACCGATACAAGACCGGGTTAACCTGCACAATATGCCGACTTACGCCGAAGTGCTGGACAAAGCCATTCAGGTCGGGGCTAACTTGAACAGATACCAGAGTTCGGAAGAGAACCAGAGAAAGAGGCAGAACTATAACGATCGCCGAGCACAGGTAGGTACCAAGAAGAAGACGAACGTGGGCAGTGCTGGTAACCTAAGGCAAGAAGGTAATGCTAAACCGACGTGTTCGGATTGTGGAAGCAACATTTCAGGGTCTGTCGTCGGACGTCTGGAGCTTGTTATGAATGTGGTGAAATCGGTCATTATGTGAGAGACTGCCCTAAGACAAAGGCTGGTGACAGCAAGAAAGGTAAGAATACCTCGGGTTCCGTTCAGAAGAATAATGCTGGGAAAGGACAGATGAGGCAGGGCAGAGTGTTTGCACTGATGCCAGGAGACACTCAGAATGCTGAGACAGTGGTGACAGGTATACTTCTAATTTGCTCCCAAGATGCTTATGTGTTGATTGATTCGGGTTTTACGCATTCGTTTGTATCTGCTAAGTTTGCCGAGAAGATTAATAGGGAACTAGAACCCCTTGACTTTGCATTATCTGTGTCTACTCCATCTGGGAGATCTATGATTGTTACATCCATTTATAGAGCATGTGTTGTTGTGATTGAGAATGTTGAATTGTTAGTAGATTTAATGCCTTTGGACATAACTCATTTTGATGTTATACTGGGGATGGATTGGTTAGTCGCAAATCATGCATCTATTAATTGTGTTTCGAAGAATGTCACACTGAAACCCCCAAACCTAGCCGAGGTTACATTTCAGGGTAAAGGGGTAGTGCCCCCACCTTATTTGATTTCGTCCGTTAGGGCCTGTAAGTTAGTTCGGAAAGGGTGTCAATGCTACTTGTGTAGTATACTGAATGATCAGAATGGAAATGCTAATTTAGCCGATATTCCAGTTGTCAATGAATTCGCCGACGTCTTTCCAAATGATTTGCCTGGCCACTTAGCTGATAGAGAAATAGAGTTTACTGTTGATATCATGTCGGGAACACATCCGATCTCCAAAACACCCTACAGAATGGCCCCAGCTGAACTTAGGGAATTGAAACTGCAATTACAAGAATTGTTAGATAAGGGATTTATTAGGCCGAGTACTTCACCATGGGGAGCACCCGTTTTATTTGTTAAGAAAAAAGAAGGCACACTCCGTCTTTGCATTGACTACAGAGAACTTAATAAGGTCACCATTAAGAACAAGTACCCATTACCTAGAATTGAAGATTTGCTTGATCAGTTACAAGGAGCACGAGTCTTTTCTAAGATTAACCTTAGGTCAGGTTACCATCAGCTTAAAGTTAAAGCCGAGGATGTTGAGAAGACTGCTTTTCGGACAAGATATGGCCACTACGAGTTTTTAGTAATGCCTTTTGGAGTAACCAATGCCCCTGCTGCATTTATGGATTTAATGAACAGAGTCTTCAAGCCATATTTAGATGAGTTTGTAGTTGTCTTCATTGATGATATATTGATTTACTCCAAGAGTAAAGTTGAACATGAAAATCATTTGAGGCTTGCCTTACAGATTTTGAGAGACCGGAAATTGTATGCTAAGTTTAACAAGTGTGAGTTTTGGCTTCCTACTATCTCATTCTTGGGTCATGTAATTAATGAAGAGGGTATCTCGGTTGATCCTAGTAAAATTGAAGCCGTAGTGAATTGGCCGAGGCCGACTAATGTGTCCGAGGTTCGTAGTTTTCTGGGTTTGGCAGGTTATTACAGGAAGTTTGTGAAGGATTTCTCCAGGATTGCAATTCCGTTGACGCAATTGACTAAGAAGGGAGCACCGTATGAATGAACTGAAGATCGGGAGTCAGCCTTCTAGGAACTGAAGACGAGGTTGGTCACAGCACCAGTACTTGTACTTCCATCAGGTAATGATGAGTTTCATATCTATAGTGATGCATCGCATAAGGGTTTGGGTTGTGTATTAATGCAAGGGGGTAAAGTCATAGCATATGCATCTCATTAGTTGAAGCCACATGAAAGGAACTATCCTACCCATGATTTGGAACTAGCAGCCGTTGTATTTGCTTTAAAGATTTGGCGTCACTACTTGTATGGAGCTTCTTGTCAGGTTTTTACAGATCATAAGAGTTTAAAGTACCTGTTCACTCAGAAGGAATTAAATTTGAGGCAAAGGAGATGGCTTGAGTTGCTGAAAGACTATGATATGCAGATTCAATATCACCCAGGTAAAGCTAACAGCGTAGCCGACGCCTTGAGCAGAAAGTCAGTTGGAAATTTGGCATGTCTAACCATGATCTCACTGGAACCAACTATTGTCGAAGAAGTAAAGGGAAAACAAATGGAGGATGAATTCTTCAGAAAGGTAGCCGACGATTACTACAAAGCCGAGATCGGGGTACACCATTGAAAATCAAGTGCTTAAGTTTGAAGGAAGATTGTGTGTGGCCGACATTCCAGAGTTGAAAAGAAAAATTTTGCAGGAAGCTCACGCTTCCAAGTTTGCTGTTCATCCAAGAAATACCAAGATGTATCAGGATATAAAACAGACGTTTTGGTGGCCAAATATGAAGAGATAAATAGCCGAATTCGTGTCCCAGTGTTTGCATTGTCAACAAGTAAAAGCAGAACATCAGAGACCAGCAGGACTTCTTCAACCTTTGCCGATCCCCGAGTGGAAATGGGAACACATCTCCATGGATTTTGTGATTGGTTTGCCGAAGACACAGAAATGTATGGATTCGATTTGGGTTGTTGTTGATAGACTAACCAAGTCAGCACACTTTTTGCCTGTTAAGACTACCTTCAACGCCGATCAACTTGACTTGCTATATGTGAATGAGATTGTTAGACTTCATGGAGTACCGATGTCAATTGTGTCAGACCGAGATCCGAAGTTCGTTTCCAGATTTTGGCAAAGTCTACAGAGGGCTTTCGGAGCCGAACTAAGGTTTAGTACGGCTTTTCATCCCCAGACGGATGGGCAAACAGAGAGAACAATTCAGACACTTGAAGATATGCTTAGACTTTGTGTATTGGACTTCCAAGGAAGTTGGGAAGTGCATTTGCCCTTAGTGGAATTCGCTTACAACAACAGTTATCAAGCTAGCATTGGCATGGCGCCGTATGAAGCTTTGTACGGAAAAAAGTGTAGGTCGCCGGTATGTTGGACCGAAGTTGGAGACAGAGCTCTGCTTGGTCCCGAATTGATTCAAGTAACAACAGAGAAGATTAAACTTATTCAACAGAGGATTAAAACTGCCCAGAGCCGACAAAAGAGTTATGCCGACCAGAGAAGGAATGAGTTAGAATTAGAAGTTGGGGATCATGTATTCCTGAAGGTTTCACCATTGAAGGGAGTTTCCAGATTTTGGGAAGAAAGGTAAGTTAGCACCTCGTTATATTGGGCCATTTGAAATTCTTGACAAAGTTAACTCCGTTGCCTACAGACTTGCTTTGCCACCAGAATTAAGCCAAGTCCATAATGTGTTTCATATTTCGATGTTGAGGAAGTATATTCGGGATCCATTGCATGTGATTGACTATTCTGGGATTGAAGTTAATCAGAATTTGGGCTATGAAGAGAAGCCGACGTCTATTATTGACAGACAAGTTAGGCAATTGAGAAACAAGTCGATACCAATGGTAAAGGTGGAATGGAAAGAGCATTACGGCAAGGATGCCACATGGGAAATGGAGGAGGAAATGAGAATCCGACATCCAGAATTATTCTTAGAACAAGGTACCTTAAGTTTGGGGACCAAACTTCTTTAAGGGGGGTAGGATGTAACAACCCTCACTTTGATTTAGTCATATTTGCATACATTCATGTATGATCTTGTCTTGCTATGCTGTTTTGCAAAGCTTTGCCTTGTCTTGTTTTGTTTGAGACTTGCCTCGTTTTGCTTAAGCGTTGCTTGCATGATTTTGTTCTTTGCTTGGGTGTGGCCGAGGTCATCTTGAGCTTAGTTCACCTATGAACCTTTGTACTTAGAACTATTTCGGAACCACTTGGTTGACCTTCACCTCCACCCCGGCATGATAGCCGAGATGTCGCTTTTGAGGCCGAGATGTTTTGCATCTAGTGATCTTTGTCCTTGGGCGGGTATGGCCTAGACCGAGGTGTGGCACATCCAGGCCAAGGTGTGGCACAGCTTAGTCAAGTGTCGTCCTCCCTAGCCGATGTCTTTGTTACCTTGTTGCCGAAGCTTTGTCTTTAGCCGATGTCTTTGATTGCCGATGTGTCTTGCCTTAGCTTGTTGCATATGCTTTGTCATAGACTTGTCTTGTCAATCAGTCATTTTTGAGTTGAACCAACCCGGTAGTGCCACATGTCCGAGCTGAGTGTTAAGACAGCCGGCAGACCTGGAACAAATCATTTTTTCTCAAATCTTTGTTTTAGAGAGAGAAGCTCTAGAAAAAGAAGGAAGGAGTTTTAGAGTGAGGAAGTAGAGTTCCGAGCTTGATCTTTGAGGATCGAATCGTTAGATTTGAGTTTTGAAGTTAGATTCTTGCTCTACCCTGGTTGTTCTTATTGCTTATCAAGCTGCATTGCATGATTGAATTCGTTTTGCACGCCATACATTGACTTGAAGTTGGTTTTTGAAGAGAAAATAATGTTCACGTGTTTTTGAAGAAAAGTCTCGTTTTGATCCGAAAGTTTGGAACAAGAATCATGTTTTGTGTTTGTTCTTGCATGATCTTTTTGCATGGGTACCCAGGTCCATGTTTTTGAACTCCCAGCATGTTTTGCTTTGTTATTGATTTGGATCTGGTGAGAATACCGAGATCATTGCGTGCATGTAAAGCTTGTTTTGAGAATGTAATTGCCATGTGATTGTAGGACTTTGACCTTTGCTTTGAGCCTGCACCCGAGAAGATCTAGGTGAGTGGTATTTTTAATAAAGTTATGTTATCAAGTTTTGATGAGCTTTGTTTTGCTTTGTTTTGAAAAGTATTTGTTAAGCATGAATGATTAGCTCTATTTTGATGTATCAAGTATAAGCTTTGTTTTGATGTCATCTTTTGAAAGTCCCTTGTGCTGGAGGACTCTAAACTTTCGCAGCACCACGTTTAAAAGTCCCTCGTGCTAGAGGACTCTAAACTTTTGCAGCACTAAGTATAAAAGGATACGGTCCTTCCTTGTAAAGACTATCGTGTTAAAGTGGGCTACGGGCCTAAGTAACACAAGACCATCGTGTTAAAAAGTGCTACGGGCTTAAGTAACACAAGTCCCTTGTGCTGGAGGACTATAAACTTTCGCAGTACCTTGACTAATCGATTACGGATCGCCTCGTCTTTGTTGTGCCACTGACGGTTTACCGCGTGGATTTGTTTGTTCGGAAAGCCTGATTTGTGTTTTGCCGATGCCAGTAAGCATCCCTCGAGACTTGTAAGACTGGATAGATGAATACGGTTCATCCATTGATTCGATAAGAATTTTGATATGTTTTGTTTTGAAAGGACTTCGGCTATATTCATGCAAAACCTTTATTATTTGTACCATTCACTGAGTATCCAAGCTCACCCTCTCTATATATATGTAGGTGATGAGCAGGACGGCGGCGACGCCTAGATGTGTTTTGCAAAGCTTGTTTTGGATTCCTGTCATGTCGGCTTTGTTTTGTATTCATATCGGCAATGTTGTATTTACATCGGCAAATCTTGAAAATCATGCTTCTTGACTTACACCTTTTGTATTTTGTGCATGTCGGCTCGAGAAGCCTTTTGATCAAGATGTAACTTGTAATTTGTTTATTAAGAACTAGATGAGGAACCACATTGTACTTGTCATTCCATTTGAACTATGCACAGCTCTTATGGACCACTTGTATTTCGATTTATTGCTTCCGCATTTCTGAGCCCCATATATTATACTCTGATTGTGTGTGAATTGTGAAAGCTGGCCTTTGGTAATCTCGGATTACTGGCCATCACGGCACCATCCTACTAGGGGCGGGATGGGGTCGTGACATTACTTGCCTTAACAGAGCTCGTCCCAAGGATAGCTTTCTTTTGCCTCGCATTGATCAACTAGTAGACTCAACAGCAGGATATTAGCATATGAGCTTTCTCGATGCTTATAGCGGTTATCACCAGATACCACTCTTCGGCCTAGATCAAGATAAAACAGCATTTATTACTCCAAGAGGCACCTACTGCTATAAAGTAATGTCGTTCGACATCAAGAATGCCGGAGCAACTTACCAGCGAATGATCAGTCAAATGTTTAAGGAGCAGCTCGGAAGAACTATGAAACCTTACATAGATGACATGGTAGTGAAAAGCAAGCTTACTACAAACCACCTTACAAACCTGAGAGAAGTATTTAATATCCTGAAAAACCATCAGCTTCGCTTTAATGCCTCGAAATGCGCTTTCGGGGGAGGAACAGGGAAGTTCTTGGAGTACATGGTGACTCACAGAGGAATCGAGGCAAATGTGGATCAAATCAAAGAAATACAAGAGCTCCAAGTACCAACAAAGGCTAAGGAGTTACAGAAGCTGGCCGAAATAGTAGTCGCCCTGAATCAGTTTATTAGCAAGTCTTCATATCGAATGAAGGCTTTCTTTTAGTTACTAAGGAAAAAGGCTACATTCGAATGGGATCCTGAATGTACCCAGGCACTGCAAAGCCTCAAGAAGTATCTCAATACGCCACCTCTCCTGTCCACTCTAGAACCAGGGGAAGAACTGTACCTGGTTCATATCACACCGTAAACGCAATACTGATTCGCGAGCTTGAAAAGGAATAGAGGCTGGTGTATTACGTTAGCAAGACTCTCCTAAATGCCGAGACACAGTACCTACCCTTGGAGAAGTTGGCTTACGCACTACTTATCGCCTCAAGGAAGCTACAACATTACTCTCAAGGTCACACCATCAATGTCCTCACTGAATTCCCCCTAAAATCTGTCTTCAATCAAGCTGATTTCTCCGGCCGAACAGCGAAATAGGTGGTTGAGCTTAGTGAGTTTAGCATTCGATATCAACCCAGAACAGCAATCAAGGCCCTAGTCTTGGCGGATTTTGTCGCTGAATTCGCTCCCACCCAGAGCACTGAACACCAAAACTCCAGCTTGGTACAGGTGCCACGCACCACCGAACTAGGAAAGCAATAACGCTTCAGAAGCATGGAAACTCTTTATTGGTAACATATGGCAACTCTAGGTTGATAGATCATCCAATAACCAAGGCTCGGGGCAGGGGTAGTACTTATATCGCCAGAAAATTTTATCTAAAGCAAGCTCTCAAGCTTGGTTGGAAGGCTTCGAACAATGAAGCGGAATACAAAGCACTGTTAGCTGGTTTACGCAGTGCTGAACATTTCAGTGCTGAACAACTCCTGGTTTTCAACGATTCTCAGTTGGTTGTCGACCAACTCACTAGGGTCTATGAAACACGAGACAAAAGAATGGCCATGTATATAGATAGGGCAAGGGATCTACTTAAAAAATTCCATTCCATACAAGTGGACGAATCAATCCGCACAGAAACAGCCACGCTGATGCTCTAGCCTGCCTCAGCTCATCAGTAAATGCCAAAGATGCTAGAAAAGTTTGGGTTGAGTTTGTGCCAAAACCAAGCATTGCATCTACAGTCCTCTGCAATAACCTAGAATCGAGCTGGATAGATCCAATACTTGTTTTTCTAAAAACTGGCACTCTTCCTGAAGACAAGAAGGAAGCCAACAAAGTTCGACACAGATCAGCTCAATTTTGGGTCTCACCATCCGGGAAGCTATACCGACGCTTTTACCTCGGTCCTTATCTTTTATGCATGCATCCAAATCTAGTCAAAAGTGTTCTTTACAAAATTCACGACGGGATTTGTGGATGCTATGTTGATGGAAGGTCATTGGCGCACCAAGCCCTCACTCATGGGTACTGGTGGCCAAGAATGCAGCATGATGCACAACAATACGTTTAGAAGTGTGACAAGTGTTAGAGGTTTGCTCCACTAATTCATCAGCCTCCACTCAGTGGGGTCTGGATATCGTTAGACCTTTGGCAAAGGGCACTAGGAACAGATGATTCTTCATTGCTGCAACCGACTATTTCACCAATTATGTTGAAGTTGAAGCACTGGCAAGCATCAAAGAAGCAGACACAAAGCATTTTGTCATGAAGAACGTCGTGGTTTGTTTCGGTGTACCGCGGGTACTAATTACAGACAATGGAACACAATTTGAAGGAAAGATCTTTAGGAAATTTTGTGCCGACCTTAGGATCGAATATCGAAACTCTTCTGTAGTCTACCCACAGAGTAATGGGCAGGTAGAAGCGTCAAACAAAACCATCATCAATAAAGTAAAGAAGCGGCTCGAAAGTGCAAAAGGGAAGTGGGTTGAAGAGTTACCCCACATGTTATGGGCCTACTAAACCACGGCACGGCGCTCAACAGAATAAATACCCTACTTCCTAACTTACAGAATGGAGGCTGTTATTCCACTTGAAGTTGGTCTCCCAACCCTCCGATCGGAACTGTTTGAAAATGCAAGTAATAAGGAAGCTATTGCACAAGCACTGGATATAGCAGAAGGCCAAGGAGAAATAGCACTGATCAGACTTGTAGCCTATCAGCAACAGCTCATCAAGAGTTTTAACCAAAACATTTTCCCAAGGCAGTTCACACCTGGGGAATTGGTTTTGAGAAAAGTCATGGATCATAAAAGGGCGCCTGGTGAAGAAAAATTAGGACCTAACTAAGAAGGTCCTTATAAAGTTACAGTTGTTGCTGGAAATGGAGCATACTACTTGGAGGATATCAAGGGCAAGGCCATACCACGGCCCTAGAATGTAGCAAACTTCAAAAAGTACTATTAATAGACTAAATCCCACAATTATCTATCAAGTGTAAAAGCATTTATCTTTTGCTTAATGAAAATGTCCCCCCTCATTTTTTCTCTAAACTTTTGTTTCCAAGCACCTGTATAGCTTTGTGGTTAGAACAGATTATTGCTTAACTTGGACTTTATAACCTAAGTGCTAGAGGCATATTTCAAAATAAACAAATTTAGCTTTGGTGTTTAACAAATGGAATTAGCTTTGGTGTTTACCAAACGTATCTAGCTTTGGTTTTAACCAAACAGAAAAAGCTTCGGAACAACCGAACGGAATTTAGTTTTGGTCTGCACTCAAACATGCCAAGTGGGATTGCTTGGTGGAGTTATGTTTGGCCACCAAAATGGATCTTAGCCAAGTGGAACTACTTAGTGGAAACCGCCCTAACAAATTTTTTGATGCCCAATTCTTTTTCTTGGCAATCACAAAATTTCTTAAGTATCATCACATCAACACCTCAGTAGTGCTGCAACCAAACAAAGTTGGGACAGACTTGGATAAATCTTTCAAAGATCAAACTTTCAACAGTAGTCTTACTCAGCTCCAGGCAGGGGCAAACAATTGTTTTCTTGGTACCAACTTGGACCTGAGTATGACATCTTTCCTTTGCATCTTTGTCCCATTCAATGGCACTTATGCTATTACAATCAACTTCAACTTAAGCAGCTCTCCCAGAGAGTGAATTCTTTAGTACCAATCTTACTTAGCTCTAGGTGGGGGCAAACGATTATTTTTCTCGAAGTCAACCTAGACCTAAGTAAGTTACTCTCATTCAATTACAAAGATCAGTACAACCATGAAGACCGAGCATCTATTCGGCCCCGTGGACCCAACAGTACTCGGCCAAGGGCAAACAATATGAACAATGCAAGTATGAAAGGAAAACCTATCAAACTGCAATATCATAAGTGAAATTCTATCAAAGGCACAGTTGACCCCACAAAATAGTGGCAAGAAGAAAGAGAAATTGTCCTGACCAACTTAAGGGGGTAGCTCATCAGGAAGACCGAGCCCCAGTACAACAGAAAAGTAAAAGAGAGAGAGAGAGAGAGAGAGAGAGAGAGAGAGAGAGAGAGAGAGAGAGAAAGTAAAATGTAAAAAGAAAAACTTCAAATTGTTCCAAAGGTCACTTTAACTTTCATCTACAGGAGGAATTTCAAGAGTAGCATCCACAATCTTATCTGAGCCATCTTGGAGAGGAAAAGTAGAGGTAGTTCCAACTTCCTGAGAAGTATAAGCCTCCTTAACCACATCTCCCACAGCTTCAGTTTCCAGGGTTTCACCCCCTTTAACATTCATCGTCTCATTGGCAATATTGCTCTCCAAAGTCTTGGTTACAAAATCAGTTCCTGAGGAAATCTTAATTGGAAGAACAGCAAGGGTAGCATCAGCCTTCGAACCCAAGGACTTTAAGGGAACAAGAATATCTTGAAACAATGGAGACCCTTCAGGAATTTGAGCAACGGCTGGAGCACTTGTCCAGCCCTTTAGAAAAAGCTTATCTCGCAATACCACCACTTCTTCTTTGTAAACGGACCCAACTTCATCCTAACCTTGCTACCAGTACTTAGCCTCCAAAGCGGAACGTTCAGCAGCCATCATCGCAATAATTGCCTCTAGCTTAGCCACATTCCCTTCAAGTTAGTCCTGGACCCCAATAGCAGCATCGTTGGACTTCTCAGCCGAAGTGGTAACGTCGCTCAGACGGAATAGCTCCTTCTCAGCAGTCCTGTATCTCTTCTTCTTGGCTTCCAAATTCACTGTTAGTCTTTCAGCATTCATGGCGGCCTCCAGTACGGCCTTCTCCTGTACCTCAGCTCTGGTGATTAACAGGTGCATCCTCTGAATACACTATAGTGGATAACAAAATATTAAAAGAAAGCAAGCAGTAAAAGAACACCAAAAGAATCCTAAAACACTTACAACAGTCATCATTTGACGGGTCCCCATTAGAACCGGAATATCACGGGGCCCGTTCTGATCTCCCATGTCTACTGGCATTAATAAAGTCTTGGTCAGGTCAAAAGCAAAGTCCCCAAAAGCAACAACTAAATCAGAAATAGAAATGGGTCTGCCTTGATGCAACATTGGTAGCTCCCACTTTTCAAATGACCCATCCGCAATAGGATCTTCAGAAGCCTCTCCAATTATCGTCTTGCCGGTCTCCCTCCTCTTTTTCTTTGCCCTTGCAGTAACTGAAGTAGAGGGTTCGGCAGTAATAGCATAAGAGCCAAAGGCCCCTATCTCCAACTTCACGTCCATAAGGCTCTTCGGTTCAGCCTTAATCAAAGGAGTTCCCAAAACATCAAAAAAACCAAAAGCCTCCGCTTCAGAGTCTACCATCCCTCTCCTTTTTGACATTAACCCACTCCCTGTGAAACTGGGGCCAGGAGAAGGTGTCCTCTCATATGGCAAGCTTTAGCCTCGGCGACGGTTCATGACCAGAGGGGTAAGGGATGTGTCAGTTTCAGTATCAGAATCTAGAAGAGACGCAGTAAGCCTCGGTTTCTTTGGGATAATGGAATGATAAGTCACATAGTAGTCCAGCAGTTCGGGCATAGACCTCTTCTTATACCTCAAAACAGCCTTGATGGCCTCAGTATTCTCTCGGTTCGGCCTACGCTGGAAACAGGAAGCTTTTGTAGAAATAAGGAACAACGTTAAAACAACATTCAAAACAAGGTAAAAACTCAGAAAACACTAGGAAGAAAGACTCGAACCTGGATAGCCATCTTTCTTGGGGCATCTGTTCAGATTCGAACTCAATCCCAATAGGAAACTTCTAATTACCACCGACTTGTAGAAAATCATCATTCTGTTTGTCCGAATCAGGTAAGCCAGTTACAAGATGACAATCGGCAGAGCGAACATGAAGATAATAAATGCTATGATCCTTGTTATAGGAAAGGGTATAGTAACCCAAAATGTCCCAGATGTCTAAGTTCAAACCCAACCGTCTGTTAAGAGCAGAGACGCCACAGACAACTCGGAACAAATTGATAGACACCTGCATAGGGGTAAGCTGAACTTGGTGCAGGAAACGGCGCACCAAGGGATAAAGGGGAAATCAGACCCCTCATTCAACAATGGCCGCGACTAGGAAAGCAACAATACTTCTAGTGCCCATGCGCTTGGCGTCAACCTTCACCGACGAAAGGGTTACATCGTCGGAGATACCATAGTCTCAACGAAACGAGGCCATTGCCTTAGAGGTATCCACTAATGACCAAAATTTCCCCATTATTTAGACCTAGTAGGGCGAAGACAAAACTCAAACTAAGCAAGGAGTAGAACCAGAAGCCGAAAACAATGGCACAAGGGCCAAATAGGGCGATCAGGACAAAAAAAAGTAGAAGAAAAAATAAATTTCAAGAGAACTTACAGAGATTAAAACAGCAGCGACAAATAGAGAGCCTTGAAACCAGAACGAGAATGGCAGCAACAATGGCAATGGAACGTTTGGGTAGAGCACTGTCGGAACCAAGGTAGAGGAACTGAAAGGTTTTCGGACCCCCTAAAGTTGGGAGATAAATAAAAGGGTTTGAATTGACATCCCCAAAGCATTTATTGCATTCAATCGGCACGAAGGTACACAATCATGCCCATCTATATGGAATCGGTGCACTATCTCTGCGCACTAGTACCATGTCACCACAAGTCACCATGAGAAGACGCAGATAGGAGGTGTGTCTCAGGATCAAAACCGTCACCAAGGCCGAACTGGGGCAGGTCCGAAGTGACGTGACGCTTAGAGTGTAGAGTAGTAGCTCCCCCCATGGGGAACCTTAGCTCGAGCTAAGGAGGCAAATGAAGGGGCTGAATACGAAATGGGTCAGATCCAAGCCTTGGGCCGGCCCAATCTATTAAACTCAAGTCCAAAGGAGCCAGGTAAACAAATGGGCCAGCCAGTTAAACCCAATTACATCATCAACAGTCCACTCAAATCCTCAAGCACTTGGGCCCAACTCGCAATGAAAAGGCTAGTCTAGCCGCGATGCTGGACTGGGCCGAATTGCAGGACTTAATATATGGATCGAAACGATGCGTAGAACCCATCACCAAAGACCAAAGTGGGCTGAGCCTATACAAAGATATCCTTCTGGGCTAGTCCATCTCTACCAATAATCTCACAGAGGGCCGAGCCAAGGCACAATGGTACCGAGCCAAAGGAACCTACCAGAGAAACATAGAAGTTGTGAGTGCATGCATATGCATGTTGTTACCTCAGCTGGTCCCGTTCACCTAGAAATACTATAGCGATCCCAATTTTAACCCGACCTTGTTACATTTTGGACTCGGGTTTCGTGGTTTAATAATGTATCTATGTCTTGTTTTCCTTCTTTAACTCTTTGTATTTGAGTTTTGGAACTTGTTGGGCGAGTTTGGAACAGGTTGGTTATTAGTTGGTTTAGATTGTTGTTGCCCAAATTTTAGCCTCTTCACTCGAGTGAGGCTTCTTGCGCTCGAGCGAGGTTTCTTACGCTCGAGCGAGAATTGAGAGTCCTCAGGTTTCTTTCTCAGACGCAGAATTTCTGGAAAGGTGAAGTTCTTCGCTCGAGCGAGGCTTCTTGCGCTCGAGCGAGCCTTGTGTTATTAGTTCCTTCGCTCGAGCGAGGTTTCTTGCGCTTGAGCGAGGGTGTGCGTTTGTGAAATACCTGAAGGTGTGTATTCTACGCTCAAGCGAGGCTTCTTATGCTCAAGCGAGCATGTGCATCTATAAAACTTCTGAAGCTTTGTATTCTATGCTCAAGCAAGGCTTCTTGCACTCGAGTGAGGTCACTTGTTGTGTCTGGTCGCTCAAGCAACAACTCCTTCTCTCGAGTGAAGACCATGTATATCAGTTCACAGTAGAGATATTTTACATCACTTTTTTATTTCATTTCTTGCCCAAACCCTAATCTGGAAGCCTCTTTCTTTAAAACTCTCGCTCTCTCTCTCTCTATAAATACACCTTGATTTGGGGATATCTCAACCTTTGTCACTTTATTAAAAAGTTAGGGCATTTTGTGGGCTTCCATTTCATCCCAGAAAAGTTAAGTTTTGGGCATCTTCAAAGTTTCTCCTTCACTCCTTTGGGCTTCTACACTTGAGGTAAGGATATTCTACTCTTTGATATGGGTTTTAACCCAAATATTTGTCATTTCGTATGAATGGTGGGATTTGGGAAGATTAGGGTGAAGTTAGGGTTTGGGTTAAAATCTAATAGAGGGGTTTTAATGTTGGGTTCCATGAATACATATTTAAAGTTGTGAATAGAAGGTTATATGGGTTAAAATGATGAAATTTGGTCTTGGGTTTAATATTGGGAAAAAGGGAAAAATTGCCCTAATTTGGAGCAAATGATCATTTTGTATAAATTATGAAATTGATATAAGAAATATGAAATTGGAAGTGTGTATAATTAAATGGTGTAGTTGGATTTGTTAAATCACTCACCTATGGAAATTTGTTAAATTATCTATTTGATGGATTGTATATCTGTTTAGAAATATCTGTATTGGGCTATCGGTGAAGGATAGCTATGATTGTTGTAGAAATTGCATGAAGATTAGGCAAATTAAAAAAAATCAATTGAATTAAGTCATTGAATATGACGGTTAGATTAAACCATTGAATATGTGATTTGGTTAGTCATTGTATATGACAATGCTTTTAAATTCATTGTATATGTATCATTGCTTGGGAGAAGATAAGAGATGTACTCCATTGTTTGGGAGGAGATAGGGGATGGACTCCATTAAAAATTAAGTTGGCTGTAGCGTCCAGGATGAAAGTCCCGAAATCTTATATATATATATATATGGGTACCGATTCCCTCGAATGTGAATTCCATAAAATAGAAAGAAAATGGAAGTGTTGGATTGATGAATATATCGAATTGTGAACCATTGAGTTGTAATCTTATTTTGGGTGATTAGATAATAATGAATTGGGTTAATAGATTTACCTGAAATTGATGAATGGAAATGAATTGAGGTATGGTTATCAATATTGAATGGTCTTGGAAAGAATATGTGTTGGTTAAGAATATTATACATTTATCTGATGCTTATATGTTAGTTAAATCTCATATATTGTTTTAGCATATCTCTACTGGGCTTTGGCTCACCCTACTTGGGAAACTATTTTCAGGTACATGAGACATGCCGCCTCCAAGGGCATAGCTTGGGAGGTTTAGGGGCTGAAGGCTTCGTTTTGTTATTTCATTTTGTGTTAAATGCGTATTCAAGCCGAGAGCTTTAAATGTATAGAGCTACGACTCTTTCTTTTGTGGTTACCAAGAGATATCTTGAAAAGATGTAAACTTGTAGGGCATTTATTTTATTGTAATCAATTAGTGTTACATGTTGCAGTTTCAGAATGAATATCTAGGAAAGTATGAAGCATGTAATCTCTTTTGTAATATAAACTCTGATGAATGAAAGTAATACATTTCCTATTATTTTTATGAATCTCTTGGGTTGGTTAATCCTCTTTATTTTGGGGGCGTGACAAATACAAAAATGGTTAACCAAGGGAATGTGGTTTGTTATCAGCATGACTACAATGAGTAAATACACTCCTTGTCAACTACCAGATGGTCCCCTACCTTGAGCAATGCTAAAGGAAACTTGGCAGCACCAAAGCTCCATGAAACCATCTTGGGCAACAAGTACGGAGTTCTATATAAACTACACTCACTTCATATTGAAGGTAACTAATCTAAGCTGAACCATACTCACTTAAACACAACTCTCTATACTTAGAGAGCACTTTTCATCTTCTCTGATCACTTACTCCCACATTGGAGGGGTTATCTGGCCAACTCCGGCCGGACAGCTCTAATGGTGCTCGTTGTTGCAGAGTCTCAATTCCTAGATAGTCCAATCAGGTGTGGAGCTCCGATCCACAATCATCTAGTGTGGTATTCGGTACGCACACATAGGTGTAAAAAAAATGTAAATATATAAAAGTAAAATTTAAAAAAAAAAAGAACATTTAAAAATTTATTGAACGTTGAAGCTTTAACATTTTTTTATTTTTTATTTTTTTTTGTGTGTGGCAGTTTCTTGGATAAAGCAGCCATCAGGAACCCTAAAATGTTAGGTGATACCACAATGGTAAATAAATGGTACTTATCAACTTTAACAGTTGTAGAGGAAACAAAATTGGTGATTAGAATGTTACCCATTTGGGGCACCACAATTTTGTTCTAGACAATTTATGCCCAAATGACGACATTTTTAGTGTCACAAGCCACCACCATGGACTGCCACAGTGGCAAATCATTTCAAATCCTAGTCGCCTCATTGACTGTTTTCTTCGTCAGCAACATCCTACTGACCGTCCCGATTTACGACAGAATTATCATTTCAATAGTCAAAAAAGTCCAAAAAAAGCCACAAGGCCTCATCCCATTACAACGCATTGGTGTTGGCCTAGTCCTATCAATATTGGCAATGGTGGCAGTAGCCCTCACTGAGATCAAGTGCCTTCACCTGGCCCAGTTGCACGGTCTGACAAACGATCCGACAGCTATAGTTTCCCTAAGTGTGTTTTGGTTGGTCTCGCAATTCTTCATCGTGGGGTCCAGCGAGGCCTTTACCTACATTAGGCAGCTAGATTTTTTTCTAAGGGAGTATCCCAAAGGTATGAAAACAATGAGCACCTGTTCTTGAGCACACTTTCACTAGGGTTTTTCTTTAGCACTATGTTAGTTTCAATAGTGCATAAGGTCACTGGGGAAAAAAGAACATGGCTAGCTGATAATCTCACCCAAGGGAGACTCTACAATTTCTATTGGTTGTTGGCAATTTTGAGTGTTTTGAACTTGTTTTTGTTTCTAGTTGGTGCCAAGTGGTATGTGTACAAAGAGAATAGGCTTGTTGAGGAGGGTCTTGAGTTAGAGAATATAGCGATCCCGGTTTCCCTTTTCTTTATTTGTTGTATCCGGACTTAGGCTACATGGAGTTGGTTGTTGTGTATATCTTGTTCACATCCTTTACTCTTTATATTTGAGTCTTGGGTTGTGTTGGGAAGGTTTGGAGCAGGTTGGTTGAGCTTAAGAACCAAGTCTAGTTGCCCAGGTTTTGGCTTGTCCGCTCGAGCGGGGGTTTGGGCGCTCGAGCGGAGAATACACCCATCCAGTATTTTCCTGTGTAAGGGTTGGACGCTCGAGCGGGAGTTTGTGTGTGTGCCGCTCGAGCGAGAAGTTGGGCGCTCGAGCGGGGAACCTGTCTGCTAAAGTGCTGAGAGTGTGCATCCGACGCTCGAGCAGAAGATTGGCCGCTCGAGCGGGACTCTGTGAGTGCCGCTCGAGCGGGGTTTGGACGCTCGAGCAGGGCGACTGGGTTATAGCTCCGTGTTTTGACATTTTAAATCACTTTTTCACTTTCACTTATCTCTCCTACTTTTCCAAAAACACCATTGTTGAGCTTCTCACTCTAGAACTCTACCTTCTCTCTAGGTATTGATCTAGTATGAGTGATTTGCTCATCTTTGGCCTTTACAAAAAAGTTGTTGATCGTCGTGGGCTACATTTTGATCCGTAAGACTTGTGATTTGGAGCAACTTCGTTTTCGTCATCTTCTCCATTGGGTATCACCTCTTCAGGTAGAGATTCCTACTCACTCTTATGGGTTTTAACATAGATTTTGAGTCTATTGTTTAAATGGTTTGATTTGGGACTTAGGGTTTCAAAAAGCATGAATGAGGGTTTTGTGATTTTGATTCTTAAAGATGTATTTTGAGTTTCAAAATGATGTTATAGTGGTGGGTTGTTGATTATTGAACCTTGGGGTGAATAATGAGGAATGGGGGAGGGGGGGGAAGCCCTAATTTGTTGTATAAGTTAATTGCCATAATTAATTTGGAAAAGTTGTTGTTATCTGGAATTGAGTTGTAAATAATGAAATTGATTCGTTATGTTGTGGAATGGTGGAGTTGAATTTATAAATCGTTCATTTTCGAAAACATTGATATTTTATCTGTTGGAGCTCTTATTTTCTGTTTAGAAATAACTGCTTGGGCTACCGGTGGAGGGTAGTTTGATTGTTGTAGACAATGCATGATGATTAGGCAAATTAAAACTAATCGATTGGTTATGTCATAGAGTATGACGGTTGATAGAATACATCAACATTATGTATTGATTGTTGCGTATATGACTTTTATGTGTATACAGTGTGTGTGGAAGGAGATAGGGGATGTACTCCACGGTTTAGGGGAAGATAGGGGATGGACCTCTAAACCGGATGTTGATTGGGAGGAGATAGGGAATGGACTCCACTGATACAGCTCATATGCTTGTTAGCTAATGTGTTGATATAGCTAATATGCTTATCTATGGAAGTGTGGATATGGCTCATATGCTTATCCTTAGAAGTGTTGATATAGCTAATATGCTTATCTGTTGAAATGTGGATACAGCTTGTGTGTTTATCTGTTGAGATGTTGATACAACTAGTATGTTTATCTATTGTAAAACGGGAAGTGTCTAGCATGAGTCACTGTCCCATATAAGTGGTTGGCCAGGTTCTGAGCCATTGATGTAAATTGAGAAAATGATGAGAAATGGCAACGAAAATGAGATATGAACACGGTTGTCATGTAATGGAAATGGGATTATAAATTGATCTATGTGAGTTAAACATTTATCAATTGCTGATGTCTTAGTTATTACTCATATTGTGTTTAGCATATCTCTACTGGGCGTTGGCTCACCCTTTATGGGACACCAATTTCAGGTACAGGTAGCATGCCACCTCCAAGGACATAGCTTGGATGATGGTGAGAGTCGAAGACTCTTTTTGTGTATTTTGTTTGTATTACATGTATATCAAGCCAAGGGCGTCTTTTGTATTGAGTTAGTACTCTTCTTCTGTGTAACCAAGTGTTAATTTGGAAAGCTGTAAGCCCGTAGAGCATTTGCTTTTGTTGTTAACATGTAATACTTTTGTAAGAACTACTTTGATGAATGAAATTGATTGATTCCTCCTATATCAATGGATATCTAAAGCAATGGGTTTTATGTATTATTTTGAGGGCGTTACAACTTGGTATCAGAGCGTACCGGGTTCGAATACTTTGGGTACGTGGGAAGTGATTAGTATCACAATGGGTTTGTCTCGCTTGTTAGAGACTTAAGTGTAATGTGATGTGTTTTTGTGATAGCATGCTTATGTGATTGTTTGGGTATGGGATTTTAATTTCTAGGATGTTGATTGGATCCTTGGGTTTCTGGGAGTCTTGTTAGAAAAGCACTTGATCAATGCTGTTTCTAACCGGAACTCTAGTAACGCCTCCGGACTATCATTATCCGGAAATGAAATTCGTAAGTGCTTATGTGTTTATATGCTTACGTGGAGTGAATTAAAGTTGTCCATGCATTAGGACGTGAGTGTTTGGTTTCGACACATTTATGAATGTGCTAACGTTCTGTGTTACCTTTATTAGGATGTCAGGACGAGGAAGAGGTGCTAGGCGTGGTAGGCCTGCGAGGCAGGAAGTACCTTTACCGGATGATATTCCGGCAGTGTAGGAGGGAGTTGGCCAGGCCAATGTGGCCGAGCCAGCGGGTCAGCAAGCTATGGGTGCCTTGGCCAGAGAGATAGCGGGAGCTTTGGGTATTCTCAGAGCTGAGCATCAGGTTACAGAGGCAGGACCTTCTTTCTTAAAGAGGGAGTTCTTCCGGTCTAACCCGGACGAATTTGTTGGGGACCCGAAGGAGCCACTTAAGGCTGACGAGTGGTTGGAACAGATGGAGAAGACATTCGAGATGCATGGCATCGAGGATGGGACTCTAAAGGGGGGGCTTTTGTAGAGGCTTTCCAGGGGAGGTTTTTATCTGCAGCTGTTAGGGAGAAGCTGAGGGATCAGTTTAGTCGGCTTAAGCAGCAAAGTTTGTCAGTGGCCGAATTTGAGGCTACTTTTACTAGTTTGTCCTGGTTTGCACCTGAACTAGTGACGTCCGAGGAACGCCGTTGCTATGAGTTTGAGCGGAAGTTGAGGCGGGGCCTCAAGTTGAGAGTTGGTGGGTCTTACATCCAAGAGTATAGACACCTGGTGGATGCGGCTGCTCATATGGAAATTATGATGCAGGAGGAGGATAATGAGAAGCAACAAGGTTCCAAGAGGAGCCAAGAGGGCCAGGGTGACGGCAGGAGACAGAGGGGTATTAACCCTCAACAGTCTCAGGGTGGTTTGGCTAGATCGACTTTTCCGGTACCGAGTGCAGGCTCCGGGAGAGGTAGTCAGGGAGGCATGACTTGTTTTGCATGTGGCCAGCTGGGTCACAAGTCTTCGGTTTGCCCACAGAAGGGAGGGGGTCAGTGAGCTGCTTCTTCTTCAGCTAGACCTCAGGGCCAGGGTCAGGGCAGGGGCCAACCTTTGTCTTGCTATCAGTGTAGACAGCTTGGGCACTTGAAGAGGTTTTGCCCACAATTGAGTGCCACTTCAGGGGCGTCTGGTTCTAGACAAACGCAGAGTTATCAGCCAGCTCAGTCTGTGCAGGCCTCGAGGGCCAACCAGGGAGCTTCGTCATCCCAGTCTGTGCAGCAGTCATATGCTCCGAGGGGTGAGCAGGTGGATCAGGGGCCTACAGGGCGCGTGTATGCTGTTACCGCGCAGGACCTAGTACCGGCTCCACCAGTAGTGAGAGGTACCTTTCTGTTTTGCAACTCGATTGCTAGTGTATTGATTGATACGGGTGCGTCTCATTCTTTTGTATCTGCTGCATTTGCATCTGTGTTGGAGTTGGAGTTAGCGCTATTAGCATCTCCTATTTGTGTTGTGTCACCTGTTGGGGGTGAGTTGATTTTGAAACACGGCTGTAGAGGTTGTGATATAGAGGTCGCCGATCATAGGCTTCCGTTTCCTTTTGTAGTTATGCCCATGAAGGGCTTTGATGTTATTTTGGGTATGGACTGGTTATCGTCATACCGGGCAGTTATTGATTGCTACCGCCAGAGGGTCACTTGCTGTATAGTGAGCGGGGAGTGTTTCCATTTCTTGGGAGACCGGGTTGGTAGTGTTCTGCCACCAGGGTATGATCCGCGAGGGCGGAGTGAGCTTAGTGGTTTACTTGCTAACTTTGAAAGTGGTGAGTGTGATGAGACCCAGGTTGTGTTGCCGAGGGTAGTTTGTGAGTACTCGGACGTCTTTCCCGAGGATCTCGTTAGTTTGCCACCTCACCGGGAGATTGAATTCTCCATTGATTTAGTGCCCGGCACGGCGCCGATTTCTATGGCACCTTACCGTTTTGCTCCAGCAGAGTTGGTTGAGTTGAAAGTTCAGCTCTAGGAATTGCTAGATAAGGGCTTTGTTCGCCCTAGTGTTTCACCGTGGGGAGCACCGACCCTCTTTGCTAAGAAGAAATATGGTGCCTTGAGACTTTGTGTCGACTACCGGAAGTTGAATCGGCCTACGGTCAAGAATAAGTACCCTATGCCCCGTATAGATGATCTATTTGACCAGTTAAAGGGTTCCCATTGTTTCTCTAAGATAGATTTGAGATCGGGTTACCACCAGTTGAGGGTCAAGGAAGAGGATATTCCCAAGACGGCATTCCGTACACGGTATGGCCTTTATGAGTTTTTGGTAATGCCATTTGGACTTACCAACGCACCAATAGTCTTTATGGACTTGATGAACCGGATTTTCCGGGAATTCTTGGATCGTTTTGTAGTCGTTTTCGTGGACGACATCCTGATATGTTCACCTTCAGAGGAGGAACACGAGTCACACTTGAGAGTGGTGCTTGAGTTACTTAGAGCCCATAGGCTGTATGCCAAATTTGGGAAGTGTGAGTTCTGGCTAGAAGAAGTCAAGTTCTTAGGCCATGTGGTATCCGGGGAAGGGGTGTCTGTTGATACATCCAAGACTGAGGCAGTGCAAGATTGGGCACAGCCTCAGAGTGTGTTTGAGATCCACAGTTTTCTGGGATTAGCTGGGTATTATCGCCGGTTTGTGAAAGATTTCTCCAGGTTAGCTTCACCGTTGACTAGAATGACTCAGAAGGAAGTCAAATTTGTATGGAGTGAGACTTGTGAAAAGTCGTTCCAGGAATTGAAAGTTAGATTGACCACCGCTCCGGTCTTGATTATTCCGGAGAGAGGGTTGGGTTATGCTGTCTATTGTGATGCCTCACGAGAGGGTTTGGGTTGTGTGTTGATGCAAGAGGGGAAAGTGGTAGCCTATGGCTCGCGTCAGTTGAAAATTCACGAAAAGAATTACCTTACGCATGACCTAGAGTTAGCAGCGGTGATCTTTGTCTTGAAAATCTGGAGGCACTACCTTTATGGTGAGAGATTCGAGGTGTTCTCGGATTATAAGAGTCTGAAATATCTGTTTACACAGAAAGACTTGAACTTGAGGCAGAGGAGGTGGATGGAGTTCATTGAGGATTACGACTTCGAGTTGCATTATCATCCGGGGAAGGCCAATGTTGTGGCCGATGCCCTTAGCAGAAAATCCATAGGTGGTGTAGCTTGTATAGCCATCCGGGAGTGGGAAATGTTGGGGGCACTTGGTGAGTTCGATTTGCATCTGAGTGAATCTGCTGAGGCTGCGGCCTTGTTTTCTGTTGTTGCGCAGCCTACACTTGTGACTCGAGTGTTAGAGGCACAGAGGGGTGACCTTGAGGTAGAGTCCCTCCGAGAGAAGATCTCTAGTGGGAAAGTTGAGAAGGGTTTGACGGTGTAACCCGACCTGAGTGTGAGATACCGAGGCCGTTTGTTTGTGCCGGAGTCTTGCCGAGAGGAAGTACTCCGAGAGTTTCATCATTCACGCCTTGCGGTACATCCGGGAGGTACAAAGATGTATCGGGATTTGGGTCGCCAGTTTTGGTGGCGGGATATGAAGAGAGATGTGGCAGTTTTCATGTCTAAGTGCCTTACTTGTCAGCAAGTGAAGACCGAGCATCAGAGGCCAGCAGGTTTGTTGCAACCCTTGCCTATTGCCGAGTGGAAGTGGGAGCATGTCACTATGTACTTCGTTGTAGGTCTTCCGAGGACTCAGCGGGGTAGTGATGCAATTTGGGTGGTTGTAGACCGGTTGAATAAGTCGGCGCATTTCATTCCTATGCGCGTGAGAGATTCAGTAGATCATCTTGCCGACTTGTATATTCAGGACATAGTGAGGTTGCACGGGGTCCCAGTGACGATCGTCTCAGATAGAGATCCTCGTTTTACTGCTAGGTTGTGGTAGAGTTTGGAGAGTGCCTTGGGTACTAAGTTGACCTTTAGTACAGCTTATCATCCTCAGACTGACGGGCAGTCCGAGCGTACTATTCAAATCCTTGAGGATATGCTTCGGGGTTGTGTCCTTGACTTCAGTGGGACGTGGGAGAAGCACTTACCATTGGTGGAGTTTGCCTACAACAATAGCTTTCAGTCTAGCATCGGTATGGCACCGTTTGAGGCCTTGTATGGCCGACCTTGTAGGTCTCCGGTTTGTTGGGCCAAGGTGGGTGACGCACCTCTGTTGGGTCCGGAGTTGGTTAGGGAGACAACGGAGAAAGTTGAGCTTATCCGTAGGAGGCTTGTTACAGCCCAGAGTCGTCAGAAATCTTATGCTGACCGTAGGAGGAGGCCTTTGGCGTTTGAGGTAGGTGATCATGTTTTCCTGAAGATATCACCTAGGCGAGGTTTGATGAGGTTTGGGAAGAGTGGGAAGTTATCTCCTCGGTTTATTGGTCCCTTTGAGATCCTTGAGAGGATTGGGGAAGTTGCTTACCGTTTGGCTTTACCACCGCAGTTGTTCGGAGTGCATGACGTGTTTCATGTCAGTATGCTTCGAAAGTATGAACCGGATCCGTCCCATGTGTTAGATTGGACCGACTTAGAGGTAGATGAGGATGCCTCATATGAAGAGAGACCGGTTCGGGTCTTGGATAAGCGAGATCAAGTCTTGCGAGGCAAGACCATTCCTTTAGTGAAAGTCTTGTGGAAACATCACGGAGTGGAGGAAGCCACTTGGGAACGTGAGTTGGAAGTCCGCGGGAAATATCCGGACATGTTTGCTGATGTGTAATCACGTATTGAAATTTTGTAATAATATTGAGCTTTAAGAACATTATATATGTCTTAAATGGTAAAACATTGTGAATGTTTTGATAAATGAAGGTTTGTTTTAACATTGTATATGTTAAGTATATTGTGGAAATGCAAGCATGATATTAATGTTGCATGTGTTATGGAATTGTGGAGAATGAATTGAAATTGGTAGATTTCAAAGTAAAGCATGTTGATAATGCAGGTTGTTATGCATAATGTGAAATGCCTCTTGAGAAGAGATGGGATTGACCGGTAGTGGGTCGGAATACCTAATATTATGAGGTAATATTTTTCGAAATGGAGAAAACCTGTTTTCGAAAAACTTGTGTTTAATTTCGGAGACGAAATTCTTTAATGGGGGGAGGTTATAGCGATCCCGGTTTCCCTTTTCTTTATTTGTTGTATCCGAACTTAGGCTCCGTGGAGTTGGTTGTTGTGTATATCTTGTTTACATCCTTTACTCTTTATATTTGAGTCTTGGGTTGTGTTGGGAAGGTTTGGAGCAGGTTGGTTGAGCTTAAGAACCAAGTCTAGTTGCCCAGGTTTTGGCTTGTCCGCTCGAGCGGGGGTTTGGGCGCTCGAGCGGAGAATACACCCATCTAGTATTTTCCTGTGTAAGGGTTGGACGCTCGAGCGGGGAATGGGCCGCTCGAGCGGGAGTTTGTGTGTGTGCCGCTCAAGCGGGAAGTTGGGCGCTCGAGCGGGGAACCTGTCTGCTAAAGTGCTGAGAGTGTGCATCCGACGCTCGAGCGGAAGATTGGCCGCTCGAGCGGAAGTCTGTGAGTGCTGCTCGAGCGGGGGTTTGGACGCTCGAGCGGGGCGATTGGGTTATAGCTCCGTGTTTTGACATTTTAAATCACTTTTTCACTTTCTCTTCTCTCTCCTACTTTTCCAAAAACACCATTGTTGAGCTTCTCACTCTCGAACTCTACCTTCTCTCTAGGTATTGATCTAGTATGAGTGATTTGCTTATCTTTGGCCTTTACAAGAAAGTTGTTGATCGTCGAGGGCTACATTTTGATCCGTAAGACTTGTGATTTGGAGCAACTTCGTTTTTGTCATCTTCTCCATTGGGTATCATCTCTTGAGGTAGGGATTCCTACTCACTCTTATGGGTTTTAACATAGATTTTGAGTCTATTGTTTAAATGGTTTGATTTGGGACTTAGGGTTTCAAAAAGCATGAATGAGGGTTTTGTGATTTTGATTCTTAAAGATGTATTTTGAGTTTCAAAATGATGTTCTAGTGGTGGGTTGTTGATTATTGAACCTTGGGGTGAATAATGAGGAATGAGGGGGGCGAGGGAAGCCCTAATTTGTTATATAAGTTAATTGCCATAATTAATTTGGAAAAGTTGTTGTTATCTGGAATTGAGTTGTAAATAATGAAATTGATTCGTTATGTTGTGGAATGGTGGAGTTGGATTTATAAATCGTTCATTTTCGAAAACATTGATATTTTATCTGTTGGAGCTCTTATTTTCTGTTTAGAAATAACTACTTGGGCTACCAGTGGAGGGTAGTTTGATTGTTGTAGACAATGCATGATGATTAGGCAAATTAAAACTAATCGATTGGTTATGTCATAGAGTATGACGGTTGATAGAATACATTAACATTATGTATTGATTGATTGCATATATGACTTTTATGTGTATACAGTGTGTGTGGGAGGAAATAGGGGATGTACTCTACGGTTTAGGGGAAGATAGGGGATGGACCTCTAAACCGGATGTTGATTAGGAGGAGATAGGGGATGGACTCCACTGATACAGCTCATATGCTTGTCAGCTAATGTGTTGATATAGCTAATATGCTTATCTGTGGAAGTGTGGATACGGCTCATATGCTTATCCTTGGAAGTGTTGATATAGCTAATATGCTTATCTGTTGAAATGTGGATACAGCTTGTGTGTTTATCTGTTGAGATGTTGATACAACTAGTATGTTTATCTATTGTAAAACGGGAAGTGTCTAGCATGAGTCACTGTCCCATATAAGTGGTTGGCCAGGTTCTGAGCCGTTGATGTAAATTGAGAAAATGATGAGAAATGGAAACGGAAATGAGATATGAACACGGTTGTCATGTAATGGAAATGGGATTATAAATTGATCTATGTGAGTTAAACATTTATCAATTGCTGATGTCTTAGTTATTACTCATATTGTGTTTAGCATATCTCTACTGGGCATTGGCTCACCCTTTATGGGACACCAATTTCAGGTACAGGTAGCATGCCACCTCCAAGGACATAGCTTGGACGATGATGAGAGTCGAAGACTCTTTTTGTGTATTTTGTTTGTATTACATGTATATCAAGCTAAGGGCTTCTTTTGTATTGAGTTAGTACTCTTCTTCTGTGTAACCAAGTATTAATTTGGAAAGATGTAAGTCCGTAGGGCATTTGCTTTTGTTGTTAACATGTAATACTTCTGTAAGAACTACTTTGATGAATGAAATTGATTGATTCCTCCTATATCAATGCATATCTAAAGCAATGGGTTTTATGTATTATTTTGAGGGCGTTACAGAGAAAGTAGAGCCTAGTTGCCATGCCTAAGAGGACCAACACTTCTGGAGGCACCCGTATGTTACTATTCGCTAAACTACTTTACCAAGTTATAGTAGGGAGTAATGTATTAGGTGTCTATATCATTTTTTTCTTTTATTTTATTTTTGAAAAATGATGTAGTTTCTTTCTGTCAACTTACTTTATGAATGCTTTTATGCTTTATAAGATTGGAGGTAAAAAACTGTTTGGAACTAGAGTGCCAATGAACTTTGAACACACGAAAAATTTGTCCTGATGTGAAAGTTAAAGATACAATTCCACAACTTTATTGTTAGCTAAAAATGACAAAAAAATATTTTTCCTATGATTTATTTCCTTTCCTGATGACTAGACGAGGCCATTAGTATTCTGGATAAAGGAACAAGATTTTGGAATAGAGAATCATTACTCACAAATAGATACATGTATGCTTTATATCATTGTCTATAGATTAAAAAGGTCAAAAAAATGTAAAAATTAAAAACAGCCAGTTTAAAGAGGATGAGACGACATTACATAATATGACCTATGCTTCACATCATAGGAATGGTTATAGGCTTTTTAAAATTCACGTTATTTGCATACAAGTGCATTTGAAATTTTAATTGATTAAACATCTTGATTTTTAAAAATTGTCAACTTCGAAATTGGGCCAAAGTATTGGTGAAAGACAAATGTATGATAATTTGTTCACAAGTTATTTTCCTACATATCCAAGTGTAATAGTTTTGTAATATTTTTTTCACATTTTATATTTATAGAAATTAATATAATATTTTTCTTCTCCGTTACAATTCTTTTTTTGTTACGCAAACATTTGCTTTCTCAATGTTAGAATCCTACGTACTACCAAAAAAAATATAAAAAAAAAAACAAAAAACAAAAAATGGACTGTCAAGAACAAATTAAATAAACAGAAAGCAATTATTTTTAAATATTTCTATAACAAAGTTACACATAAGACTTAGAGGTATTACATAAGAGGACTTGTTACATATCACTCCATGAAATTACACACACTATGACAAAGGAAACAAGACAGAAGTTACCACGTTTGCAATGTTACCCCTCTCTTCCACACCTTTGTAATATGTTTTATTTAATATTATTTTAATAAGATAGAAGTTACCATGAAATGCACTTGCACCACACACTCTTATTATATGACTCATGAAATGAGCAAAAGCCACAGAGAGGGCTAGGAAACAGATGTTGTTTAGGGGCATTGGAAGCCAGGAGGAGTAGTTTTGCCACAATTATTAAGAAGCAAGCTCAGTGCAACAGGGATGGTGACGGGGAGGCCCCCAACGTTTGCCTTAAGCACAGTGCAAAGGCAAACAGCAGCCTCAAGGTTAACAAGTCCACCAATGAGACTGCAGCATGGGTTTACCGGAGGTCTACCTATTGTAACATTAATCAATCCAGGGAGCAAATCGACACATACACCTAGTTTTAGGGCATCTATGGGGCAGGTGCCTGTGGAAGGGCTCGGAGTTGGAGGTGGAGGTGGAGGTGGAGCACACTGTGCACTTGCAAAGGCAAAGAAGAGAAGGTTGAGCAAAAAAAACAAGGCAAGTGATGCATTATTGCTCTTGGAACCCATCTCTCTCAAACCCTTAAGAAAAAAAATAACAAAACTTTCTAGACTGTTGATGGTAGCAATTAGCAATTTCTAAAAGAGTAATTGTGATGGTGGAGAAAATATGAAGGGAAGAATGGGTTTTTATAGGATGCAAGGAGTGTTAGGCCTTGAATTGAATGGGAGAAGGCAAAATACCATGTGACTTGCAATAAAAACGCTCCATTCCTCCCTTTTTTTTTCTTTTTCTTTTTTCTTTTTTTTTCATTTTTTTTTGGTCTATTTTATGCGTTCATGTATTTTAACCAGATCAATAAATAATATATTTTTGTAAAATATATATATTTATAAATTATGTATTATGGCATGTATGTACAATTGTAAATTTAAAAAGGGTATTGACTCATAAATCTTAAAGTTACAACTTATAAACCAATTAGTTTCATAATTATTTTAAAGGTATTGTTATATGCATCAATTGGTATATCAATTAGTATACCAACATATGTTAAAATATTACCATTTCAAAACTATGACCTTACCCATTATACAAATTACAAAAACTCAAAACCTCTAAAATTCTATCACATCATTTGTTAGTACACTAATTAATATACCAATTAGCGCATATAACATTATTCTTATTTTAATGAACACACAAGTCCTTATTAATGTAAATTGACATATTTGTCACAGTTTTTATGATATGGTCAATTTGAAGATTTCCTCCTTAATTTTAGTTATTTACCACATTCCATATGTCACATTTCAAAGAAGTACACTAAAGGATTTTTGAAGTAATTTTTGTGGTTTGAATAAATCACATTTCACATTCAATCCATCCAAAATATAACATGTTGACGCAGCGGAATAAATCACACGAGACTAGATATCGTTCTAGTAGATGAGAATTCTTGAATCCACAAAAACACCCTTGAATCCACAAGGAAGATAGAAGAAATACTCTTTAAAATATTATTGAATGAATAAAAAATTGTTTTTACTATGAGACTTACATAACTATTTATAATAAACTAAACCTAATACTTGTAGCAGAAGTAATTCTAAAATAAACTATGAAACTTAAATCAACACAAATTAGAAAACCTAAAAGAATAGGAAACTAAAATTCTAAACTATTTAAAATCCTAATCAAAATCTAATTCCAAAATAATAAAATTAAGCAACTTAATAATTCTAAAATATTTATACTAAATTACAAGAATCCTAATAAAATAATATATCAAAAATATTAAAACTAAAAATATAAAAATTCTTAAAATCTTGTCCTACATCAGAATTTTCCTATTTTATAGAGTAAAAATCGATGCCGTAAGCTTTACATTATTTTTTTAATTTTATTAGTATATATAGCAGTCTCACACTTCTCCTCTTCTCATCTTTAACCCCCCCTATAATTCCCCAAGCTCAATTTGTTTAGGATGAAATAGGTAAAAAATGAAAAAAAAATTAACTTCTATGAGTTTATTTAGCTTGAAAGTGGTGGAAAGTATAAGAAAACTAATTTTCTTGTACAACCCATATTAGTATTCTAACTGATTTTTTATTTCTTGCAAAAAAAACACAAGAAAATACAAGAAAAATTGAATGTGTGAATTATATATAACTAAACTTTTAAATTTTTCTATCTTTTTCTTACAAAATTTGTATCTTAATCAAATGCTTGTAAGAAAATATATTTTCTTTTTTATTTCTTTTGTTTCACTTCATTTTCTTTTAGTTTTATTTTCTACCAAATTTTCTTTTTCATCAAACGGAGCCTTAAAGATAAAATTGAAAAAACAAAATTAAAAGATGAATCATTATTCATATATATTGGTCCCTCTATATTGAAATCTTGGATCCATTCCCAAACACCAGAGTGCACAAAAAAATAAATAAATAATGAGAAGTGTGACCACATTAATTACGTGATACTTAAGAGTGCTAAGTCAATGCCAAACTCGCACTAATATGAAATAGTTATGTTCTCACTAATGAGGCATGTTTGTTCGCCTAAAAAAGTTCTGCAAGTTTGGTTTTGGAGATGCTACAAATACAAAAATCGATTACATAATAAAAAACACACAATATATATGACAATTTGTTAGTAAAATCTATTTATGAAAAATTTTATGTATCTATGTACATTTTGTGTCTAATTCTATAACTAATTTATATATTTGTAGATTTGTTTAATAGAGATAGGAATGGTTAGAAAACAATGGATTGACAATTCATTCATCTTTTATGAGCATTTTCAAGGAACTCTTTAAATAAGGCTGGTTATTATTATAACTAACATTATCATGTTTTAGTCACTCAAATAGATTAGCTATTACAATAGTTATTTTAACAAAAAATTTCAAGATTAGCTACATTTGAAGAGCCTTGGGAGATTTTTTAAACAGTTTGTGTGTATTACTAGGTAAAATAAAGAGTAACATTGGAATATATAGATAAAAAAAATAATAATTAAACAAAAAAAAAAATACATTTTTGTATATTTTAATGAAGAGTATGATTGGTGTTGCTCTTGTGCCATAACTTTATAACCATCGTGTAATTATTTAGTACAGAAGCATTATAGTATTATTTTACGGATGGGTCAAACATACCTTTGTTTGGTAGTGTTACAATTTTTCATTGATTGAAAATATCACGTAGACATTGCAACATATAATACTCTAAAAATATTTTCAAAAAAATTTTAAAAAAAAAATCATAATGACCTTGCTTTATAAATTACAGATGTACGATCGGCTAATGTATCTATTTTTCTTCATATATTTTGTTTTGATTTTTGGATTTCATAATATTGAAAAAAAAAATGAAACGAAATGAAAAAATGAAGTGAGAGATCATCGATAGTAATGCATATATATTGGTTTTTCTTCACAACTATTTAAGTTTTTGGGGTTTGGCAAATAAAATTTGTTGCTTTTTGTTTATAGTAAATCTTCTTTTTTTCATTTAGTCAAATTTTTTTTTTTTTTGTAAGTGTATTAAACTCAAAGACCCCCCCCCTTTTTTTTTTAATGGACCATATTTAAAAAATATCAAAAAGAGAATAGAGGAAAAAAATGTCAATTTTTGTCTTTTTAAATCTATTGGTTTTTTTGACCTTATCTAAAAATTAAGATAAATTGGGCATTTTTATTCAAACCAAAAAATTATACTTAATTTTCAAACTCAATAATCTATTAGAATATTTAAGACAACACTCTCTCTTATATCTTTTCTAATTATTTATCAATCATCTCACTTACAAATTGAGTCTAAAAAACAGGTCTAGAAAATGGGTTCTTATATTATTTTTTTAAACGATACAAATTATCAGCCCAAAAAATAAATAAATAAAAACTTCTTTAATAGTTTATGTTAGTTAAGCTGGTATCCCATGTTTAGAAATTATATTCTATTTATTATTGAAATTTGTCTATTAAGGTTGGGCAAACATTAATCTGAGGGAGAAATTCACAATATACACTCTTTATCATATAAACTTTTAGTTACATTATTTTCTTTTTTAATTAAGATTTTTTTTTTTTAATTATGACATTATTTTGAGATATTTAGTTATGCCTCACATAGTATTTGATGATGATTTTTTTTAATTATAATTCAAAAAATATAAAATTATATATATTTTTCTTTAATTATAAAATACATATAATACCTACCATTTAAAAAGTATATACCATAATCTTTCCCATGACTTGAGAACTAGAATACGATTAGTCCATTTACGCCCATTCTCTGTGAGCTAAACTTTTATTTTTAGGGTTGGTCCACCAATAAAAAATCATTTAAATCTCTCCTACATAGAAATTCATTCTTTTGTCCCCAATCGATCCTCTGACATTCGGGAAATTATTTTCACGTATTAATTTGTTTCAGTACACATATTTAATGAATATATTTTTAATACATACATCAAAAAAATTAAAATTTTCAATATATGTCTCTTTGTTTCAATAATATCCTTATCTTCAATTTTAAAACCCCAAGCTATGTTTAGTTTCAATTTTTGAATCAATTTTTTGAATTTTTTTGAAATATATAATTTAGTTTGACAAAAATAAATACAAAAAAATATATATTTTTAAAATTTTAATTTTTTTCTACCTTCTAAAAGGATAGAACATATGAAAATAATGATTTTTTAATTTATTATTATTTTTATTAAATTAGTTTTTAGTTTTTCTTTTTTTTTTTAACATATTTAAAACCAGACCAAACAGAACCCAATTTTTCTTCCATTCACCCACCCATTATTTGCTACCGTTGCCGTTATTTTCAACCCTCCATCACCACTACCACCACTACTGTCACTCTCAACTCATTCCCTTTCATCCTAGACCTCTATATCAACCTTCAAAGTGGGTGATTCATAGCGGAGGCTTGTGGAAGTGTATAATTTTTGGCAAAAAGTAGTTCCAGGTAAAGAGGGAACAATGAGACTAGAGGGAATGGCAGAGGAGAGAGATGATGCTAGCGATAGAGGATGATTGTGGTGTTATAAAATTAAGATTTGAGTCGAAGAAGAAAAAGATATTATGGTATTTTTATTCTAAACAAAATTGTATTATGAAAATATTTCATTAAATGTGTAAATTGAGAAAAATTGATATGTGAAAATAGAATTACCCATAACTTCCAACACCTCCTAACATGGTTTCTATACCCACTTTCACTTACCTCCCTCTGTTTTTCTTTTGGAGGTGGAGGGTTAAGCAGTTGTTTTTTTTTTTTTTTTTTTTTTTTTTTTTTTTTTTTTTTATTGAAAAAAAAATATGAAGGAGACAAAAGAAAAGGGATGAAGAGGATTAATTTTATTTAAATAATATTTCTATTATGATCAACTATTTTTTAATACTTGATCATTTTGTAGCATAAACAGGAGCAAATTATAATAAACAAACTTATTTAATGTTTTAAGTTAGGCATAACACCATATCCCATATTAAGAAATGATAGTCCATTTCATATTATAATTTTTCCCTTAGAATGGGCGAATGCTAGTTCGAGGGGCTACAGCTCGATTAGTCATACTAATCTTAACGTCTTCCTTGAAAAATTCAGACCTAATCTTTAAAGAATGACAATTATATCTGCCTAACAAGTGAACCAATGCTTGCCCACTGTGTTATTTTATTTTTTAAAATAGCAATTGGTATGAAATAATTGTTTTTTTCAAAATAATATTCTTGTAAATTATAGTTAAACTATATATATGTTTATGTATATGTAAATATACATTCCGTTTGTTTGGGCGAATTTTTATTTATTTATTTTTTTTTTGGAAATATGTTTTTCGTATTTTCTGATATTTGATACAATGAAAAATAAAAGAAAAGCCGAAGATTGTGCAGAAAAGAAATATGTTTTTTGTATTTTCGGCCCATTGTGCAGAAAAGCCGAAGATCCTCAAGTGAGCATACCGAAGCAATAATTGCCGAGGTCGACAAGCTCCTAGCGCCAGGGGCAATTCGAGAAATTCAATACCCACAATGGCTGTCCAACACAGTTGGAGTAAAAAAGAAGAACAGAAAATGGAGAGTCTGCATTCACTTTACCTGCCTTAACAGAGCTCGTCCCAAGGATCGCTTTCTTTTGCCTTGCATTGATCAACTAGTAGACTCAACAGCAGGATATGAGCATATGAGCTTTCTCGATGCTTATAGCGGTTATCACCAGATACCACTCTTCGGCCCAGATCAAGATAAAACAGCATTTATTACTCCAAGAGGCACCTACTGCTATAAAGTAATGTCGTTCGACCTCAAGAATGCCGGAGCAACTTACCAGCGAATGATCACTCAAATGTTTAAGGAGCAGCTCGGAAGAACTATGAAACCTTACATAGATGACATGGTAGTGAAAAGCAAGCTTACTACAAACCACATTACAAACCTAAGAGAAGTATTTAATATCCTGAAAAACCATCAGTTTCGCTTTAATGCCTCGAAATGCGCTTTCGGGGGAGGAACAGGGAAGTTCTTGGAGTACATCGTGACTCACAGAGGAATCGAGGCAAATGCGGATCAAATCAAAGAAATACAAGAGCTCCAAGTACCAACAAAGGCTAAGGAGTTACAGAAGCTGGCCGGAATAGTAGTCGCCCTGAATCAGTTCATTAGCAAGTCTTCATATCGAATGACGGCTTTCTTTTAGTTACTAAGGAAAAAGGCTACATTCGATTGGGGTCCTGAATGTACCGAGGCACTGGAAAGCCTCAAGAAGTATCTCAGTACGCCACCTCTCCTGTCCACTCTAGAACCAGGGGAAGAACTGTACCTGGTTTAGATCACACCGTAAACGCAATACTGATTCGCGAGGTTGAAAAGGAATAGAGGCTGGTGTATTACATTAGCAAGACTCTCCTAGATGCCGAGACACGGTACCTACCCTTGGAGAAGTTGGCTTACGCACTACTTATCGCCTCAAGGAAGCTACAACATTACTCTCAAGGTCACACCATCAATGTCCTCACTGAATTCCCCGTAAAATCTGTCTTCAATCGAGCCGATTTCTCCAGTCGAACAGCGAAATAGGTGGTTGAGCTTAGTGAGTTTAGCATTCGATATTAACCCAGAACAGCAATCAAGGCCCAAGTCTTGGTGGATTTTGTCGCTGAATTCGCTTCCACCCAGAGCACTGAACACCAAAACTCCAGCTTGGTACAGGTGCCACTGCACCACCGAACTAGGAAAGCAATACGCTTCAGAAGCATGGAAACTCTTTATTGGTAACATATGGCAACTCTAGGTTGATAGATCATCCAATAACCAAGGCTCGAGGCAGGGGTAGTACTTATATCCCTAGAAAATTTATCTAAAGCAAGCTCTCAAGCTTGGTTGGAAGGCTTCGAACAATGAAGCGGAATACGAAGCACTGTTAGCTGGTTTACGCAGTGCCGAACATTTCAGTGCAGAACAACTCCTGGTTTTCAACGATTCTCAGTTGGTTGTCAACCAACTCACTGGGGTCTATGAAACACGAGACGAAAGAATGGCCATGTATATAGATAGGGCAAGGGATCTACTTAAAAAATTCCAATCCATACAAGTGGGACGAATCAATCCGCACAGAAACAGCCACGCTGATGCTCTAGCCTGCCTCAGCTCATCAGTAAATGCCAAAGATGCTAGAAAAGTTTGGGTTGAGTTTGTGCCAAAACCAAGCATTGCATCTCCAGTCCTCTGCAATAACCTAGAATCGAGCTGGATGGATCCAATACTTGTTTTTCTAAAAACTGGCACTCTCCCCGAAGACAAGAAGGAAGCCAACAAAGTTCGACACAGATCAGCTCAGTTTTGGGTCTCACCATCCGGGAAGCTATACCGACGCTTTTACCTCGGTCCTTATCTTTTATGCGTGCATCCAAATCTAGTCAAAAGTGTTCTTTACAAAATTCACGACGGGATTTATGGATGCTATGTCGATGGAAGGTTATTGGCGCACCAAGCCCTCACTCATGGGTACTGGTGGCCAAGAATGCAGCATGATGCACAACAATACGTTTAGAAGTGTCACAAGTGTTAGAGGTTTGCTCCACTAATTCATCAGCCTCCACTCAGTGGGGTCTGGATATCGTTAGACCTTTGGCAAATGGCACTAGGAACAGATGATTCTTCATTGCTGCAACCGACTATTTCACCAATTATGTTGAAGTTGAAGCACTGGCAAGCATCAAAGAAGTAGACACAAAGCATTTTGTCATGAAGAATGTCGTGGTTCGTTTCGGCATAACGCGGGTACTAATTACAGACAATGGAACACAATTTGAAGGAAAGATCTTTAGGAAATTTTGTGCCGACCTTAGGATCGAATATCGAAACTCTTCTGTAGTCTACCCACAGAGTAATGGGCAGGTAGAAGCGTCAAACAAAACCATCATCAATGGAGTAAAGAAGCGGCTCGAAAGTGCAAAAGGGAAGTGGGTTGAAGAGTTACCCCACATGTTATGGGCCTACTGAACCACGACACGGCGCTCAACAGAATAAATACCCTACTTCCTAACTTACAGAATGGAGGCTGTTATTCCACTTGAAGTTGGTCTCCCAACCCTCCGATCGGAACTGTTTGAAAATGCAAGTAATAAGGAAGCTATTGCACAAGCACTGGATATAGCAGAAGGCCGAAGAGAAGCAGCACTGATCAGACTTGTAGCCTATCAGCAACAGCTAATCAAGAGTTTTAACCAAAACATTTTCCCAAGGCAGTTCACACCTGGGGAATTGGTTTTGAGAAAAGTCATGGATCATAAAAGGGTGCCTGGTGAAGAAAAATTAGGACCTAACTGGGAAGGTCCATATAAAGTTACAGTCGTTGCTGGAAATGGAGCATACTACTTGGAGGATATCAAGGGCAAGGCCATACCACGGCCCTAGAATGTAGCAAACTTCAAAAAGTACTATTAATAGACTAAATCCCACAATTATCTATCAAGTGTAAAAGCATTTATCTTTTGCTTAATGAAAATGTCCCCCCTCATTTTTTCTCTAAACTTTTGTTTCCAAGCACCTGTATAGCTTTGTGGTCAGAACAGATTATTGCTTAACTTGGACTTTATAACCTAAGTGCTAGAGGCATATTTCAAAATAAACAAATTTAGCTTTGGTGTTTAACAAATGGAATTAGCTTTGGTGTTTACCAAACGTATCTAGCTTTGGTTTTAACCAAACAGAAAAAGCTTCGGAACAACCGAACGGAATTTAGTTTTGGTCTGCACTCAAACATGCCAAGTGGGATTGCTTGGTGGAGTTATGTTTGGCCACCAAAATGGATCTTAGCCAAGTGGAACTACTTAGTGGAAACCGCCCTAACAAATTTTTTGATGCCCAATTCTTTTTCTTGGCAATCACAAAATTTCTTAAGTATCATCACATCAACACCTCAGCACTGCAGCACCCAAACAAAGTTGGGACAGACTTGGATAAATCTTTCAAAGATCAAACTTTCAACAGAAGTCTTACTCAGCTCCAGGCAGGGGCAAACAATTGTTTTCTTGGTACCAACCCAAACCTGAGTATGACATCTCTCCTTTGCATCTTTGTCCCATTCAATGGCACTTATGCTATTACAATCAACTTCAACTTAAGCAGCTCTCCCAGAGAGTGAATTCTTCAGTACCAATCTTACTTAGCTCTAGGTGGGGGCAAACAATTATTTTTCTCGAAGTCAACCTTGACCTAAGTAAGTTACTCTCATTCAATTACAAAGATCAGTACAACCATGAAGACCGAGCATCTATTCGGCCCCGTGGACCCAACAGTGCTCGGCCGGCGGCAAACAATATGAACAATGCAAGTATGAAAGCAAAACATATCAAACTGCAATATCATAAGTGAAATTCTATCAAAGGCACAGTTGACCCCACAAAATAGTGGCAAGAAGAAAGAGAAATTGTCCTGACCAACTTAAGGGGGTAGCTCGTCAGGAAGACCGAGCCCCAGTACAACCAAAAAGTAAAAGAGAGAGAGAGAGAGAGAGAGAGAAGAGAGAGAGAGAGAGAGAGAAAGTAAAATGTAAAAAGAAAAACTTCAAATCGTTCCAAAGGTCACATTAACTTTCATCTGCAGGAGGAATTTTAGGAGTAGCATCCACAATCTTATCTGAGCCATCTTGGAGAGGAAAAGTAGAGGTAGTTCCAACTTCCTGAGAATTATAAGCCTCCTTAACCACATCTCCCACAACTTCAGTTTCCAGGGTTTCACCCCCTTCAACGTTCATCGTCTCATTGGCAATATTGCTCTCCAAAGTCTTGGTTACAAAATCAGTTCCTAAGGAAATCTTAATTGGAAGAACAGCAAGGGTAGCATCAGCCTTCGAACCCAAGGACTTTAAGGGAACAAGAATATCTTGAAACAATGGAGACCCTTCAGGAATTTGAGCAACGGCTAGAGCACTTGTCCAGCCCTTTAGAAAAAGCTTATCTCGCAATACCACCACTTCTTCTTTGTAAACGGCCCCAGCTTCATCCTAACCTTGCTACCAGTACTTAGCCTCCAAAGCAGAACGTTCAGCAGCCATCATCACAATAATTGCCTCTAGCTTAGCCACATTCCCTTCAAGTTAGGCCTGGACCCCAATAGCAGTATCGTTGGACTTCTCAGCCGAAGTGATAACCTTGCTCAGACGGAATACCTCCTTCTCAGCAGTCCTACATCTCTTCCTCTTGGCTTCCAAATTCACTGTTAGTCTTTCAGCATTCATGGCGGCCTCCAGTACGGCCTTCTCCAGTTCCTCAGCTCTGGTGATTAACAAGTGCATCCTCTGAATACACTATAGTAGATAACAAGATATTAAAAGAAAGCAAGCAGTAAAAGAACACCAAAAGAATCCTAAAACACTTACAACAGTCATCATTTGACGGGTCCCCTTTAGAACCGGAATATCACGGGGCCCGTTCTGATCTGCCATGTCTACTGGCATTAATAAAGTCTTGGTCAGGTCAAAAGCAAAGTCCACAGAAGCAACAACTAAATCAGAAATAGAAATCGGTCTGCCTTGATGCAACATTGGCAGCTCCCACTTTTCAAACGACCCACCCTCAATAGGATCTTCAGAAGCCTCTCCAATTATCGTCTTGCCGGTCTTCCTCATCTTTTTCTTCGCCCTTGCAGTAACTGAGGTAGAGGGTTCGGCAGTAATAACATAAGGGCCAAAGGCCCCTATCTCCAACTTCACGTCCATAAGGCTTTTCGGTTCAGCCTTAATCAAAGGAGCTCCCAAAACATCAAAAGAGCCAAAAGCCTCCGCTTCCAAGTCTACCATCCCTCTCCTTTTTGACATTAACCCACTCCCTGTGAAACTGGGGCTAGGAGAAGGTGTCCTCTCATATGGCAAGCTTTAGCCTCGCCGATGGTTCATGACCAGAGGGGTAAGGGATGTGTCAGTTTCAGTATCAGAATCTAGAAAAGACGTAGTAAGCCTCGGTTTCTTTGGGATAATGGAATGATAAGTCACCTAGTAGTCCAGCAGTTCGGGCACAGACCTCTTCTTATACCTCAAAACAGCCTTGATGGCCTCAGCATTCTCTCGATTCGGCCTATGCTGGAAACGGGAAGCTTTTTAGAAATGAGGAACAACATTAAAACAACATTCAAAACAAGGTAAAAACTCAGAAAACACTAGGAAGAAAGACTCGAACCTGGATAGCCATCTTTCTTGGGGCATCTGTTCAGATTGGAACTTAATCCCGATAGGAAACTTCTAATTACCACCGACTTGTAGAAAATCATCATTGTGTTTGTCCGAATAAGCCAGTTACAAGATGACAATCGGCAGAGCGAACATGAAGATAATAAATGCTATGATCCTTGTTATAGGAAATGGTATAGTAACCCAAAATGTCCCAGATGTCTAAGTTCAAACCCAACCGTCTATTAAGAGCAGAGATGCCACAGACAACTCAGAACAAATTGATAGACACCTGCATAGGGGTAAGCTGAACTTGGTGTAGGAAATGGCGCACCAAGGGATAAAGGGGAAATCGGACCCCTCCTTCAACAATGGCCGCGACTGGGAAAGCAACAATACTTCTAGTGCCCATGCGCTTGGCGTCAACCTTCACCAGCGAAAAGGTTACATCGTCGGGGATACCATAGTCTCAACGAAACAAGGCCATTGCCTCAGGGGTATCCACTAACGACCGAAATTTCCCCATTATATAGACCTAGTAGGGCGAAGACAAAACTCAAACTAAGCAAGGAGTAGAACCAGAAGCTGGAAACAATGGCGCAAGGGCCAAATAGGGCGATCAAGACAAAAAAAGTAGAAGAAAAAATAAATTTCAAGAGAACTTACAGAGATTAAAACAGCAGCGACAAGTAGAGAGCCTAGAAACCAGAACGAGAATGGCAGCAACAATGGCAACGGAACGTTTGGGTAGAGCACCGTCGGAACCAAGGTAGAGGAACCGAAAGGGTTTTGGACCCTCTAAAGTTGGGAGATAAATAAAAGGGTTTGAATTGACATCCCCAAAGCATTTATTGCATTCAATCGGTACGAAGGTACACAATCATGCCCATCTGTATGGAATCGGTGCACTATCTCTGCGCACTAGTACCATGCCGCCACAAGTCACCATGAGAAGACGTAGACAGGAGGTGTGTCTCAGGATCGAAACCGTCACCAAGGCCGAACTGGGGCAGATCCGAAGTGATGTGACGCTTAGAGTGTAGAGTAGTAGCTCCCCCCTTGGGGAATCTTAGCTCGAGCTAATGGGGCAAATGAAAGGGCTGAATGTGAAATGGGTCAGATCCAAGCCTTGGGCCGGCCCAATCTATTATACTCAAGTCTACAGGAGCTAGGTGAACAAATGGGCCAGCCAATTAAAGCCAATTACACCATCAACAGTCCACCCAAATCCTCAAGCACTTGGGCCCAACTCGCAATGAAAAGGCTTGTCTAGCCGCGATGCTAGACTGGGCCGAATTGCAGGACATAATATATGGATCAAAACGATGCGCAGAACCCATCACCAAAGACCAAAGTGGGCCGAGCCTATACAAAGATATCCTTCTGGGCTAGCCCATCTCTACCAATAATCTCGCAGAGGGCCGAGCCAAGGCACAATGGTATCGAGCCAAAGGAACCTACCAGAGAAACATGGAAGTTGTGAGTGCATGCATATACATGTTATTACCTCAGCTGGTCCCCTTCACCTAGAAATACTATAGCGATCCCAATTTTAACCCGACCTTGTTACATTTTGGACTCGGGTTTTGTGGTTTAATAATGTATCTATGTCTTGTTTTCCTCCTTTAACTCTTTGTATTTCAGTTTTGGAACTTGTTGGGCGAGTTTGGAACAGGTTGGTTATTAGTTGCTTTAGATTGTTGTTGCCCAGATTTTGGCCTCTTCACTCGAGTGAGGCTTCTTGCGCTCGAGCGAACTTTTTGTAATTTGCTTTTTCGCTTGAGCGAGGTTTCTTACGCTCGAGCGAGAATTGAGAGTCCTCAGGTTTCTTTCTCAGACGTAGAATTTCTGGGAAGGTGAAGTTCTTCGCTCGAGCGAGGCTTCTTGCGCTCGAGCGAGCCTTATGTTATTAGTTCTTTCGCTCGAGCGAGGTTTCTTGCGCTTGAGCGAGGGTGTGCGTCTGTGAAATACCTGAAGGTGTGTATTCTACGCTCAAGCGAGGCTTCTTGTGCTCAAGCGAGCATGTGCATCTGTAAAACTTCTGAAGCTTTGTATTCTATGCTCAAGCAAGGCTTCTTGCACTCGAGTGAGGTCACTTGTTGTGTCTGGTCGCTCGAGCAACAACTCCTTCGCTCGAGCGAAGACCATGTATTTCAGTTCACATCAGAGATATTTTACATCACTTTTTTATTTCATTTCTTCCCCAAACCCTAATCTGGAAGCCTCTTTCTCTAAAACTCTCACTCTCTCTCTCTCTCTATAAATACACCTTGATTTGGGGATCTCTCAACCCTTGTCACTTTATTAAAAAGTTAGAGCATTTTGTGGGCTTCCATTTCATCCAAGAAAAGTTAAGTTTTGGGCATCTTCAAAGTTTCTCCTTCACTCCTTTGGGCTTCTACACTTGAGGTAAGGATATTCTACTCTTTGATATGGGTTTTAACCCAAATATTTGTCATTTCGAATGAATGGTGGGATTTGGGAAGATTAGGGTGAAGTTAGGGTTTGAGTTAAAATCTAATAGAGGGGTTTTAATGTTGGGTTCCATGAATACATATTTGAAGTTGTGAATAGAAGGTTATATAGGTTGAAATAATGAAATTTGGTCTTGGGTTTAATATTGGGAAAAAGGGAAAAATTGCCCTAATTTGGAGCCAATGATCATTTTTTATAAATTATGAAATTGATATAAGAAATATGAAATTGGAAGTGCGTATAATTAAATGGTGTAATTGGATTTGTTAAATCACTCACCTATGGAAATTTGTTAAATTATCTGTTTGATGGATTGTATATCTGTTTAGAAATATCTGTATTGGGCTATCGGTGGAGGATAGCATTGATTGTTGTAGAAATTGCATGAAGATTAGGCAAATTAAAACAAATCAATTGAATTAAGTCATTGAATATGACGGTTAGATTAAACCATTGAATATGTGATTTGGTTAGTCATTGTATATGACAATGCTTTTAAATTCATTGTATATGTATCATTGCTTGGGAGAAGATAGGAGATGTACTCCATTGTTTGGGAGGAGATAGGGGATGGACTCCATTGAAAATTAAGTTGGCTGTAGTGTCTAAGATGAAAGTCCCGAAATCTTATATATATATATATATGGGTATCCGTTCCCTCGAATGTGAATTCCATAAAATAGAAAGAAAATGGAAGTGTTGGATTGATGAATATATCGAATTGTGAACCATTGAGTTGTAATCTTATTTTGGGTGATTAGATAATAATGAATTGGGTTAATAGATTTACCTGAAATTGATGAATGGAAATGAATTTAGGTATGGTTATCAATATTGAATGGTCTTGGAAAGAATATGTGTTGGTTAAGAATATTATACATTTATCTGATGCTTATATCTTAGTTAAATCTCATATATTGTTTTAGCATATCTCTACTGGGCTTTGGTTCACCCTACTTGGGAAATTATTTTCAGGTACATGAGACATGCCGCCTCCAAGGGCATAGCTTGAGAGGTTTAGGGGCTGAAGGCTTCATTTTGTTATTTCATTTTGTGTTAAATGCGTATTCAAGCCGAGAGCTTTAAATGTATAGAGCTACGACTCTTTCTTTTGTGGTAACCAAGAGATATCTTGAAAAGATGTAAGCTTGTAGGGCATTTATTTTGTTGTAATCAATTAGTGTTACATGTTGTAGTTTCAGAATGAATATCTAGGAAAGTATGAAGTATGTAATCTCTTTTGTAATATAAACTCTGATGAATGAAAGTAATACATTTCCTATTATGTTTATAAATCTCTTGGGTTGGTTAATCCTCTTTATTTTGGGGGCGTGACAAATACAAAAATGGTTAACCAAGGGAATGTGGTTTGTTATCAGCATGACTACAATGAGTAAATACACTCCTTGTCAACTACCAGATGGTCCCCTACCTTGAGCAATGCTAAAGGAAACTTGGCAGCACCAAAGCTCCATGAAACCATCTTGGGCAACAAGTAAGGAGTTCTATATAAACTACACTCACTTCACATTGAAGGTAACTAATCTATGCTGAACTATACTCACTTAAACACAACTCTCTATACTTATAGAGCACTTTTCATCTTCTCTGATCACTTACTCCCACACTGGAGGGGTTATCTGGCCAACTCCGGCTGGGCAGCTCTAATGGTGCTCGTTGTTACAGAGTCTCAATTCCTAGATAGTCCAATCAGGTGTGGAGCTCCGATCCACAATCATCTAGTGTGGTATTCGGTACGCACACATAGGTGTAAAAAAAAATTGTAAATATATAAAAGTAAAATTAAAAAAAAAAAAGAACATTTAAATATTTATTGAACATTGAAGCTTTAACATTTCTTTATTTTTTATTTTTTTGAGTGTGTGGCAGTTTCTTGGATAAAGCAGCCATCAGGAACCCTAAAATGTCAGGTGATACCACAATGGTAAATAAATGGTACTTATCAACTTTAACAGTTGTGGAGGAAATAAAATTGGTGATTAGAATGTTACCCATTTGGGGCACCACAATTTTGTTCTAGACAATTTATGCCCAAATGACGACATTTTTAGTGTCACAAGCCACCACCATGGACCGCCACATTGGCAAATCATTTCAAATCCTAGTCGCCTCATTGACTGTTTTCTTCGTCAGCAGCATCCTACTGACCGTCCCGATTTACGGCAGAATTATCATTCCAATAGTCAAAAAAGTCCAAAAAAAGCCACAAGGCCCCATTCCATTACAACGCATCGGTGTTGGCCTAGTCCTATCAATATTGGCAATGGTGGCAGTAGCCCTCACCGAGATCTAGTGCCTCCACCTGGCCCAGTTGCACGGTCTGACAAACGATCCGACAGCTATGGTTCCCCTAAGCGTGTTTTGGTTGGTCCCGCAATTCTTCATCGTGGGGTCCAGCGAGGCCTTTACCAACATTAGACAGCTAGATTTTTTTTCTAAGGGAGTATCCCAAAGGTATGAAAACAATGAGCACCTGTTCTTGAGCACACTTTCACTTGGGTTTTTCTTTAGCACTATGTTGGTTTCAATAGTGCATCAGGTCACTGGGGAAAAAAGAGCATGGCTAGCTGATAATCTCACCCAAGGGAGACTCTACAATTTCTATTGGTTGTTGGCAATTTTGAGTGTTTTGAACTTGTTTTTGTTTCTAGTTGGTGCCAAGTGGTATGTGTACAAAGATAATAGGCTTGTTGAAAAGGGTCTTGAGTTAGAGAAAGTAGAGCCTAGTTGCCATGCATAAGAGGACCAACACTTCTGGGGGCACCCGTATGTTACTATTCGCTAAACTACTTTACCAAGTTATAGTAGGAAGTAATGTATTAGGTGTCTATGTAGACACCCCATTTTTGACCGACCTTAAGACTCAGACGTCACCGGTTGAGCGCTCGGTGATGTTGCATACTGTGCTCGTTCAGAAGTCTCAGAGTTGCGGCCGTGCACCCTGCCTCCGGACTTCCGAACCCTCTTCTGTGCCTTGTCTCGGTTTGCGAACCAGACTCGGTTTTCTCTGTTTTCTTTCCCGAGGGGAGGGAATGGTCCCATAGACTATCTCCCAGTGGCCGTGAGCTACTTTTTGTGGCCGTAGGCCATTTTGCCCATTTCGGAGCCCGGTTCCCGGTTTTCGGGACCGTCAGGCCGTGTGTCTCGGCTCGGGACCGCCCAACCATCTCCGATTTCTCCGGTTTCTGGCATGCACCTCTGTTTTATCAAACCGAAGGGCACTGGGGTCGCAGATGCCCACTTCGCGGCCAAACACCACTTTCGGTGCTTAACGGCCGGTTTTCGGGCCCCGAACCTCGCGGTTTGGCCCCCGAGCATTCATTTTGCATCGATTGTTGTTCATTTTCGACGAGCACCTCTGTTTTATCATACCGAGGAACACTGGGGCCTTTGATGCCCACTTCGTGGCCGAATGCCACTTCCGGTGCCTGCAGCCGGTTTTCGGGACCCCGAATCGCGCGGTTTGGGCCCCGAGCATTCATTTTGCATCGGTTTTCTCTGATTTTTTGGCAGGAACCTCTGTTTTGTCATTCCGAGGGACACTGGGGTCACAGATGCCCACTTCGCTGCTGAACACCACTTCCGGCACCTGCAGCCCATTTTCGGGATACCGAATTGCTCGGTTTTGGCTCCGAACGTTCATTTCTCATTAGTTTTTGTTCAAATTTGGCAGGTACCTCTGTTTCAACACCAGGAAGATCACTGGGGGGTGGGAGGCCAGCAATTATCCCAGAAACTCAGTTTCGCTCTTCCGGCGCCCGTTTTGCTCACTTCCGGGCCAATGTTGAACACCCTGGGGATATTTTCTTCCAACCAAAGCTACATATCTGTGATCAGGGGACATGGGAGGACCCTAAAAACTACTGGTCGGCCAGAAATGGTGGATTTCATTTTTGAGCCTCTCCTTCAAGCTCTATGTTGTGGCTCCTGCTTCAGTGTTGCCAATTTCCGACCTTGGAACCTTGTTCCACACATCTGGGAGGACCCTAAAAGTTGGTGGTCGGCCAGTAATTGTGCTTTTCATTTTTGAGCCTCTCCTTCAAGCTCTATGTTGTGGCTCCTGCTTCAGTGTTGCCAATTTCCGACCTTGGATCCTTGTTCTACACACCTGGGAGGACACCATTGCATGGTGGTCGGCCAGCAATTTTGGACTTCATTTTTTGGGGTGCCCGGTCGGCTAGGGTGAGTGGCTGGCCGACCAGGTGGGGTGGCCGGCCGGCCACCTCCCAGAAAGTTACCTGGCCGGCCAGCTTTCTGCTTTCCAGCTCTTTACAGCTGTCCGGATATTTTCTTGAAATATCTCCCCCATCCGGGGGATATTTTGGGAGGGAAAGATTGCCTCCATTTCCCTCCCCTTTTACACCTTTTCTTCCCTATTTAAAGGGCTGGACAGCCCCTTTGCCTAGGTTAGAAAAATTTGTCTCAAGACTCCATCTCTCAAATCCTCCATCTCCATAGCCAAAAACCTCAAAAAACTTCCAAGTTCCTAGGCCATTCCTTCATCAACCCTTAGCTCCACCATCCCCACTACCATTCCGGCAGCAAGGAAGTGTTCTCCAGTGGCTAAGAAGCACCAAATTCAGGCCAAGAGGTAGCAACAACCGGATCTTCAAGGGTAAGTCTCCAAATCCCTTTTTGTAGCATAATTTTGCTTCCTATTTCTACCCTATTTCCTTTCAGTTTTTGGGCTTTGACCCCTACTGGTTTTAGGCTTATTTTGAGCCCCTCTACAACTTTGTAGAAGGGCTCAACTTTATTTGATCTCTCCATGATACACTTGTTTCAATATCTAGCTTGTATGTCATAATCTTGCATGCTATTTTTAGCCTATTTGCATTTGTTTTTGGGGCTCCGACCCCTAATGGTTTTGTGCTTATTTTGAGCCCCTCTACAACATTTTAGAAGGGCTCAACCTTGTTTGGCCATTCTATATACCACCTCCCTTTGAAATCCATTCTAGGCCCTAATCCTTGCATGATTTGTAGCCCTTTGTACTTTTGGTTTTAGCTCTTGGTCAGAACTGAAAGGAGTCTTATTTGGACCCCCTCTACATGTTTCATGAATAAAGTTTTGTTGTTTGGTGTATGCTTTGCATGTCTCTTGTTATAACCTCTTTTGGACTCCATTTTGCATGGAATTGTTAGCATGTTTGTACATTGATTTTGGGGTTTCCATAAACTGAATATATGATTATTTTTGGGCCCTCTTCAGTATTGTAGAAGAAAGTTTTTCCATTTGAATTTTCTATATACTACCTCTCTCAATACTTCTCTTTTGGCCACTAGTTTTGCATGCTAATGTTGCCATATCTATGCTTACAATTTGGCCTTGTTTTGTACTGAAAAAATGCCATATTTGGGACTGCCTTGCTACTGTTTTTGCTTTCGTGTGTCAATTCTGCATATATAGCATAGCTGTAGGCCATTTCGGGCACTTAGAATCACATTTCGGGATGATTTCATGCGTTGACTGCCATTTCGTATCATTTCGGGGCTGTTTTCCCCTTCATTTAGTTGCTGAAATTTGGTTTGCATGCTTGCATATCATTTCCCGTGTCATTTCATGCCTTATTGCATTGCCTCGGTTTGCATGCCCGTGGGCGCGCACTTCGAGGCACTCCGTTTTCGCCATCGGCATCCCATGTGAGTGCGGCTGAGGCCCTCTCATGTTGGTATAAGCCCAATTTGCATCTCGCATGTCATTCCGCATCGCCTCGGTTTGCGTGCCCCTGTGGGCACGCATTTCGAGGCACTTCGGTTTTATCCGATTTTCTTCTTTCATCATCGCCTCGGTTTGCGCGCCTGTGGGCACGCATTTCAAGGCACTTCGGTTTTATCCGATTTTCTTCTTTCATCATCGCCTCGGTTTGCGCGCCTGTGGGCACGCATTTCGAGGCACTTCGGTTTTATCCGATTTTCTTCTTCCATCATCGCCTCGGTTTGCGCGCCTGTGGGCACGCATTTCGAGGCACTTCGGTTTTATCTGATTTTCTTCTTTCATCATCGCCTCGGTTTGCGCGCCTGTGGGCACGCATTTCGAGGCACTTCGGTTTTATCCGATTTTCTTCTTTCATCATAGCCTCGGTTTGCGCGCCTGTGGGCACGCATTTCGAGGCACTTCAGTTTTATCATATTTTCTTCTTTCATCATCGCCTCGGTTTGCGCGCCTGTGGGCACGCATTTCGAGGCACTTCGGTTTTATCCGATTTTCTTCTTTCATCATCGCCTCGGTTTGCGCGCCTGTGGGCACGCATTTCGAGGCACTTCGGTTTTATTCGATTTTCTTCTTTCATCATCGCCTCGGTTTGCGCGCCTGTGGGCACGCATTTCGAGGCACTTCGGTTTTATCCGATTTTCATCTTTCATCATCGCCTCGGTTTGCGCGCCTGTGGGCACGCATTTCGAGGCACTTCGGTTTTATCTGATTTTCATCTTTCATCATCGCCTCGATTTGCGTGCCCGTGTGCACGCATTTCGAGGCACTCCGATTTTATCCGATCTGCATCTCATATCATGGCCTCGATTTGCGTGTCTGCGGGCACGCATTTCGAGACATCCCATCTTTTCACCAGCATTGTGCATACTAGACTGCATCTTAGTTGCATTCCATGCATATCATGCATATTGCACGGGAAACGAGGCGCGTTTTGTACTCTGAGTAGCGGAACGGGTCTCAATTCCCAAGTCATCGCCACTCCGGATTACCCATGATGGAGTTTAGTTTTCATACGCATTCATCCTATATTGAGTTGTGCAATTCGGTTCCTCGGCCATCATGCATCGAGATGCGTGATTGGTGGCACGAGAATCGAGACATGCATATATTTGTGAAATACACTGCTATGCCCTTTTCTTGCTCTCCGTTGCAGCAAAATGAAGAATCAACAGCTTTTCGGAGTCTGGCACGCAATTCGAGAAATAGTGCAAACAGAGGCTAATTGGGGCATCCCAGTGGATTTCCGCGCCAGGCAGCCCAACATGCACCATTCATCAGAAGCGAGGCAGTCCCTGGCTTGCATGCCAGTTTTACCGTTTTCTATTTTAATTTGTTAATTAAATTAGAAATCTGTATTATTCTTTCATTTCCGGACTGTATTATTTATTCAGACCCTCTGCGCGAGGGCATAATTGTAATAAGGGTGTGTGAGTGTGATGTATGTCTTCCAACCCCACGTCTTTCTCCCTTTTATTTATCCGCTTACGATGGTTAGATATAGGGCATATTTCAATTAGCATACAGTACGACAGCATGTTTGCATCATTCATCTGTATTGCACGCACCGGGCTCGGCGCATCATACTAACTGCATTTGTATTTCAATCCCAAGTTGAATACTTGATAGCTGTAGCATTTCACATGTCATATTTAGAATAGCCGAGCCTGCTATAGTTGCATTTTGCATGTGTTGCATTAGGCATTTCAGCACATTTAGGATCATGCATGATTTCTAATCGTTTTCCTGTTTTGGCTTGGAGTACTCGGTGAGTTTTATGCTTTAGCATCCTTGCATGCGTGTGAGTGTTGCCATGATAGCATGCTTGCCATGAGGCTAACTGCTTATGTGATATAACTGCTTTGAATGCCTGTGGGTGGAGGTTGAGTTATCTGAATTGGGACAATTCGTCGACTGTTTTAAGCCCACTAGATAGTGGCAAAATCATTGTTTTCCTAAAGCCCACCTGAGGGTGGCAAATCCATGTTTTGTTCCAATTCAGACGGCCCAGTCTATACTTGTTTGCTGCGAGCATCACATAGTAATCCTAGGCTAATAACCGGAATAAGAACTCACAATGTTTTCAAAAACAGATATCATGGTTAGTAGAGGCCGGTCTTTGACCGGGCGAGAGGGGGTGCTCACGATGTGACCTTCCCTAATCGTACCCAAGTTCCCGAGCCAACTTTGGTGATGACGGACACGTGGCCTTTCAGGCACCGAGTCAGGGTTTCCTAAATTTCCCATTTTAAAAATATTTAGGTGGCGACTCTGTTATCTGGCAAAGCAGTCCATGTTTGGCACTTCTTTCAAAAAAATCTGTTTTTCCCAAAAACGATTTGTCGGATTTGGACTCTTTGGTTCGAGATTTAGAACCGTGACAAAATCGAGTCCGAACTGTAGCGAGGTCCCTCGCGGGGCGTGCTACAGTCTATATCTTTTTTTTCTCTTATTTTATTTTTGAAAAATGATGTAGTTTCTTTCTGTCAACTTACTTTATGAATGCTTTTATGCTTTATGAGATTGTAGGTAAAAAACTGTTTGGAACTAGAGTGCCAATGAACTTTGAACACACGAAAAATTTTTCCTGACATGAAAGTTAAAGATACAATTCCACAACTTTATTGTTAGCTAAAAATGACAAAAAAAAATATTTTTCCAATGATTTATTTCCTTTCCTGATGACTAGACGAGGCCATTAGTATTCTGGATAAAGGAACAAGATTTTGGAATAGATAATCATTACTCACAAATAGATACATGTATGCTTTATATCATTGTCTATAGATTAAAAAGGTCAAAAAAATGTAAAAATTAAAAACAGTCAGTTTAAAGAGGATGAGATGACATTACATAATATGACCTATGCTTCACATCATAGGAATGGTTATATGCTTTTTAAAATTCACGTTATTTGCATACAAGTGCATTTGAAATTTTAATTGATTAAACATCTTGATTTTTAAAATTTGTCAACTTCGAAATTGGGCCAAAGTATTGGTGAAAGCCAAATGTACGATAATTTGTTGACAAGTTATTTGGCTACATATCCAAGTGTAATAGTTTTGTAATATTTTTTTCACATTTTATATTTATAGAAATTAATATAATATTTTTCTTCTCCGTTACAATTCTTTTTTTGTTACGCAAACATTTGCTTTCTCAATGTTTGAATCCTACATACTACCAAAAAAAATATAAAAAAAAACAAAAAAAAAAAAAAATGGACTGTTAAGAACAAATTAAATAAACAGAAAGCAATTATTTTTCAATATTTCTATAATAAAGTTACACATAAGACTTAGCGGTATTACATAAGAGGACTTGTTACATATCACTCCATGAAATTACACACACTATGACAAAGGAAACAAGACAGAAGTTACCACATTTGCAATGTTACCCCTCTCTTCCACACCTTTGTAATATGTTTTATTTAATATTATTTTAATAAGATAGAAGTTACCATGAAATGCACTTGCACCCCACACTCTTATTATATAACTCGTGAAATGAGCAAAAGCCATAGAGAGGGCTAGGAAACAGACGTTGTTTAGGGGCATTGGAAGCCAGGAGGAGTAGTTTTGCCACAATTATTAAGAAGCAAGCTCAGTGCAACAGGGATGGTGACGGGGAGGCCCACAATGTTTGCCTTAAGCACAGTGCAAAGGCAAACAGCAGCCTCAAGGTTAACAAGTCCACCAATGAGACTGCAGCATGGGTTTACCGGAGGTCTACCTATTGTAACATTAATCAATCCAGGGAGCAAATCGACACATATACCTAGTTTTAGGGCATCTATGGGGCAGGTGCCTGTGGAAGGGCTCGGAGTTGGAGGTGGAGGTGGACGTGGACATGGAGGGCTCGAAGTTGGAGGTGGAGGTGGAGGTGGAGCACACTGTGCACTTGCAAAGGCAAAGAAGAGAAGGTTGAGCAAAAAAAACAAGGCAAGTGATGCATTATTGCTCTTGGAACCCATCTCTCTCAAACCCTTAAGAAAAAAAATAACAAAACTTTCTAGACTGTTGATGGTAGAAATTAGCAATTTCTAAAAGAGTAATTGTGATGATGGAGAAAATATGAAGGGAAGAGTGGGTTTTTATAGGATGCAAGGAGTGTTAGGCCTTGAATTGAATGGGAGAAGGCAAAATACCATGTGACTTGCAATAAAAACGCTCCATTCCTCCTTTTTTTTTTTTCTTTTTTGTTTTTTTTTCTTTTTCTTTTTCTTTTTTCTTTTTTTTTTTTTTTTTTTTGTCTATTTTATGCGTTCGTGTATTTTAACCAGATCAATAAATAATATATTTTTGTAAAATATATATATTTATAAATTATGTATTATGGCATGTATGTACAATTGTAAATTTAAAAAGGGTATTGACTCATAAATCTTAAAGTTGCAACTTATAAACCAATTAGTTTCATAATTATTTTAAAGGTATTGTTATATGCATCAATTGGTATATCAATTAGTATACCAACATATGTTAAAATATTACTATTTCAAAACTATGACCTTACCCATTATACAAATTACAAAAACTCAAAACCTCTAAAATTCTATCACATCATTTGTTAGTACACTAATTAATATACCAATTAGCGCATATAACATTATTCTTATTTTAATGAACACACAAGTCCTTATTAATGTAAATTGACATATTTGTCATAGTTTTTATGATATGGTCAATTTGAAGATTTCCTCCTTAATTTTAGTTATTTACCACATTCCATATGTCACATTTCAAAGAAGTACACTAAAGGATTTTTGAAGTCATTTTTGTGGTTTGAATAAATCACATTTCACATTCAATCCATCCAAAATATAACATGTTGACGCAGCGGAATAAATCACACGAGACTAGATATCGTTCTAGGAGACGAGAATTCTTGAATCCACAAGAACACCCTTGAATCCACAGGAAGATAGAAGAAAGGACTTTTCTTAAGTGTGGAATTGCACACCATGTGCTACTTACACAAAAAGTGTAAGTGTAAGGTGTAAGTATAAGTACAAGGTGTAAGTGTAAGGTGTAAATGTAAGGTGTAAGGTGTAAGTGGGATGGTGTGCAACCTCAAAAAAGGTGTAAGTGTAAGGTTTAATTTTTCACAAAAGGTGTAAGTGTAAGGTGTAAGTGTAAGGTGTAAGGTGTAAGGTGTAAGTTGTACACCATAACCAAACCCTAGAAGAAATACTCTTTAAAATATTATTGAATGAATAAAAAATTATTTTTACTATGAGACTTACATAACTATTTATAATAAACTAAACCTAATACTTGTAGGAGAAGTAATTCTAAAATAAACTATGAAACTTAAATCAACACAAATTAGAAAACTTAAGAGAATAGGAAACTAAAATTCTAAACTATTTAAAATCCTAATCAAAATCTAATTCTAAAATAATAAAATTAAGAAACCTAATAATTCTGAAATATTTATACTAAATTACAAGAATCCTAATAAAATAATATATCAAAAATATTAAAACTAAAAATATAAAAATTCTTAAAATCTTGTCCTACATCAGAATTTTCCTATTTTATATAGTAAAAATCGATGCCGTAAGCTTTACATTATTTTTTTAATTTTATTAGTATATATAGCGGTCTCACACTTCTCCTCTTCTCATCTTTAACCCCCCCCTATAATTCCCCAAGCTCAATTTGTTTAGGATGAAATAGGTAAAAAATGAAAAAAAAAAATTAACTTCTATAGTTTATTTAGCTTGAAAGTGGTGGAAAGTATAAGAAAACTAATTTTCTTGTACAACCCATATTAGTATTCTAACTGATTTTTTATTTCTTGCAAAAAAACACAAGAAAATACAAGAAAAATTGAATGTGTGAATTATATATAACTAAACTTTTAAATTTTTCTATATTTTTCTTACAAAATTTGTATCTTAATCAAATGCTTGTAAGAAAATATATTTTCTTTTTTATTTCTTTTGTTTCACTTCATTTTCTTTTAGTTTTATTTTCTACCAAATTTTCTTTTTCATCAAACGGAGCCTTAAAGATAAAATTGAAGAAACAAAATTAAAAGATGAATCATTATTCATATATATTGGTCCCTCTATATTGAAATCTTGGATCCATTCCCAAACACCAGAGTGCACAAAAAAAAAAATAAATAATGAGAAGTGTGACCACACTAATTACGTGATACTTAAGAGTGCTAAGTCAATGCCAAACTCGCACTAATATGGAATAGTTATGTTCTCACTAATGAGGCATGTTTGTTCGCCTTAAAAAGTTCTGCAAGTTTGGTTTTGGAGATGCTACAAATACAAAAATCGATTACATAATCAAAAACACACAATATATATGACAATTTGTTAGTAAAATCTATTTATGAAAAATTTTATGTATCTATGTACATTTTGTGTCTAATTCTATAACTAATTTATATATTTGTAGATTTGTTTAATAGAGATAGGAATGGTTAGAAAACAATGGATTGACAATTCATTCATCTTTTATGAGCATTTTCAAGGAACTCTTAAATAAGGCTGGTTATTATTATAACTAACATTATCATGTTTTAGTCACTCAAATAGATTAGCTATTACAATAGTTATTTTAACAAAAAATTTCAAGACTAGCTACATTTGAAGAGCCTTGGGAGATTTTTTAAACAGTTTGTGTGTATTAGTAGGTAAAATAAAGAGTAGCATTGGAATATATAGATAAAAAAAAATAATAATTAAACAAAATAAAAAAATACATTTTTGTATATTTTAATGAAGAGTATGATTGGTGTTGCTCTTGTGCCATAACTTTATAACCACCGTGTAATTATTTAGTATTGAAGCATTATAGTATTATTTTACGGATGGGTCAAACATACCTTTGTTTGGTAGTGTTACAATTTTTCATTGATTGAAAATATCACGTAGACATTGCAACATATAATACTCTAAAAATATTTTCAAAAAAATTTTAAAAAAAAATTCATAATGACCTTGCTTTATAAATTACAGATGTACGATCGGCTAATGTATCTATTTTTCTTCATATATTTTGTTTTGATTTTTGGATTCCATAATATTAAAAAGAAAAAATGAAACGAAATGAAAAAATGAAGTGAGAGATCATCGATAGTAATGCATATATATTGGTTTTTCTTCACAACTATTTAAGTTTTTGGGGTTTGGCAAATAAAATTTGTTGCTTTTTGTTTATAGTAAATCTTCTTTTTTTCATTTAGTCAATTTTTTTTTTGTAAGTGTATTAAACTCAAAGACCCCCCCTTTTTTTTAATGGACCATATTTAAAAAATATCAAAAAGAGAATAGAGGAAAAAAATGTCAATTTTTGCCTTTTTAAATCTATTGGTTTTTTTTGACCGTATCTAAAAATTAAGATAAATTGGGCATTTTTATTCAAACCAAAAAATTATACTTAATTTTCAAACTCAATAATCTATTAGAATATTTAAGACAACACTCTCTCTTATATCTTTTCTAATTATTTATCAATCATCTCACTTACAAATTGAGTCTAAAAAACAGGTCTAGAAAATGGGTTCTTATATTATTTTTTTAAACGATACAAATTATCAGCCCAAAAAATAAATAAATAAAAACTTCTTTAATAGTTTATGTTAGTTAAGCTGGTATCCCATGTTTAGAAATTATATTCTATTTATTATTGAAATTTGTCTATTAAGGTTGGGCAAACATTAATCTGAGGGAGAAATTCACAATATACACTCTTTATCATATAAACTTTTAGTTACATTATTTTCTTTTTTAATTAAGATTTTTTTTCTTTAATTATGACATTATTTTGAGATATTTAGTTATGCCTCACATAATATTTGATGATGATTTTTTTTTAATTATAATTCAAAAAATATAAAATTATATTTATTTTTCTTTAATTATAAAATACATATAATACCTACCATTTAAACAACATATACCATAATCTTTCCCATGACTTGAGAACTAGAATACGATTAGTCCATTTACGCCCATTCTCTGTGAGCTAAACTTTTATTCTTAGGGTTGGTCCACCAATAAAAAAAATCATTTAAATCTCTCCTACATAAAAATTCATTCTTTTGTCCCCAATCGATCCTCTGACATTCGGGAAATTATTTTCACGTATTAATTTTTTTCAGTACACATATTTAATGAATATATTTTTAATACATACATCAAAAAAATTAAAATTTTCAATATATGTCTCTTTGTTTCAATAATATCCTTATCTTCAATTTTAAAACCCCAAGCTATGTTTAGTTTCAATTTTTGAATCAATTTTTTGAATTTTTTTTTAAATATATAATTTAGTTTGACAAAAATAAATACAAAAAAATATATATTTTTAAAATTTTAATTTTTTTTTTTACCTTCTAAAAGGATAGAACATATGAAAATAATGATTTTTTAATTTATTATTATTTTTATTAAATTAGTTTTTAGTTTTTTTTTTTTTTTTTTAACATATTTAAAACCAGACCAAACAGAACCCAATTTTTCTTCCATTCACCCACCCATTATTTGCTACCGTTGACGTTATTTTCAACCCTCCATCACCACTACCACCACTACTGTCACTCTCAACTCATTCCCTTTCATCCTAGACCTCTATATCAACCTTCAAAGTGGGTGATTCATAGCGGAGGCTTGTGGAAGTGTATAATTTTTGGCAAAAAATAGTTCTGGTAAAGAGGGAACAAGGAGACTAGAGGGAATGGCAGAGGAGAGAGATGATGCTAGCGATAGAGGATGATTGTGGTGTTATAGAATTAAGATTTGAGTCGAAGAAGAAAAAGATATTATGGTATTTTTATTCTAAACAAAATTTTATTATGAAAATATTTCATTAAATGTGTAAATTGAGAAAAATTGATGTGTGAAAATAGAATTACCCATAACTTCCAACACCTCCTAACATGGTTTCTATACCCACTTTCACTTACCTCCCTCTGTTTTTCTTTTGGAGGTGGAGGGTTAAGCAGTTGTTTTTTTTTTTTTTTTTTTTTTTTTTTTTGAAAAAAAAAATATAAAGGAGACAAAAGAAAAGGGGTGAAGAGGATTAATTTTATTTAAATAATATTTCTATTATGATCAACTATTTTTTAATACTTGATCATTTTGTAGCATAAACACGAGCAAATTATAATAAACAAACTTATTTAATGTTTTATGTTAGGCATAACACCATATCCCATATTAAGAAATGATAGTCCATTTCATATTATAATTTTTCCCTTAGAATGGGCGAATGCTAGTTCGAGGGGCTACAGCTCGATTAGTCATACTAATCTTAACGTCTTCCTTGAAAAATTCAGACCTAATCTTTAAAGAATGACAATTATATCTGCCTAGCAAGTGAACCAATGCTTGCCCACTGTGTTATTTTATTTTTTAAAATAGCAATTGGTATGAAATAATTGTTTTTTTCAAAATAATATTCTTGTAAATTATAGTTAAACTATATATATGTTTATGTATATGTAAATATACATTGGGCGAATTTTTATTTATTTATTTATTTTTTGGAAATATGTTTTTCGTATTTTCTGATATTTGATACAATGAAAAATAAAAGAAAAGCCGAAGATTGTGCAGAAAAGAAATATGTTTTTCGTATTTTCGGCCCATTGTGCAGAAAAGCCGAAGATCCTCAGGTGAGCATACCGAAGCAATAATTGCCGAGGTCGACAAGCTCCTAGCGCCAGGGGCAATTCGAGAAATTCAGTACCCACAATGGCTGTCCAACATAGTTGTAGTAAAAAGAAGAATAGAAAATGGAGAGTCTGCATTCACTTTACCTGCCTTAACAGAGCTCGTCCCAAGGATAGCTTTCTTTTGCCTCGCATTGATCAACTAGTAGACTCAACAGCAGGATATGAGCATATGAGCTTTCTCGATGCTTATAGCGGTTATCACCAGATACCACTGTTCGGCCCAGATCAAGATAAAACAGCATTTATTACTCCAAGAGGCACCTACTGCTATAAAGTAATGTCATTCGACCTCAAGAATGCCGGAGCAACTTACCAGCGAATGATCACTCAAATGTTCAAGGAGCAGCTCGGAAGAACTATGAAAGCTTACATAGATGACATGGTAGTGAAAAGCAAGCTTACTACAAACCACCTTACAAACCTAGAGAAGTATTTAATATCCTGAAAAACCATCAGCTTCGCTTTAATGCCTCGAAATGCGCTTTCGGAGGAGGAACAGGGAAGTTCTTGGAGTACATGGTGACTCACAGAGGAATCGAGGCAAATGTGGATCAAATCAAAGAAATACAAGAGCTCCAAGTACCAACAAAGGCTAAGGAGCTACAGAAGCTGGCTGGAATAGTAGTCGCCCTGAATCAGTTCATTAGCAAGTCTTCATATCGAATGAAGGCTTTCTTTCAGTTACTAAGGAAAAAGGCTACATTCGAATGGGGTCCTGAATGTACCGAGGCACTGCAAAGCCTCAAGAAGTATCTCAGTACGCCACCTCTCCTGTCCACTCTAGAACCAGGGAAGAACTGTACCTGCTTTCAGATCACACCGTAACGCAAGTACTGATTCGCGAGGTTGAAAAGGAATAGAGGCTGGTGTATTACGTTAGCAAGACTCTCCTAGATGCCGAGACACAGTACCTACCCTTGGAGAAGTTGGCTTACGCATTACTTATCGCCTCAAGGAAGCTACAACATTACTCTTAGGGTCACACCATCAATGTCCTCACTGAATTCCCCCTAAAATCTGTCTTCAATCGAGCCGATTTCTCCGGCCGAACAGCGAAATAGGCGGTTGAGCTTAGTGAGTTTAGCATTCGATATCAACCCAGAACAGCAATCAAGGCCCAAGTCTTGGCGGATTTTGTTCGCTGAATTCGCTTCCACCCAGAGCACTGAACACCAAAACTCCAGCTTGGTACAGGTGCCACGCACCACCGAACTAGGAAAGCAATACGCTTCAGAAGCATGGAAACTCTTTATTGGTAACATATGGCAACTCTAGGTTGATAGATCATCCAATAACCAAGGCTCGGGGCAGGGGTAGTACTTATATCCCCAGAAAATTTATCTAAAGCAAGCTCTCAAGCTTGGTTGGAAGGCTTCGAACAATGATGCGGAATACGAAGCACTGTTAGCTGGTTTACGCAGTGCTGAACATTTCAGTGCAGAACAACTCCTGGTTTTCAACGATTCTTAGTTGGTTGTCAACCAACTCACTGGGGTCTATGAAACACGAGACGAAAGAATGGCCATGTATATAGATAGGGCAAGAGATCTACTTAAAAAATTCCAATCCATACAAGTGGGACGAATCAATCCGCACAGAAACAGCCACGCTGATGCTCTAGCCTGCCTCAGCTCATCAGTAAATGCCAAAGATGCTAGAAAAGTTTGGGTTGAGTTTGTGCCAAAACCAAGCATTGCATCTCCAGTCCTCTGCAATAACCTAGAATCGAGCTGGATGGATCCAATACTTGTTTTTCTAAAAACTGGCACTCTCCCCGAAGACAAGAAGGAAGCCAACAAAGTTCGACACAGATCAGCTCAGTTTTGGGTCTCACCATCCGGGAAGCTATACCGACGCTTTTACCTCGGTCCTTATCTTTTATGCGTGCATCCAAATCTAGTCAAAAGTGTTCTTTACAAAATTCACGACGGGATTTATGGATGCTATGTCGGTGGAAGGTCATTGGCGCACCAAGCCCTCACTCATGGGTACTGGTGGCCAAGAATGCAGCAAGATGCACAGCAATACGTTTAGAAGTGTGACAAGTGTCAGAGGTTTGCTCCACTAATTCATCAGCAAGCCAAAACTCTCACTCCACTCAGTGGGGTCTGGATATCGTTAGACCTTTGGCACAGGGCACTAGGAACAGATGATTCTTCATTGCTGCAACCGACTATTTCACCAAGTATGTTGAAGTTGAAGCACTGGCAAGCATCAAAGAAGCAGACACAAAGCATTTTGTCATGAAGAACGTCGTGGTTCGTTTCGGCGTCCCGCGGGTACTAATTACAGACAATGGAACACAATTTGACGGAAAGATCTTCAGGAAATTTTGTGCCGACCTTAGGATCGAATATCGAAACTCTTCTCCAGGCTACCCACAGAGTAATGGGCAGGTAGAAGCGTCAAACAAAACCATCATCAATGGAGTAAAGAAGCGGCTCGAAAGTGCAAAAGGGAAGTGGGTTGAAGAGTTACCCCACATGTTATGGGCCTACTGAACCACGGCACGGCGCTCAACAGAAGAAATACCCTACTTCCTAACTTACAGAATGGAGGCTGTTATTCCACTTGAAGTTGGTCTCCCAACCCTCCGATCGGAACTGTTTGAAAATGCAAGTAATAAGGAAGCTATTGCACAAGCACTGGATATAGCAGAAGGCCGAAGAGAAGCAGCACTGATCAGACTTGTAGCCTATCAGCAACAGCTCATCAAGAGTTTTAACCAAAACATTTTCCCAAGGCAGTTCACACCTAGGGAATTGGTTTTGAGAAAAGTCATGGATCATAAAAGGGCGCCTGGTGAAGAAAAATTAGGACCTAACTAAGAAGGTCCTTATAAAGTTACAGTTGTTGCTGGAAATGGAGCATACTACTTGGAGGATATCAAGGGCAAGGCCATACCACGGCCCTAGAATGTAGCAAACTTCAAAAAGTACTATTAATAGACTAAATCCCACAATTATCTATCAAGTGTAAAAGCATTTATCTTTTGCTTAATGAAAATGTCCCCTCTCATTTTTTCTCTAAACTTTTGTTTCCAAGCACCTGTATAGCTTTGTGGTCAGAACAGATTATTGCTTAACTTGGACTTTATAACCTAAGTGCTAGAGGCATATTTCAAAATAAACAAATTTAGCTTTGGTGTTTACCAAATGGAATTAGCTTTGGTGTTTACCAAACGTATCTAGCTTTGGTTTTAACCAAACAGAAAAAGTTTCGGAACAACCGAACGGAATTTAGTTTTGGTCCGCACTCAAACATGCCAAGTGGGATTGCTTGGTGGAGTTATGTTTGGCCATCAAAATGGATCTTAGCCAAGTGGAACTGCTTAGTGGAAACCGCCCTAACAAATTTTTTGATGCCCAATTCTTTTTCTTGGCAATCACAGAATTTCTTAAGTATCATCACATCAACACCTCAGTACTGCTGCACCCAAACAAAGTTGGGACAGACTTGGATAAATCTTTCAAAGATCAAACTTTCAACAGTAGTCTTACTCAGCTCCAGGCAGGGGCAAACAATTGTTTTCTTGGTACCAACCTGGACCTGAGTATGACATCTTTCCTTTGCATCTTTGTCCCATTCAATGGCACTTATGCTATTACAATCAACTTCAACTTAAGCAGCTCTCCCAGAGAGTGAATTCTTCAGTACCAATCTTACTTAGCTCTAGGTGGGGGCAAACAATTATTTTTCTCGAAGTCAACCTAGACCTAAGTAAGTTACTCTCATTCAATTACAAAGATCAGTACAACCATGAAGACCGAGCATCTATTCAGGCCCCGTGGACCCAACAGTGCTCAGCCGGGGGCAAACAATATGAACAATGCAAGTATGAAAGAAAAACATATCAAACTGCAATATCAGAAGTGAAATTCTATCAAAGGCACAGTTGGCCCCACAAAATAGTGGCAAGAAGAAAGAGAAATTGTCCTGACCAACTTAAGGGGGCAGCTCGTCAGGAAGACCGAGCCCCAGTACAACAGAAAAGTAAAGAGAGAGAGAGAGAGAGAGAGAGAGAGAGAGCAAAATGTAAAAAGAAAAACTTCAAATCGTTCCAAAGGTCACTTTAACTTTCATCTGCAGGAGGAATTTCAGGAGTAGCATCCACAATCTTATCTAAGCCATCTTGGAGAGAAAAAGTAGAGGTAGCTCCAACTTCCTGAGAAGTATAAGCCTCCTTAACCACATCTCCCACAGCTTCAGTTTCCAAGGGTTTCACCCCCTTCAACGTTCATCGTCTCATTGGCAATATTGCTCTCCAAAGTCTTGGTTACAAAATCAGTTCCTGAGGAAATCTTAACTGGAAGAACAGCAAGGGTAGCATCAGCCTTCGAACCCAAGGACTTTGAGGGAACAAGAATATCTTGAAACAACTGGAGACCCTTCAGGAATTTGAGCAACGGCTAGAGCACTTGTCCAGCCTTTAGAAAAAGCTTATCTCGCAATACCACCACTTCTTCTTTGTAAGCGGCCCCAGCTTCATCCCAACCTTGCTACCAGTACTTAGCCTCCAAAGCGGAACGTTCAGCAGCCATCATCGCAATAATTGCCTCTAGCTTAGCCACATTCCCTTCAAGTTAGGCCTTGGACCCCAATAGCAGCATCGATTGGACTTCTTAGCAGAAGTGATAACCTTGCTCAGACGGAATACCTCCCTCTCAGCAGTCCTGCGTCTCTTCTTCTCAGCTTCCAAATTCACTGTTAGTCTTTCAGCATTCATGGCGGCCTCCAGTACGGCCTTCTCCAGTTCCTCAGCTCTGGTGATTGACAGGTGCATCCTCTGAATACACTATAGTAGATAACAAGATATTAAAAGAAAGCAAGCAGTAAAAGAACACCAAAAGAATCCTAAAACACTTACAACAGTCATCATTTGACGGGTCCCCTTTAGAACCGGAATATCACGGGGCCCGTTCTGATCTGCCATGTCTACTGGCATTAATAAAGTCTTGGTCAGGTCAAAAGCAAAGTCCCCAGAAGCAACAACTAAATCAGAAATAGAAATGGGTCTGCCTTGATGCAACATTGGCGGCTCCCACTTTTCAAACGACCCATCCTCAATAGGATCTTCAGAAGCCTCTCCAATTATCATCTTGCCGGTCTCCCTCCTCTTCTTCTTCGCCCTTGCAGTAACTGAGGTAGAGGGTTCGGCAGTAATAGCATAAGGGCCAAAGGCCCCTATCTCCAACTTCACGTCCATAAGGCTCTTCGGTTCAGCCTTAATCAAAGGAGCTCCCAAAACATCAAAAGAGCCAAAAGCCTCCGCTTCCAAGTCCACCATCACTCTCCTTTTTGACATTAACCCACTCCCTGTGAAACTGGGGCCAGGAGAAGGTGTCCTCTCATATGGCAAGCTTTAGCCTCGGCGACGGTTCATGACCAGAGGGGTAAGGGATGTGTCAGTTTCAGTATCAGAATCTAGAAGAGACGCAGCAAGCCTCAGTTTCTTTGGGATAATGGAACTGATAAGTCACCTAGTAGTCCAGCAGTTCAGGCACAGACCTCTTCTTATACCTCAAAACAGCCTTGATGGCCTCAGCATTCTCTCAGTTCGGCCTACGTTGGAAACGGGAAGCTTTTGTAGAAATGAGGAACAACGTTAAAACAACATTCAAAACAAGGTAAAAACTCAGAAAACACTAGGAAGAAAGACTCGGACCTGGATAGCCATCTTTCTTGGGGCATCTGTTCAGATTGGAACTCAGTCCCAATAGGAAACTTCTAATTACCACCGACTTGTAGAAAATCATCATTGTGTTTGTCCGAATCAGGTAAGCCAGTTACAAGATGACAATCGGCCGAGCGAACACGAAGATAATAAATGCTATGATCCTTGTTATAGGAAAGGGTATAGTAACCCAAAATGTCCCAGATGTCCAAGTTCAAACCCAACCGTCTGTTAAGAGCAGAGACGCCACAGACAACTCGGAACAAATTGATAGACACCTGCATAGGGGTAAGCTGAACTTGGTGCAGGAAACGGCGCACCAAGGGATAGAGGGGAAATCGGACCCCTCCTTCAACAATGGCAGCGACTGGGAAAGCAACGGTACTTCTAGTGCCCATGCGCTTGGCGTCAACCTTCACCAGCGAAAGGGTTACATCGTCGGGGATACCATAGTCTCAACGAAACGAGGCCATTGCCTCAGGGGTATCCACTAACGACCGAAATTTCCCCATTATTCAGACCTAGTAGGGCGAAGACAAAACTCAAACTAAACAAGGAGTAGAACCAGAAGCCGGAAACAATGGCGCAAGGGCCAAATAGGGCGATCAAGACAGAAAAGTAGAAGAAAAAATAAATTTCAAGAGAACTTACAGAGATTAAAACAGCAGCGACAAGTAGAGAGCCTTGAAACGAGAACGAGAATGGCAGCAACAATGGCAATGGAACGTTTGGGTAGAGCACCGTCGGAACCAAGGTAGAGGAACCGAAAGGGTTTCGGACCCTCTAAAGTTGGGAGATAGATAAAAGGGTTTGAATTGACATCCCCAAAGCATTTATTGCATTCAATCGGCATGAAGGTACACAATCATGCCCATCTGTATGGAATCGGCGCACTATCTCTACGCACTAGTACCATGCCGCCACATGTCACCATGGGAAGACGCAGACAGGTGGTGTGTCTCAGGATCGAAACCGTCACCAAGGCCGAACTGGGGCAGATCTGAAGTGACGTGACGCTTAGAGTGCAGAGCAGTAGCTCCCCCATGGGGAACCTTAGCTCGAGCTAAGGGGGCAAATGAAGGGGCTGAATATGAAATGGGTCAGATCCAAGCCTTGGGCCGGCCCAATCTATTAAACTCAAGTCCAAAGGAGCCAGGTAAACAAATGGGCCAGCCAGTTAAACCCAATTACATCATCAACAGTCCACCCAAATCCTCAAGCACTTGGGCCCAACTCGCAGTGAAAAGGCTAGTCTAGCCGCGATACTGGACTGGGCCGAACTGCAGGACTTAATATATGGATCGAAACGATGCGCAGAACCCATCACCAAAGACCAAAGTGGGCCGAGCCTATACAAAGATATCATTCTGGGCTAGCCCATCTCTACAAATAATCTCGCAGAGGAGCCGAGCCAAGGCACAATGGTACCGAGCCAAAGGAACCTACCAGAGAAACGTGGAAGTTATGAGTGCATGCATATGCATGTTGTTACCTCAGCTGGTCCCCTTCACCTAGAAATACTATAGCGATCCCGATTTTAACCCGACCTTGTTACATTTTGGACTCGGGTTTCGTGGTTTAATAATGTATCTATGTCTTGTTTTCCTCCTTTAACTCTTTGTATTTGAGTTTTGGAACTTGTTGGGCGAGTTTGGAACAGGTTGGTTCTTAGTTGGTTTAGATTGTTGTTGCCCAGATTTTGGCCTCTTCACTCGAGTGAGGCTTCTTGCGCTCGAGCGAGCTTTTTGTAATTTGCTTCTTCGCTCGAGCGAGGTTTCTTGCGCTCGAGCGAGAATTGAGAGTCCTCAGGTTTCTTTCTCAGACGCAGAATTTCTGGGAAGGTGAAGTTCTTCGCTCGAGCGAGGCTTCTTGCGCTCGAGCGAGCCTTGTGTTATTTGTTCCTTCGCTCGAGCGAGGTTTCTTGCGCTTGAGCGAGGGTGTGCGTCTGTGAAATACCTGAAGGTGTGTATTCTACGCTCAAGCGAGGCTTCTTGCGCTCAAGCGAGCATGTGCGTCTGTAAAACTTCTGAAGCTTTGTATTCTATTCTCAAGCAAGGCTTCTTGCTGCTCGAGTGAGGTCACTTGTTGTGTCTGGTCGCTCGAGCAACAACTCCTTTCGCTCGAGCGAAGACCGTGTATATCAGTTCACAGCAGAGATATTTTACATCACTTTTTGATTTCATTTCTTCCCCAAACCCTAATCTGGCAGCCTCTTTCTCTAAAACTCTCTCTCTCTCTTTCTCTCTCTCTATAAATACACCTTGATTTGGGGATCTCTCAACCCTTGTCCCTTTATTAAAAAGTTAGAGCATTTTGTGGGCTTCCATTTCATCCAAGAAAAGTTAAGTTTTGGGCATCTTCAAAGTTTCTCCTTCACTCCTTTGGGCTTCTACACTTGAGGTAGGGATATTCTACTCTTTGATATGGGTTTTAACCCAAATATTTGTCATTTCGTATAAATGGTGGGATTTGGGAAGATTAGGGTGAAGTTAGGGTTTGGGTTAAAATCTAATAGAGGGGTTTTAATGTTGGGTTCCATGAATACGTATTTGAAGTTGTGAATAGAAGGTTATATGGGTTGAAATGATGAAATTTGGTCTTGGGTTTAATATTGGGAAAAAGGGAAAAATTGCCCTAATTTGGAGCAAATGATCATTTTGTATAAATTATGAAATTGATATAAGAAATATGAAATTGGAAGTGTGTATAATTAAATGGAGTAGTTGGATTTGTTAAATCACTCACCTATGGAAATTTGTTAAATTATCTGTTTGATGGATTGTATATCTGTTTAGAAATATCTGTATTGGGCTATCGGTGGAGGATAGCTATGATTGTTGTAGAAATTGCATGAAGATTAGGCAAATTAAAACAAATCAATTGAATTAAGTCATTGAATATGACGGTTTGATTAAACCATTGAATATGTGATTTGGTTAGTCATTGTATATGACAACGCTTTTAAATTCATTGTATATGTATCATTGCTTGGGAGAAGATAGGAGATGTACTCCATTGTTTGGAGGAGATAGGGGATGGACTCCATTGAAAATTAAGTTGGCTGTAGTGTCTAGGATGAAAGTCCCGAAATCTTATATATATATATATATGGGTGCCGGTTCCCTCGGATGTGAATTCCATAAAATGGAAAGAAAATGGAAGTGTTGGATTGATGAATATATCGAATTGTGAACCATTGAGTTGTAATCTTATTTTGGGTGATTAGATAATAATGAATTGGGTTAATAGATTTACCCGAAATTGATGAATGGAAATGAATTGAGGTATGGTTATCAATATTGAATGGTCTTGGAAAGAATATGTGTTGGTTAAGAATATTATACATTTATCTGATGCTTATATCTTAGTTAAATCTCATATATTGTTTTAGCATATCTCTACTGGGCTTTGGCTCACCCTACTTGGGAAACTATTTTCAGGTACATGAGACATGCCGCCTCCAAGGGCATAGCTTGAGAGGTTTAGGGGCTGAAGGCTTCGTTTTGTTATTTCATTTTGTGTTAAATGCGTATTCAAGCCGAGAGCTTTAAATGTATAGAGCTACGACTCTTTCTTTTGTGGTAACCAAGAGATATCTTGAAAAGATGTAAGCTTGTAGGGCATTTATTTTGTTGTAATCAATTAGTGTTACATGTTGTAGTTTCAGAATGAATATCTATGAAAGTATGAAGTATGTAATCTCTTTTGTAATATAAACTCTGATGAATGAAAGTAATACATTTCCTATTATGTTTATGAATCTCTTGGGTTGGTTAATCCTCTTTATTTTGGGGGCGTGACAAATACAGAAATGGTTAACCAAGGGAATGTGGTTTGTTATCAGCATGACTACAATGAGTAAATACACTCCTTGTCAACTACCAGATGGTCCCCTACCTTGAGCAATGCTAAAGGAAACTTGGCAGCACCAAAGCTCCATGAAACCATCTTGGGCAACAAGTACGGAGTTCTATATAAACTACACTCACTTCACATTGAAGGTAACTAATCTAAGCTGAACCATACTCACTTAAACACAACTCTCTATACTTAGAGAGCACTTTTCATCTTCTCTGATCACTTACTCCCACACTGTAGGGGTTATCTGGCCAACTCTGGCGGGCAGCTCTAATGGTGCTCGTTGTTGCAGAGTCTCAATTCCTAGATAGTCCAATCAGGTGTGGAGCTCCGATCCACAATCATCTAGTGTGGTATTCAGTACGCACACATAGGTGTAAAAAAAATGTAAATATATAAAAGTAAAATTAAAAAAAAAACATTTAATTATTTATTGAATGTTGAAGCTTTAACATTTTTTTATTTTTTATTTTTTTGTGTGTGTGGCAGTTTCTTGGATAAAGCAGCCATCAGGAACCCTAAAATGTCAGGTGATACCACAATGGTAAATAAATGGTACTTATCAACTTTAATAGTTGTGGAGGAAATAAAATTGGTGATTAGAATGTTACCCATTTGGGGCACCACAATTTTGTTCTGGACAATTTATGCCCAAATGACGACATTTTTAGTGTCACAAGCCACCACCATGGACCGCCACATTGGCAAATCATTTCAAATCCTAGTCGCCTCATTGACTGTTTTCTTCGTCAGCAGCATCCTACTGACCGTCCCGATTTACGACAGAATTATCATTCCAATAGTCAAAAAAGTCCAAAAAAAGCCACAAGGCCTCATCCCATTACAACGCATCGGTGTTGGCCTAGTCCTATCAATATTGGCAATGGTGGCAGTAGCCCTCACCGAGATCAAGTGCCTCCACCTGGCCCAGTTGCACGGTCTGACAAACGATCCGACAGCTATAGTTCCCCTAAGCGTGTTTTGGTTGGTCCCACAATTCTTCATCGTGGGGTCCAGCGAGGCCTTTACCTACATTGGGCAGCTAGATTTTTTTCTAAGGGAGTATCCCAAAGGTATGAAAACAATGAGCACCTATTCTTGAGCACACTTTCACTAGGGTTTTTCTTTAGCACTATGTTGGTTTCAATAGTGCACAAGGTCACTGGGGAAAAAAGAGCATGGCTAGCTGATAATCTCACCCAAGGGAGACTCTACAATTTCTATTGGTTGTTGGCAATTTTGAGTGTTTTGAACTTGTTTTTGTTTCTAGTTGGTGCCAAGTGGTATGTGTACAAAGAGAAGAGGCTTGTTGAGAGGGTCTTGAGTTAGAGAAAGTAGAGCCTAGTTGCCATGCATAAGAGGACCAACACTTCTGGAGGCACCCGTACGTTACTATTCGCTAAACTACTTTACCAAGTTATAGTAGGGAGTAATGTATTAGGTGTCTATATCTTTCTTTTATTTTATTTTATTTTTGAAAAATGATGTAGTTTCTTTCTGTAAACTTACTTTATGAATGCTTTTATGCTTTATGAGATTGTAGGTAAAAAACTGTTTGGAACTAGAGTGCCAATGAACTTTGAACACACGAAAAATTTGTCCTGACGTGAAAGTTAAAGATACAATTCCACAACTTTATTGTTAGCTAAAAATGACAAAAAAAATATTTTTCCTATGATTTATTTCCTTTCCTGATGACTAGACGAGGCCATTAGTATTCTGGATAAAGGAACAAGATTTTGGAATAGAGAATCATTACTCACAAATAGATACATGTATGCTTTATATCATTGTCTATAGATTAAAAAGGTCAAAAAAATGTAAAAATTAAAAACAGCCAGTTTAAAGAGGATGAGATGACATTACATAATATGACCTATGCTTCACATCATAGGAATGGTTATAGGCTTTTTAAAATTCACGTTATTTGCATACAAGTGCATTTGAAATTTTAATTGCTTAAACATCTTGATTTTCAAAAATTGTCAACTTCGAAATTGGGCCAAAGTATTGGTGAAAGCCAAATGTACGATAATTTGTTGACAAGTTATTTGGCTACATATCCAAGTGTAATAGTTTTGTAATATTTTTTTCACATTTTATATTTATAGAAATTAATATAATATTTTTCTTCTTCGTTACAATTCTTTTTTTGTTACGTAAACATTTGCTTTCTCAATGTTAGAATCCTACATACTACCAAAAAAAATATAAAAAAAACAAAAAAACAAAAAATGGACGGTCAAGAACAAATTAAATAAACAGAAAGCAATTATTTTTCAATATTTCTATAATAAAGTTACACATAAGACTTAGAGGTATTACATAAGCGGACTTGTTACATATCACGCCATGAAATTACACACACTATGACAAAGGAAGCAAGACAGAAGTTACCACATTTGCAATGTTACCCCTCTCTTCCACACCTTTGTAATATGTTTTATTTAATATTACTTTAATAAGATAGAAGTTACCATGAAATGCACTTGCACCACACACTCTTATTATATGACTCATGAAATGAGCAAAAGCCACAGAGAGGGCTAGGAAACAGAAGTTGTTTAGGGGCATTGGAAGCCAGGAGGAGTAGTTTTGCCACAATTATTAAGAAGCAAGCTCAGTGCAACAGGGATGCTGACGGGGAGGCCCAAACGTTTAACTTAAGCACAGTGCAAAGGCAAACAGCAGCCTCAAGGTTAACAAGTCCACCAATGAGACTGCAGCATGGGTTTACCGGAGGTCTACCTATTGTAACATTAATCAATCCAGGGAGCAAATCGACACATACACGTAGTTTTAGGACATCTATGGGGCAGGTGCCTGTGGAAGGGCTCGGAGTTGGAGGTGGAGGTGGACGTGGAGGTGGAGGGCTCGGAGTTGGAGGTGGAGGTGGAGGTGGAGCACACTGTGCACTTGCAAAGGCAAAGAAGAGAAGGTTGAGCAAAAAAAACAAGGCAAGTGATGCATTATTGCTCTTGGAACCCATCTCTCTCAAACCGTTAAGAAAAAAAATAACAAAACTTTCTAGACTGTTGATGGTAGAAATTAGCAATTTCTAAAAGAGTAATTGTGATGGTGGAGAAAATATGAAGGGAAGAGTGGGTTTTTATAGGATGCAAGGAGGGTTAGGCCTTGAATTGAATGGGAGAAGGCAAAATACCATGTGACTTGCAATAAAAACGCTCCATTCCTCCCTTTTTTTTTCTTTTTTTTTTTCTTTTTTTTTTCTTTTCTTTTTTTTTTTTTTTTTTTTTGTCTATTTTATGCGTTCGTGTATTTTAACCAGATCAATAAATAATATATTTTTGTAAAATATATATATATTTATAAATTATGTATTATGGCATGTATGTACAATTGTAAATTTAAAAAGGGTATTGACTCATAAATCTTAAAGTTACAACTTATAAACCAATTAGTTTCATAATTATTTTAAAGGTATTGTTATATGCATCAATTGGTATATCAATTAGTATACCAACATATGTTATAATATTATCATTTCAAAACTATGACCTTACCCATTATACAAATTACAAAAACTCAAAACCTCTACAATTCTATCACATCATTTGTTAGTACACTAATTAATATACCAATTAGCGCATATAACATTATTCTTATTTTAATGAACACACAAGTCCTTATTAATATAAATTGACATATTTGTCACAGTTTTTATGATATGGTCAATTTGAAGATTCCCTCCTTAATTTTAGTTATTTACCACATTCCATATGTCACATTTCAAAGAAGTACACTAAAGGATTTTTGAAGTCATTTTTGTGGTTTGAATAAATCACATTTCACATTCAATCCATCCAAAATATAACATGTTGACGCAGCGGAATAAATCACACGAGACTAGATATCGTTCTAATAAACGAGAATTCTTGAATCCACAAGAACACCCTTGAATCCACAAGGAAGATAGAAGAAATACTTTTTAAAATATTATTGAATGAATAAAAAATTGTTTTTACTATGAGACTTACATAACTATTTATAATAAACTAAACCTAATACTTGTAGGAGAAGTAATTCTAAAATAAACTATGAAACTTAAATCAACACAAATTAGAAAACCTAAGAGAATAGGAAACTAAAATTCTAAACTATTTAAAATCCTAATCAAAATCTAATTCTAAAATAATAAAATTAAGAAACCTAATAATTCTAAAATATTTATACTAAATTACAAGAATCCTAATAAAATAATATATCAAAAATATTAAAACTAAAAATATAAAAATTCTTAAAATCTTGTCTTACATCAGAATTTTCCTATTTTATATAGTAAAAATCGATGCCGTAAGCTTTACATTATTTTTTAAATTTTATTAGTATATATAGCGGTCTCACACTTCTCTTCTTCTCATCTTTAACACCCCCCCCCCCCCATAATTCCACAAGCTCAATTTGTTTAGGATGAAATAGGTAAAAAATGAAAAAAAAAATTAACTTCTATGAGTTTATTTAGCTTGAAAGTGGTGGAAAGTATAAGAAAACTAATTTTCTTGTACAACCCATATTAGTATTCTAACTGATTTTTTATTTCTTGCAAAAAAACACAAGAAAATACAAGAAAAATTGAATGTGTGAATTATATATAACTAAACTTTTAAATTTTTCTATCTTTTTCTTACAAAATTTGTATCTTAATCAAATGCTTGTAAGAAAATATATTTTCTTTTTTATTTCTTTTCTTTCACTTCATTTTCTTTTAGTTTTATTTTCTACCAAATTTTCTTTTTCATCAAACAGAGCCTTAAAGATAAAATTGAAAAAACAAAATTAAAAGATGAATCATTATTCATATATATTGGTCCCTCTATATTGAAATCTTGGATCCATTCCCAAACACCAGAGTGCACAAAAAAATAAATAAATAATGAGAAGTATGACCACATTAATTACGTGATAATTAAGAGTGCTAAGTCAATGCCAAACTCGCACTAATATGGAATAGTTATGTTCTCACTAATGAGGCATGTTTGTTCGCCTTAAAAAGTTCTGCAAGTTTGGTTTTGGAGATGCTACAAATACAAAAATCGATTACATAATCAAAAACACACAATATATATGACAATTTGTTAGTAAAATCTATTTATGAAAAATTTTATGTATCTATGTACATTTTGTGTCTAATTCTATAACTAATTTATATATTTGTAGATTTGTTTAATAGAGATAGGAATGGTTAGAAAACAATGGATTGACAATTCATTCATCTTTTATGAGCATTTTCAAGGAACTCTTTAAATAAGGCTGGTTATTATTATAACTAACATTATCATGTTTTAGTCACTCAAATAGGTTAGCTATTACAATAGTTATTTTAACAAAAAATTTCAAGATTAGCTACATTTGAAGAGCCTTGGGAGATTTTTTAAACAATTTGTGTGTATTACTAGGTAAAATAAAGAGTAGCATTGGAATATATAGATAAAAAAATAATAATAATTAAACAAAATAAAAAAATACATTTTTGTATATTTTAATGAAGAGTATGATTGGTGTTGCTCTTATGCCATAACTTTATAACCACCGTGTAATTATTAAGTAGTATGAAGCATTATAGTATTATTTTACGGATGGGTCAAACATACCTTTGTTTGGTAGTGTTACAATTTTTCATTGATTGAAAATATCACGTAGACATTGCAACATATAATACTCTAAAAATATTTTCAAAAAAATTTTAAAAAAAAATTCATAATGACCTTGCTTTATAAATTACAGATGTACGATCGGCTAATGTATCTATTTTTCTTCATATATTTTGTTTTGATTTTTGGATTTCATAATATTAAAAAAAAAATGAAACAAAATGAAAAAATGAAGTGAGAGATCATCGATAGTAATGCATATATATTGGTTTTTCTTCACAACTATTTAAGTTTTTGGGGTTTGGCAAATAAAATTTGTTGCTTTTTGTTTATAGTAAATCTTCTTTTTTTCATTTTGTCAATTTTTTTTTTTGTAAGTGTATTAAACTCAAAAACCCCCCCCCCCCCTTTTTTTTAATGGACCATATTTAAAAAATATCAAAAAGAGAATAGAGGAAAAAAATGTCAATTTTTGTCTTTTTAAATCTATTGGTTTTTTTGACCGTATCTAAAAATTAAGATAAATTGGGCATTTTTATTCAAACTAAAAAATTAGACTTAATTTTCAAACTCAATAATCTATTAGAATATTTAAGACAACATCTCTCTTATATCTTTTCTAATTATTTATCAATCATCTCACTTACAAATTGAGTCTAAAAAACAGGTCTAGAAAATGGGTTCTTATATTATTTTTTTAAACGATACAAATTATCAGCCCAAAAAATAAATAAATAAAAACTTCTTTAATAGTTTATGTTAGTTAAGCTGGTATCCCATGTTTAGAAATTATATTCTATTTATTATTGAAATTTGTCTATTAAGGTTGGGCAAACATTAATCTGAGGGAGAATTGCACAATATACACTCTTTATCATATAAACTTTTAGTTACGTTATTTTCTTTTTAATTATGATTTTTTTTCTTTAATTATGACATTATTTTGAGATATTTAGTTATGCCTCGCATAGTATTTGATGATGATTTTTTTTAATTATAATTCAAAAAATATATAATTATATATATTTTTCTTTAATTATAAAATACATATAATACCTACCATTTAAAAGGTATATACCATAATCTTTCCCATGACTTGAGAACTAGAATTCGATTAGTCATGTCATGTCTACATTTTATAGATTCATTTATGCCCATTCTCTATGGAATTGGGATCCTCCCCTTGCACTCCCTACTTGCACTCCCTCATTGCAGGGCCTTCGGGTCTATTTTTAGGCCCAATTTTGATAATCCGAACCATTGATATTTTAAGATTTATTCAGTATATCATATCTGTAAAAAATCAAGTTAATCGGATACCATAAAACATGTGTTCGGAAAACTGTTTATTAAATTTTTTTAAAAAATAATTTTTAGTTCGATTTTTCCGAACACATACTTTCTGATATCCGATCAACTTAATTTTTTACAGGTATGATATACTGAATAAATCTTAAAATATGAATGGTTCGGATTATCAAAATTGGGCCTAAAAGTAGGCTCGAAAGCCTTGCAAGGAGGGAGTGCAAAGGGAGAATCTGTGCTCTTCTCTATGAGCTAAACTTTTATTTTTAGGGTTGGTCCACCAATAAAAAATCATTTAAATCTCTCCTACATAAAAATTCATTCTTTTGTCCCCAATCGATCCTCTGACATTCGGGAAATTATTTTCACGCATTAATTTTTTTTAGTACACATATTTAATGAATATATGCCTAACAAGTGAATTATATCTGCCTAACAAGTGAACGAATGCTTGCCCTACTGTGTTATTTTATTGTTTAAAATAGCAATTGGTATGAAATAATTGTTTTTTTCAAAATAATATTCTTGTAAATTATAGTTAAACTATATATATGTTTATGTATATGTAAATATACATTCCGACCTAATCTTTAAAGAATGACAATTATATCTGCCTAACAAGTGAACCAATGCTTGCCCCACTGTGCTATTTTATTTTTTTAAATAGCAATTGGCATGAAATAATTGTTTTTTTCAAAATAATATTCTTGTAAATTATAGTTAAACTATATATATGTTTATGTAAATGTAAATATACATTCCGTTTGTTTGGGAGATTTTTTTTTTTTTTTTTTTGAAATATGTTTTTCGTATTTTCTGATATTTGATACAATGAAAAATAAAAGTTAATGGAAAACATTTTCTATAAAAAAAAATTTTAAAAAAAGCCTATATAAGCTAAAAATATTTTTCACTTTTAAAAGGCAGAAAATATTTTCTGAATTAAAATCTTAGCAATAGCATTACACTAACACTGCCACTCTCACCTCTACCTCCACACCACTATCCTCGCGGCCATTGTCACCATTACTGTCACTATTACCGCCGCCACTACCCCACTACCATGCCTCCGCCTCCGCCTCCGCCTCCACCTTCGTTTTACCACCACTACCACCAAACATAGAAAATGTTTTCCATTTTAAAATATTTTTTATCTAAACAAATGTAGCTATAATATTAATTTTGTTAAAAAAAATGTTGCTGCGAATGCAATGTTGAACAGTACTTTCAACACTATTGTTCTATAAAAATATAACTTAAATAAATATATGTAATAATTTCATATGATGTTAAATTATAGGATAAATTATACATATTTCTCCTGAGGTTTTTGACAAATACAAAAACCTCCCTTGTAGATTATAGAAACCTCTCCTACTTTTGTTGATAATATAAAGATTCCCCTCCGTTAATTTAGCAGAAACGCTATTACTTTTTTTTATCCAAAATGACCATATTACCCCACTAAACTAATAAGCTATTTAAATGAAAATTTGCACTCACTTGCCCTGAGGTTTTGCATATATATTATTAAATATCCATAAATATTATAACTTAACATCCTTATAGTTTAATGTAAGACCATAATAACTAATACAATACTTATCACACTTATTTCACACTATATAAACAACGAAATATTTATCAATTTTAATTAATACATTTATTATTTAATTTTTTTCAGCAATTTGTCTTACTTATTTATTCATACGTAAGAAAATTATTTATCCTTAAATTGTTAAAATATTATTAACAAATTTTAATTTTTATCTTTGAGTCATTAAATTTCTAGTCAATGCATATTTTAAAAAAAAATGCGAGTTATTCTTACATGATTAAAAAAAATTAAAAAATAATATAGAAGTAAAAAAAAAAAAAAAACTAATCGTCTTACAATAAATTAAAATTAGTTAATAGAAAATGAAAGATAAAAAAACCTTTTCAGAATAATAAAGAATTCAAACAATTTCTCATTTCTTACCCCTAAAAATAAAATTAATCTTTACTTGAATGGAGAAATTATTTTTGAATACTAAAATACTCAATTAATTTGTTGTATGATACTCTTTATTTTTCTCATTTAAACTATTTTTATTAAATTAAATGTCAAAATTAATTTCACGCCTTCATTAATGCTTAAATTTTTACTTTATTTTTTAATTTATCACTTTTATTGTGTTCTGTTATTATTTATAGAGAAATGTTATTATTTAAATCATCTAATTTTACTTCTTCCATATGTCTAATACTCATATAATTTCATTGACGAGTTTGAGAAATCAGACTCTAATACTAATTTAAACACACAACGAAATAAAACATTTTCTAAAGAAATATATATATATATATATATGTAATTTAATTTACCCTATTAAATATATATGAAATTATTATTTATTTTTCATAATTCTTTTTAAAATATAAATGCAATTTCTTAACTCAATTTTTTTACACAAGTTTTTGAACTTCTATAAACAAAAAAATAAAATAAAAATTCAACCATTAATGGAATGAGAAATAAATTTTAAGATTTAATTTAATAAAAATAGCTTAAATGAGATAAAATAAAAATGGAGAAATAGATTTTAAGTATCATAATGTGTGAGTTGAGTATAAAACATGGGCAATCAGCAAAGAAAGCATATCTAAACCCATCCTTCACAGACCCAAATTGAACCTTGCCCATTGGATTGTCCAGAAGATTGTAACGCCTTCAAAATAATAACATTAAAACCTATCAATTTAGACATGCATTGATACAAAGATAAATATTCTTCCATTCATCAGAGTAGTTCATTACAATTAGTATTACATGTTAACAACAAAAACAAATGCCCTACGGGCTTACAGCTTTCCAAGTTAACACTTGGTTACAAAAAGGAGAGTGTTAACTCAAATACACATTAAGCCCTTGGCTTGAATTTACATGTAATACATCCAAAAGATAACAAAACGACAAAAGTCTGTCTGCCTCTAACCTCCCAAGCTATGTCCTTGGAGGTGGCATACTACCTGTACCTGAAAATGATGTCACATAAACGGTGAGCCACAGCCCAATAGAAATACACTAAACCAGCTGTGAACCATGACTAAAAGATTAGCAGTTGATAGATGGTCAACACAGATACATCCACATATATCACATTCCGGTTTCATGACATTAAGTCCATGTTACATTTCATCTCCCATTTCTTTTTCAATTTTGAGTTTGAAAACAAAGCTCAACACCTAGCCAAATAACTTAATGAGATTAAGACTCATCTTTAAAACACTTTCGAAATTCATGATGGATACACATTTTAATGCTGTATCGATAACGCATAAACCATTTCCACACTTTACGAAAGATACACATTTCGGTGCTGTATCAACATAACATAGAATCACTTCTATACTTCACAATTGATAACGATATACATTTTAGTGCTATATCAAATCAATTCGAACACTTCCATAATCAACACTTGATACACATTGTAGTGCTATATCAATGACACACAAAATCCGGTTTAGAGGTCTATCCCCTATCTTCCCCTAAACCGTGGAGTACATCCCCTATCTCCTCCCACACAACACATGTATATAAACATAGATCATATACAATCAATCAATACATAAAGTTAATGTATTATTCCAGTCACTATATTCAATAGCATACTCAATCGATTAGTTTTAGTTTGTCTAATCATCATGCATTGTCTACAACAATAAAGACTATCCTCCACCGATAGCCCAAAGCAGTTATTTCTAAACAGAAAATAAATGCGTCAAATGAATATATTATCAACATTCCAACTAGGTGAGTGATAAAGAAATCCATCTACACCCTTTAATCCCAAACAATTCTAATTTCCAACATTCTCAATTCAATTCTTCATTTCTCCGAATTAATTATACAAATTAATTTAACTATGTAATTAGGGCATTTTTTCCATAAGTTACATAACAACCCTAAGGTTCCATTTTCATCCATAATCCATCATTTAACTCATTTCTCTATGGCAAACATGCATATAGGTTTATATAAGAAAAACCCCCACCTTTTGTAAAATTACACAAAGGCCCAAACTTTCTCATAATTACCCAACAACTCCCAACATATCAAAATGCTAAAATTGAAAGACAAAGCTCATAAGAAGGAGTAGGGTATCCCTACCTCGAAGTTTGAGCTCAAACGGAGATGAAGACCAAAATCCAACGTGCTCCAAATCCCAAGTTTTTCAGATTAGAACAAAGCCCAAGTCACCCTCTATCTTTTTAACAAAGGGTCTAGGATAGATTCACACTAGAGGGAGATGAAATCCTAGAGAGAAGACAAGTCTAGAGAGAGAGGGTCTCGGATCTAGAGTTTGAACAAGAAACGGGGATGAAAAAGTGAAGTTAAAATTGCTGCTACGATCTGATATATAACAGGCACGCTCGAGCGAAGGATTGGTCACTCGAGCGACCAGACACAAAGAATACTCGCTCGAGCGAAGAAAGTCTCGCTCGAGTCGAAAACTCGAAGCTTTAGGTCCAGAAGCACGCTCAAGCGACAGAATGCTCGCTCGAGCGAGGAACTCAAAAACATACACCTCGCTCGCTCGAGCCAAGAAACACAGCTCTCAGATCAAAATGAGACACAAACGCATGCTCAAGCATAAGGCTTCTCGCTCAAGCCACCAGACACAAAACTCACCTCTCGCTCAAGCAACCAAACCCTGGCTCGAGCAAAGGATCCAAAACAAAAAGCTCGCTCAAGCGACAAACTGCTGGCTCGAGCGAAGGACCAAAATTCTGGGCAGTAACTATTTGCTCCCAAGCACTACCAACCTGTAACAAACCTACCCAACACATCCTATAACTCAAATACAAAGTATGAAAGGACGTAAACAAGATTTAAACAACTGCTAACATCCACGGACACAAGTCCGGATCACTGTACAACAAGGGGTAAAACCCGGGATCGCTATAAAGATGAAGCGCCGAGCATGCTAAATGATGTACCGAGTAAGTGGATTAGGCAGAATCGGTAAGCAATTAAGCCGAGTACCAAAGTGGGCCCAGACTATCCCTTTCCAAAAGTATAATAGGAACTTGGGTCCTAACATTCAAATGATGATGACAAACAAGTCAAATTATGTAGAAAATATATATACCATCTACACCAGAGGACTTTATAAAGAAGGTAGATACAAGGGAAAATGTATGCACTTGGAACCAATTGAACTTTGACTTAAAAATATCATACTAATTCCCTCCCATCGGAGTGTTAATTCCGGCATCCCTGACCAAATTATTTCATATTTTAGATATTAGAGCGAGGATTAAAAAAATGTCTGTTTAGGACGAAATAATATTGAAGAACCACTCCTCACACATACATAACAAATTAATTCAATACTTTATTAATCTCAAATAATTTTTCCATTCAAGTAAAGATTAATTTTAATTTTAGGTATAAGAAATGATAAATTGTTTGAATTGTTTATTTTTCTCACGTGATTTCTTGATCTTTCATTCCCTATTAACTAATTTTAATTTATTGTAAGGTGAATAATTTTTTTTACTTCTATTTTTATTTTTTATTTTTTTTAATCATGTAAGAAATATCAACCTACGTTTTTTTAAATATGCATCGACTAAAAATTTAATGACTCAAAGATAAAAATGAAAATTTGAGAATGATATATGATTGAGAAAAGATAAAATAATAATTTTTTTACATATGAATAAATAAGTAATGTAAATTATCCTGAAAAATATGTATGGATTTTTAATAATATATATGCAAAACCTCAGGAGATGTGAGTGAAATTTCTCATTTCAATAGATAAAGTAATTAATGGGCAATTTCGTCATTTTTGGTATGACATTAGCAAATTTTTTAAATAGCCTAACAATGGGAGAATCTTGATGATAGTTTCAAAAATAAGGGAGGTTAGTATAATTATTGAAATCACAAAAAAGATCTTTATAATTGTCAAAAAACTTTGGAGAAGTAAGTGTAATTTATCTTAAATTATAACATACTAAAGTAAAACTCAGTTTGATAGTAAAAATAATAATAATAAGCAAAATGATTTTTTTTTATTTTTATTTTGGTTTGCCACTTTATTGAAAATAATATGTTAAAAATGCTTGGGACTTCCAAAATTGGGGACCCCCATGGCCTTCAAAATGATGTGAACCAATTATGTGTTTTTATTTTTTCCTTTCCTTTCTGGACCAATCACAAGTAAGTGAAGGTTGTGGGGGTTGTGTTTTTTAGGGGTCTATAGTATTGTTGTAATATGTTTAACCATACTCAGAGATTTGATTCACAATAGATTTTCGTATCTTACCTTTGGGGTATATTTGATTAGCAAGATTAATCATGAGGGGATTAACAATCAATGAGATTAGTCTATGATTGGTTATCTAGTTAGATTAATGAGATATATAATTTTCTCTTGTCCATGTTTGTTTTGTAATAAATATAAAAATACATAATCTCAATAATATGCCTGTTTTGCGTTATTAATTATAAGATTAAAAAATCGTCAATTTTGTTAAATTGAACAACCATTAGAATCTAATCCGAATAATAAAATTTGCAAATAAATAATAAAATATAAGTCCCATGGATTAATAATTTTAATTTATACTATAGTCCATTTAGAGCTTGTTTGGGAAGATGTTTTGGGCTAAAATAGCTATATAAGACAAAATAGACTATTTTAGCTAAATATGACATAATGTCATATCCAACCCATAATCATTTAATTTTCTCTCACAAAAGTCAAAAAAAACTAAAAAGTCTATCACAAACAAAGCTTTTTAGCCCAGACTAAAATAACTAAAAAGTCAAAAAGTCAACCCACATTTCAAACGAGCTATCAATCAAACAAAGCCATTACATCTATTTGAAAGAAAAAGAGGGAGCCCAAGCCCAAGAAGAAATATTTGTTAAGGCACTTACCAATAAGTCTCATATATAGAGTTCAAAATCCATCTAATCCTAAAACAAAATACTTATACCAATTAGTCATACATATTTTTAATTGTTACCAAAAACTCTTTTTATTTTTCATTTTATCACTTTAAAAATGTTGCTACATCTAATGACTTTCGTCAGACTCACCGAAGACTTGTCGGAATATTCAACATCACCGGAAAGTCGCCGGAGCATCACCGGAAGTTCGCCAAAGTGTTTTGAGTATTGCCGGAAGTTTGTCGGAGTGTTCTGAACGTCACTGGAAAATGTCAAAAACATCATTGGAGACTCACCAGAATATTGCCGAAAAAAATAAAAAATAAATAAATTGAGAAATTATAGTTAAAAAGCATAACAACAACAAACAACTAAGCAAATAATCTGTAATATTGATCAAACTGAAAAGTAATTTTTGACACTATAAAATATTATAGTTTCAAAGCATTATTCTATTAAACTGGAAAACATGTTATGAAACTGCAAAATTTTATAGTTCTAAAGAATATTATGAAATTGCAAATTTTTGTAGTTTGAAAGTATGATTCATTTCAGCACCAAAAAAAACTGAAACTGTAAAATTTTACAATTTTCATTGCCTGTAACTAAAACTTAAAAACAACTTATTCAGAATTTGAATTTTTTTCTCCATTAAAACAGAAAAATAGACATATGTAACAGAGAAAATGTAGAAAAATTGAGAAATCGAAGGAAAGAATAGATATAGAAAGAATATTATACTCCTGCAATTATTTTTGGTTTTGATCTAGTCGGATCTCATGAAGATCTACTCAGATTTGATGCGCCGTTGGTGAGGATAAAGTAACGAGTTGATGTCGGTGGTTGGTAGTTGCCGGTGAACCCCAATCAATGATGGTCGTCGGTCACCAGTGACTATATATTAGAAAGAGAAAGAGAATAAGAAAAGTGTGATCACCGATCGTCGGACATGATAAAGAGAATGAGAGGAAAAAGCGGAAAAAAAGAAAAAGAAAAAGAGAGAAAAACCTAAAGAATGAGAGAAGAGAGAGAGAGAGAGAGAGAGAGAGAGAGAGAGTGTAGGACTTTTAGGTCTACTCAAAAAGTTATTAGATTAAATAGTGTACACATATTTCAAACAGGACCTACGGGTAATTTTTCCATATTTGTTCCGTTTAGATTTGTTTTTCTTGGGCTAGGGAAAAGAGCTAGGAGGAAGAGGGATGGGCCCAGTGTAAATTGTATTAATTTGGGCTAGGTCAGACCCAAATTAAGGGACTCAGCTCAGCAAAGTCTTCGTGGGTTAGATAGTCTGCATGATTATCATAGGCAACAACTCCTAAGTAATGATTACATCTTTTTTGTTTTTGTTTTTTTTTTTTTTTTTTTTGAACAACTAATGATTACATCTGTTGTGAGCTTTGTTTTTTTCTTTAATTTATTGGATAAAGTAGCCATCAAGGACCCTGAAGATAAAATTGAGAGTGAACTTTTGTCTAGAAATAAAGGTTGAGAGTTCTAATTTTAAAGTTTTAAAGAGAATTTTAGTAATGTAATAAGGAGTGGGACCCATATATAATGTAAAGCATGTGTTTATATTTTTATTTTTTTCTCTTGCCACATCATTAAAACTTTCTTTAAAATTTCAAAATTAAAGTTTTCTATCATTGTTATTTGTCTAAATGTGAAGATAAATCTAAAGGGATTTGATCCTTCATTACAAATATGGAGAGGATCATAATCCAATTTAAAGAGTATGTATTCGGTGAGACATTTTGTCTTCAATCTTTATCAGATCAAAAATAGGAGATCAAGTTTAGGTACTAGTTGTGACTTGCTGAAACTTTGGGTTATAATGGCCAAGTTAAATGTACAAAGGTACTAGACAATCAAGATTTCTCTAAGTGTTAGACTAATCTCTTGAATTCAAAAAATCAAATTTTAAACTTAATTCTTGACGAAAATTCTGAATGAAAAATACTGAAGGTGGTTTATATAGGCACATAGAGGAGTTTTTCTTCTAAAAACTAAAAGTGAAGCAGTGAAAAAGGCCATCTCGTGAACCACCAGTGAAGAAGGCCCCCAGAAATGAATTTGGGCAGCAAAGTCAGCCTATCTCAGTAAAAAGTAAAGCAGTGAGCAACCACACCCGTGGTTCACGCCAGAGAATGACTAAGAGGCAAAAAACAGCCAGCCAACAGACAGAGTATCCTCCTCAGGATCTCTGTACTTGGTTGATCGGCAACTGACAAAATGAGCAACGACAAGATCATCAGGCTCAACGTCTTGACCGTACTGTCCATCAGAGAGAGAGAGAGCACTGAGCATTGGATCGGCTCGTCTTCTCTCCTTTCTCCCTAGAAATCGAAGCTATGAGACCCCCCAAGAAATTCACTCCACCAAAGTTCACATCATATGATGGGAAGTCAGACCCACTAACACATATCAGCCATTATCGGCAGATGATGTCCTTATGGAGCCAGCGACGAGGCACTGATGTGCAAAGTCTTTCCATCTAGCTTGGGAGAATCCGGACTTTGATGGTTCGATCGTCTCCCCACCGGATCGATTTACGACTGGAAGTAACTCTCTGAAGAGTTCTTGGCCAGATTCGTCTCCAACACTAAGATCCCAAAAGTGCCAGATACCTTGTTCGGTCTCCGAAAGGAACAGGAGGAAACGCTGTGTAATTATGCTAGAAGGTATTAGAAGGAATATAATGATCTGGAGGAAAACGTTTGCAGTGAACAAATGACTGTAATGTCTTTGAAACACGGTCTGTGTCCAGGAAAGCAAGCTGAGACAATCACTTACCAAGCGCCCAGCCACAACATTGAAGGATTTACGCGCCAGGATTGAACAGTACGCTCGCCTCGAAGACAATCAGATCCTCATCGAGGTAGCATCGAACTGAACAAGCAACCCGAAACAAAACAAGAGCAGACCAAGGGGAACACCAACGGCTCACAGTGAATGAAGTAGGCAAGTCTAAATCTCATGAAACAGTTGTGACTGTATTCAAGGAACCAATCTATCGTATCATGGAAAAAATTAAGAGAGAGCCATTCTTTACTTGGCTACAAAAAATGTTAGGAGATCCAGCTCAGCGCAACCAAAAGCTCAGAATGCACCTATCACCAAGACAGGGGGCATATGACTTAGAATCGCAAAGCGCTGAAGCAACTACTGAAATACTTGGTAGCTGCTGGGCACCTCCGAGACTACATTGATCAGTACAAAGATGGTGACCGAACAAGGGAACCCTTTACCAGAACTGAACATCAAGCATTCACCTCGGTTGGTAATAAACGTAATTCATGGTAAAACTAGCCACGAGCGCAAAGAGGACGCTTCAAGAAGAAATTGCAAAAGCTGTGACAGATTCAGCAAGTCATGTCAGTAGGGCCCCCACCAAAAAAGGTGCGAACAGTACCTTAGCCTCCCTGATGCATTGTTCCATTTACTAGGAAGAATTTAGAAGGTATTTAGCACCTACATACTAATGCATTCATTATAACTGTAGGAATTGGGAAACGATTTGACGTAAAACGAGTCCTATTAGATCAAGGTAGCGCAGCAGATATATTGTATTACGATTTGTTCAAGAAGCTCAGTCTCTCTGAACAGAACCTCACCCCAGTGGCAGCTTCACTGGTCAGCTTTAATTCACAGCCTAAATGGCCCTTGGCAAGATAGTGTTGCCAGTTGTGGCTGGGACAAAGACCTTACAAATAGAATTCCTGGTTATTAATACACCATCTCCTTACAATGCCATACTCAGTGGTCCTTGGATTCATCAAATGAAAGCAATTCCCTCAACCTACCACCAACTCATTCGTTTCCCAACAGAACACGGAGTAGAGCAGATCTCAAGGGACCAAGTTGCATCAAAACATTGCTTTATGGAAACCATGAAAGCTAAACAACTCTGTAATCGGGTACAAACAGTTGAAATAGCTGAACAGCCAGTCTTGGAGGATGTCAAAGGAACCCCAGTAGAGAGGATAGTAAAGGATTTAGAAAAAGTCCTAGTGAAAGAAGATGACCCAGAAAAATATTTTCTTATCAGTACCTCGCTAAGCACTAATGGGAAACTTTAGTTGCTAGATTTGATAAGGGAAAATATAGAGGTATTCGCATGGTCAGCATATGATACTCTAGGGTTGAATCCAGATTTTGCTTGCCATAAACTCAACATCAACCCTTCCGCTCGGCCCATTGTGCAAAAAGCCGAAGATCCTCAGGTGAGCATACCGAAGCAATAATTGCCGAGGTCGACAAGCTCCTAACGCCAGGGGCAATTCGAGAAATTCAGTACCCACAATGGCTGTCCAACACAGTTGTAGTAAAAAAGAAGAACAGAAAATAGAGAGTCTGCATTCACTTTACCTGCCTTAACAGAGCTCGTCCCAAGGATAGCTTTCTTTTGCCTCGCATTGATCAACTAGTAGACTCAACAGCAGGATATGAGCATATGAGCTTTCTCGATGCTTATAGCGGTTATCGCCAGATATCACTGTTCGGCCCAGATCAAGATAAAACAGCATTTATTACTCTAAGAGGCACCTACTGCTATAAAGTAATGTCATTCGACCTCAAGAATGCCGAAGTGACCTACCAGCGAATGATCACTCAAATGTTCAAGGAGCAGCTCAGAAGAACTATGAAAGCTTACATAAATGACATGGTAGTGAAAAGCAAGCTTACTACAAACCACCTTACAAACCTGAGAGAAGTATTTAATATCCTGAAAAACCATCAACTTCGCTTTAATGCCTTGAAATGCGCTTTCAGGGTTGGAAGAGGGAAGTTCTTGGAGTACATTGTGACTCACAGAGGAATCAAGGCAAATCCGAATCAAATCAAAGAAATACAAGAGCTCCAAGTACCAACAAAGGCTAAGGAGCTACAGAAGCTGGCCGGAATAGTTGCCGCCCTGAATCAATTCATTAGCAACTCTTCATATCGAATGAAGGATTTCTTTCAGTTACTAAGGAAAAAGGCTACATTCGAATGGTGTCCTGAATGTACTGAGGCACTGCAAGGCCCAAGAAGTATCTCAGTACGCCACCTCTCATGTCCACTCTAGAACCAGGGGAAGAGTTGTACCTATTTCAGATCACACCGTAAGCGTAGTATTGATTCGTGAGGTTGAAAAGGAATAGAGGCTGGTGTATTACGTTAGCAAGACTCTCCTAGATGCCGAGACGCAGTACCTACCCTTGGAGAAGTTGGCTTACGCACTACTTATCACCACAAGGAAGCTACAACATTACTCTCAAGGTCACACAATCAATGTCCTCATTGAATTCCCCCACAAATCTATCTTCAACCGTGCCGATTTCTCCATCCGAACAGCGAAATAGGCGGATTAACTTAGTGAGTTTGGCATTCGATATCAACCCAGAACAGCAATCAAGGCCCAAGTCTTGGCAGATTTTTTCGCTGAATTCGCTCCCACCCAGAGCACTGAACACCAAAACTCCAGCTTGGTACAGGTGCCACGCACCACCGAACTAGGAAAACAATACGCTTCAGAAGCATGGAAACTCCTTATTGGTAACATATGGCAACTCTACGTTGATAGATCATTCAATAACCAAGGCTCGGGACAGGGGTAGTACTTTTATCCCCAGAAAAATTTATCTAGAAGCAAGCTCTCAGGCTTGGTTAGAAAGCTTCGAACAATGAAGCGGAATATGAAGCACTGTTAGCTGGTTTACGCAGTGCCGAACATTTCAGTGCAGAACAACTCCTGGTTTTCAACGATTCTCAGTTAGTTGTCAACCAACTCACTGGGGTCTATGAAGCACGAGACGAAAGAATGGCCATGTATATAGATAAGGCATGGGATCTACTTAAAAAATTCCAATCCATACAACTGGGACGAATCAATCAGCACAGAAACAACCACGCTGATGCTCTAGCCTGCCTCAGCTCATCAGTAAATGCCAAAGATGCTAGAAAAGTTTGGGTTAAGTTTGTGCCAAAACCAAGCATTGCATCTCCAGGCCTTTGCAATAACCTAGAACCGAGCTGGATAGATCCAATACTTGTTTTTCTGAAAACTGGCACTCTCCCCAAAGACAAGAAAGAAACCAACAAAGTTCGACACAGATCAGCTCAATTTTTGGTCTCACCATCCGGAAAGCTATACCAACGCTTTTACCTCGGTCTTTATCTTTTATGCGTGCATCCAAATCTAGTCAAAAGTGTTCTTTATGAAATTCACGACAAGATTTGTGGATGCTATGTCGGTGGAAGGTCATTGGCACACCAAGCCCTCACTCATGGGTACTTGTGGCCAAGAATGCAGCAAGATGCACAGCAATACGTTTAGAAGTGTGACAAGTGTCAGAGGTTTGCTCCACTAATTCATCAACTAGCCAAAACTCTCACTCCACTCAGTGGGGTCTAGATATCGTTAGACCTTTGGCACAAGGCACCAGGAACAGACGATTCTTCATTGCTGCAACCGACTATTTCACCAAGTATGTTGAAGTTGAAGCACTGGCAAGCATCAAAGAAGCAGACACAAAGTGTTTTGTCATGAGGAACGTCGTGGTTCGTTTCGGTATCCCGCAGGGTACTAATTGCAAACAATGGAACACAGTTTGACAGAAAGATCTTCAGGAAATTTTGTGCCGACCTTAGGATTGAATATCGAAACTCCTCTCCAGGCTACCCATAGAGCAATAGGCAGGTAGAAGCGTCAAACAAAACCATCATCAATGGAGTAAAGAAGCGGCTCAAAAGTGCAAAAGGGAAGTGGGTTGAAGAGTTACCCCACATGTTATGGGCCTACCGAACCATGGCACAGGTGCTCAACAGGAGAAATACCCTACTTCCTAACTTACAGAATGGAGGCTGTTATTCCACTTGAAGTTGGTCTCCCAACCCTCCGATCAGAACTATTTGAAAATGCAAGTAATGAGGAAACTATTGCACAAGCACTGGATATAGCAGAAGGTCGAAGAGAAGTAGCCCTGATTAGACTTGTAGCCTATCAGCAACAGCTCATCAAGAATTTTAAACCAAAACATTTTCCCAAGGCAGTTCACACCTGGGGAATTGGTTTTGAGGAAAGTCGTGGATCATAAAAGGGTGCCTGGTGAAGAAAAATTAGGACCTGACTAGGAAGGTCCATATAAAGTTACAGTCCTTGCTGGAAATAGAGCATACTACTTGGAGGATATCAAGGGCAAGGCCATACCACGACCCTAGAATGTAGCAAACTTGAAAAAGTACTATTAATATACTAAATCCCACAATTATCTATCAAGTGTAAAAGCATTTATCTTTTGCTTAATGAAAATGTCCCCCCTCCTTTTTTCTATAAACTTTTCTTTCCAAGCACCTGTATAGCTTTGTGGTCAGAATAGATTATTGCTTAACTTGGACTTTATAACCTAAGTGTTAGAGGCATATTTCAAAATAAACAAATTTAGCTTTGGTGTTTACCAAATGGAATTAGCTTTGGTGTTTACCAAACGTATCTAGCTTTGTTTTTAACCAAACAAAAAAAGTTTCGGAAACACCGAACATAATTTAGTTTTGGTCCGCACTCAAACATGCCAAGTGGGATTGCTTGGTGGAGTTATGTTTGGCCACCAAAATGGATCTTAGCCAAGTGGAACTACTTAGTGGAAACCGCCCTAACAAATTTTTTGATGCCCAATTCTTTTTCTTGGCAATCACAGAATTTCTTAAGTATCATCACATCAACACCTCAGTACTGCGACACCTAAACAAAGTTCGGACAGACTTAGACAAATCTTTCAAAGATCAAACTTTCAACAGTAGTCTTACTCAGCTCCAGGAAGGGGCAAACAATTGTTTTCTTGCTACCAACCTGGACCTGAGTATGACATCTTTCCTTTGCATCTTTGTCCCATTCAATGGCACTTATGCTATGATGGGTCGTTGAACACACCAAAAATAATCACTAAACTATACCAAATTCTATCAAAATAATGGCAAGTCCAGGTATCAATCCACAGGGACAAATGTGAATTTAGATTAATTCAATCGCAAAATTCTCAAATTAATTTTGATTAAAAAGATAAGATTGGTTTTATACCTAAACAGCAATTAAATAAAATCGAAGAATTACATTCACAAATAAAATTAGGGTTTAAGATATTAATTTTCGAGAAAAATCCTATGGTAGAGAATTCACCACTGACCACATGAATGAGACTTAACATCAACCACCAATTGCAATTTTGATTTGAACTACCCAATATTTCACAACTACAAGTTTGAAGTATTGATCAAGAGAGTTGTTGCATTCAATGTACAGGCATGAATCATCCCGAGTAGTACGAGTCGTTTGCTCTAAACTATGTTAGCAAAATGACCCGTCTCTCATAAAATGACTCGTCTCGTACTTTGAATACAAACACAAAGAATACTAATGTATGGAAAGTATTAAACAATCACAGAGAGTAAAATGCTTGAAGAGAAGAACAAAACAATTATTTATAAACTTCTAAAACATCCATACATTCATTCAAACCAATTTACAATTAAAGCTCATGAAAAATTCCATTACATGGCTAGGGTTTCATCAAACCCTAGAAAAGACGACTAGCCACTCATGGAGGAGTGGAAAGAGGAAGAAGATGAAGAAGAAGCCCCAATGGAAGTGTTCTTCAAGCTTTGGTAGAATATCCCTCTTTAGAACCCTAGCCTCCCTTTCTCTCTATTCAATTTTTTGAACCCTAGGTTTGACAGATTTTTTGTCTTTTATTCGGAGCAAAGCAGACCAAAAAGTCCGTGCATGCGTCCCTAGGTAGGCCACTCGTGCGCCCATATGGGCCGCTCGTACGGTGGTTGGCCGCATGTGCGGTGGTCTGGCTGGCTTGGATTCTTCACTTCTCGCTTGGAGAATCTACTTTCGCACCCTTTTCGATTGAATTTTCATATTTCCAGTCAAATCTGTACAAGTTCACGAAACACATCATCTCCACCAAATAAATAAAATTGAAAGACTAAAACTGTAACTTAAGTGGCCTCAATGTGGTACCTTTTGGCCAACATCACACCCCCCAACTTACATTTTGCTAGTCCTCAAGCAAAACAAAAAAAAAAAAAATTGAGAAATGTAAAATACTCTCAGCCACTTTCATAGGGATTGTGATTGCATTTAGCATATGCAACAAGCCTTTAAACCAGAAGGTTACCCCAAGTGGACGAGTATAGTCTCGTGAGGGTTTTCAGAAATGATACCCACAGACATCAACATATTCATATCTGCTCAACAACAATTAACCACACTACTCCACACAACAACCAACTTATGTGCCACTACAGTGTGATATTAAAACATGATGAGTCATTAAAGGCATAGTGGACAAGTATGAAAGAATCTAATGAGCTTAAACCACAATTCAGTTAATACAAAAGTAGAGTCCCATGTACTTGTGAATGCTAGTAGACGCATCATTAGTACCCTCGGTGTAAAGGTACAATCTCCATATTAGTTAATTGTCCACTATAATAGCCCAGTGTAACTCATAATAACACTTAACATATACAGAAAAACTAAACTGTTGCAACCAAGCTTCTCAATATATATATATTTTTTATAAAAAACTGTGCAATGTCCTGATCCATTAAGCTTTCTAGTCAACCCATGTAACAAGCATTGGGCTAATGACTTCCAGACTAGACGGTTTTAGGGCACTAGGTGTAGAGACACCCCTACAGGCTTAATAACTCGAGCTGAAAAGGCTACGAATCCGAACTAGTCATTCTCCTTATTTTTCCTTAACTGTGCACTGTCTAGGTCCCTTAAGCTTTCTAATTAGCCCTTGTAGCAAGTATTGGTCCAGTGACTCCCAAACTAGACGGTTTTAGGGCACTAGGTGTAGAGACACCCCTACGGGCTTAATAACTCGAGTTAAAAATGCTACGAACCCAAACAAGTCAAGTTATTATTTTTTTATTATTATTATTTTTTAACAAGAATCTTGGCTACTTATTCATTCTTTTCTGCAACCTCAACCATTATCAATGATGTACACCAGGGATTATAATAAAGAGGTCACTGCTATGATAGTGTGTTCATGTGAATTAAGGCATACTCATGACAAGTGTACTAATACCACAAACACAAACAACTATCCTAGCGCAAACATCACAAGTGAGTATTTACCCAATAAACCCTTTTCATACAAGCCTACTATGTTCTCCAATTAACATATGCTCATATCATTACCATACTGGCACAATGTAACCATTAAGTGAAGTGGTGCCAATCAAGTGCAGCAAGTACACACATGAATAGTTATTACAAATACCCTCACCCCCCAACTGGAATATAACATTCTCCTCAATGTAAGGAAGTAGATATGAGATAGTAAAATGAGAGAGAGGATCTTACCAGACAGTATGGGCGCACATCCAACGAGGCAAGGACACCCAATCACACTTTTGGAATTTTTATGTTTTATTGTGTTTTTTTTTTCGGTATAGGAGAAAATAAAAAGGAAAAGAAAATAAAACAAATAAAATGAAAAAAATAAAGAAAATAAAGGAAATATACAGAAATCACTGATGTGGATCTGGCGGTGGTGATGGGAAATGCTGCTCAAATAGGGCATGCATCAGTGTCCGAGTCTCGAACGCCTCATCATGAACCCTAGTGTCATGCTGATCGAACTGCCGATCAAACTGATCAAACCGCTGATCAAACTGATCAAATCGCTGCCCACTCGAATCTCGGTATGCATAGAAGTCAATGTGCAGAGAGGCAACTGACTGTTGATACCCATCAAACGTCGCCTATGAATAATCCCGGTAAGCCTGGTAGTCGGTCTGGAGATCAACCATAGATTGCTGAAGGGCGGCTTAATTATCCAAAATAGCTTGATATTACGCCCTCGTCATACGGAATGGCGGTGGTACTGGCGCTGGTGCGGCGACGGGCTCGACTGGGGCATCATTAGGATTTGTCGGGGCCTTGGGAAGAACTAGTGGAGGCGGCAGGTGAGCAGTGGTTTGACGCCAGTGGGTTCTACCATAAAATATGGGTGGTGGAAGTTGAACCTCATTGGCCTGCAGTGGGTATGTCTCTTGGGCTATTTATCAGCGCTGTAATGAGGTTGGACAAAAGGGAGGGCCCATGTAGAACTGCCCCGAAGTATTGCGTATTTTGACTTCATTAAAGACTCTGTGCATCAGGTTGTAGATCAAAGTAGGGATGTCAACCCAAAATCCGAAGTCAAAATGATGTAAGGCACGGAGGAAGTCCTCTCGTCGCTCTTCCTTGTGGCCAAGAGGAATAACATTTTTTTTCAATACCACATCAAGGAAGAGAAGGCGGCGTGGTAAATTAGCCCGCCGGATGCTCGTACGGTTGTCATCCTCCTGATGTCCCTCATAAAACTCAATCACCAGTTCCGGGATGGTGAGTTCCCAAGTGAATGCCAGGAACTGTTCTGCAGTGATAGGGTCCATGGAACAGTGGAGGACCTCGGCAATTGAAGCTGGAGTGACCACTAACTCCACTCCGTCAACAAGGGAGCAAAGAGCTCCCGGGGCCTCATCGCTGATGTACATATGCTGATAGAAGAGGCGCACAATGCGCGGGTATGTCGGTTCAGTGACGATGCAGATGCCCAGGAGGCCCCGGTCTTCAAGTTGTTGAATACACCACGCAATGGTTTGATGGCGATGAAAGAAGTCCACATCAAAAGACGTATCACATGCAACCGATTTGGTGGCCCAAGCATCGATTGGCATATCCCTGAATGCAATGTTGGCATTGCGAGGTTGTTTGGGTGCTTGGCGGGATGATGGAGGCATATCTACACAAAATAGTTCAACCAACACAACCAAAAATGTGGAACCATTATATTAACACTCATCAGAAATAGCATGTATGCATAAATCATTCAAAACCGCATCATCTTCACACCACCAAATTGATTGGTATTTATTTATTTACAAACTCACAGTGGAACTACAAATATGAACTAAATAAGAAAATTAAATTAAATTAAACAATCTAAGTTAGTAGAAGAGGAGAAAATAAAATAAACTGAAGTAAAAATTCAGAAAAATAAAATAAAATAAAATAAAAACTAAACTACTTAACAATTAAAATAAAAATAAAAATGAAAATCACTAGCTAAACTAGCAAAATAAAAATAATCCACTAAGTAATTAAACTAATCAGAATCACTAATGAAATTATTTAAACTAAACAAATAGAGGAAATAAAAATAAAATAAATTATTATTATTGTTGGCACCTTTATTTCTGATTTTTTTTTTTTTTAATGGTTTGGCCCGCACTGTGCGCCATAGAGGGCCGCACGTGCGGTGCTCATCTTCTTCCTACGTAGAGTTTTGTTTTGATTCTGGTTTTTTTTTTTTTTAATGAACAAACTAATAAACATGGCTAAAATTAACTACAACGAAAGAAGCACACATAAATTAAATAAATAACATAATAGAAAGAATAAACAACTAAATAAAAAAAAAAGTAAATCACTTATGTATTTTTTTATTTTTTTTATTTTTTTTATTTTATGGGATGAATCATAGATCAACAATACACAAAAACAAAAACAAAAACTCCACAAATATATTCCTACACCCACAAATCTACACAAAAGGGAAATTTACCTTAAAAAAAAATGGAGTAAGAGGGAAAAAGAATGGAGATTCGCTAGAAAAAATGGTGGTAGCCGGAAATTCGTCGGACAAAGAGGGAAGTAATGCCGGCGGTGATATGATGGTGGTGAGGAAGAAGAAAGAAGAAGAAAATGGAAGAAAATAAGAAGAAGAAGGTGGGTTTGTGGGGGTTGAGAGAGAGAGAGAGAGAGAGAGAACAAAATCTGAGATTGATTTGTGAGAGGGAGTGTGTGTTAGGTGTGTAGATAAGGTTTTTTTTTTTTTTTAACGAAAATAAAACAAAATAAATAGAATAAAATAAATAAAAGAAGTTGAACAAAGAAATAGAATTTTTTTTTTCAAATAAGTAAATAAAAATAACAATAATAATAATAATAACAAAATAATTTTTTTTTAATAAGTAAATAATAATAATAATAATAACAAAACAAAATCTCTTTATTTTTTATTTTTTATTTTTTTTTATTTAATTGGAAAAATGGGCCGCTCATGCGGCAAGATTGGGCCGCTCTAGCGGCATTTAGACAGTAGCCAAATTGGGTTGGGCCGCTCATGCGGCGAGCCCAACCGCTCGTGCAGTCCATTTTATTTATTTATTTTTTTTTCGATCTGGGCGGCTCGAGCGCCCTATTTGGGCCGCTGCAGCAGCGTTTAGACAGTATGCCTCTCATGTTAGGCCGCTCGAGCGGTCTGGGCTGCTTCCCCCTTTTTTTTTATTATTATTATTGAACAGGTATAACATTTTTTTTTTCTTTAAATTGAACAAGTATAACTAATTTTTTTATTTTATTTTTTTTAGAAAACTCACTGGAAAGAAAAAGAAAAACACAAGGTTGCCTTACTTTAAATAAGATAATACCACAAAAGTCTAAGCACCTTAAACTGCTCTTAAATATGACTGAGACCACAAAGAGCTAAGCATCTCAGAAATTAGTTAATAGGAGATGTGCCACAAACTAAAAATAAAAACACACATCAATGCCTTACGCAGGCTATGGAGGGTCTCTTCCACACACACGCATGCAATGACCTTTTTCTACTACATTGCAACAGCATAGTTTAACAAAAACAAGAAGCACTCGCAAGCGTACATGCTTCAAGAAAATAGAAAACTAACTCTCAGCACCTAACAAAAGGCACCAAAGTTATGGCATAAAGTTGTCACTTCAGAATCACCCAGGTAATAAAACCCAGCGTAGTTTACTTAACCATTTCTACCTTCAATTGACATTCGAAATAAATATAGCACATAAGAAAATAACGGAATGCCCACTAAAGGTATAATCTTCACGCGAAAAACCACGGGTACTACTTTTCTCCCTAACTGTGTTTGTAACTTTCCTTATTCTCCAACAGGGTGATAGACTAGGTTAATTCGGTATCCAGAATCAAGGCGCATAAAGCTACCTCAACCTATGGGGCTACCATACAGAGTTCAAGCCGAGGTAGTTTTGAAGCAATCTCCACACCCCTGGGTATTTAAACCAGACTCTAGTCTCGGAAATCCTAAACCTTTGTGTTCTAGGCTTTGCCATTCGAACTCTAGTTTCCACCGTCTCAGTTGGTCTCCTAGGAACTCACTACAAACACGGTTAGGTGGTTATACTAGACCGTCAGATGCCGTTCGGGCACGGCTAACTCCAAAGGAATTACACCTTTAGAAGATTTAAAGTCTCCTAGACGCAAATAAAGCATAACGAGAACAAAGAAAAACAGAATAGCATAGAAGGGAAAGAAAAGAGAACAAGAAATCAATCTATCAATCATAGTAAAATGGGTCCATCAAAGCAATGGACTCAATCATATCCCCATTCCCAATTCCCTCTATATATGGTTTCAATCTTTGGCCATTCACTTTGAAAGTGTGGCCAATCTTTGGATCTCACACCCCAACGATGCCATGAATAAATGCCTCAACAACCTCAAAGGGGCCATCCCATCTTGATCTTAGCTTACCCAGTAAAAGTCTCAATTTTGAATTAAAAAGCCACACTTTTTGGCTGGGTTCAAAGGATTTTCTATTAATGTGCTTGTCATGGAATTTTTTAGTCTGAGCTTTAAAAACTCACTACAACATATAAGACTTTTGGCGACCAATTATTTTGGTCCCTAAAACTATTATGTTAGTCTCTAAATGGTTTTTGTGACAAAATTAATTTCGTCACTAAAAAAGTCACTAAAAGTGCATCTAGAAAAGTCTTTAGCGACCAATTTTTGAAAATGTCCCCAAAAATGACAATTAGTGACCAATTTTATATGGTCGCAAAATGTTTGATTTTACAAGACTAAACATTTGGTCGCTAATACTTCGTCATAAAATATCCCAATTTGGTCGCAAAAAACAAAATAATGACACTTTTAACGACTATGATATTTGGTCGCTAAAAGACATAACTTTCTCTACAACACATTTTCGTCGCTAAAAATCAATGTAAAATTTTGTAATCATTTAATCTCATAACTAAAATGCACAAAATTAAATGTCATCCAATCATATTAAAAAAAAAATTGACATCCACATATCAAACCCACTCTATTCCCAAACCATAATGAGTATATAGAAAGTAAATTTGACAAATTAAAACTAAAAGTTTCCAAATTCAAATCAAAGTAGTAACAGTTCAAATGAAGAATAGCAACAATACAATAGTTTCTTCACAGAAAATATCGAAAAAAGCATTTTCTCAATATCAATGTCAGGCTCTATATCAGACAGGCTTGGCACAAGAGGCTTCAAGCTGTACTTAGGTGTGACACCCTTTGGACATCCCTGCAATCCAAAATTTAAAAAGAAGAATCAAATAATAAGAATCAACACAACATAACCTCATTAAATAATCAATAGTCATTCATAATCAAATAAGTTACAAATAATGAAAAAACACGTTATCTCAGTTTACTTGAAGTATTAGTAAGCTATAATAAGAATCAACACAATAAGGTTATCATAATCCAAGCACGTTATCATAATCAAATGTTCTAAATAACAAACACACTAAATTTATAACTATGATAGATCTATCTAGAGCAAAAGGTACTCACTATGATGGTAAATCAGAAGTAAAACCTCCCCGACTAATCTGTTGGAACTGAACCTCTGACTACAAGATATCTAATATATATACATTTAAATAAGGATGGTCCACGTGGACAAAACCTAAGATTGATTTCCACTACATAAACATCTTCTTAGTTTACCAATAACAGAAAATTCCTCGCAACAAAATACATTACCAATAAATGAACTTTCTAAACAGCTTGAAACAGAAGGATTTTAAGGCAATTCTTAAGTATTCATGTCATGTCAGAATTCGACACCCGGAGATAAATTGCACAACACTCCAAGAGTCTCTTTTCCTTATGTGCAGATCATTATTGATGATGATCCACAGCAAAGCATGAGCTAAGCAGTGACAAAAAGTTTGTAACTGAAAAACATCTATAGCATTTATGTTCAAACATTTTTCTAAAATTATAGGATGAAATTCTTAAGATGTAGTTTTTCAATCAAAAGGATTCCATGTATTCCGTAACATTTTGGTGGACCACAACCTCCACAATACCTGTTGAAGTAATTGGGCTCATCACAATTGTCCATCTGAAAATAGAAATCCAGTGAACAAGTATTCCTAAGCTAGGAGCTCAAAGCTAATTGATTTAAGCTAGGTTATCATGAATTACTCAACATATAAGACGATTTAGGTGAAGACATATTTAGCAAAGTGTTGACAGCAAATTTCTCCTTCTTTTTTTCTTTTTCTTTTAAATTTAAAAACTATGTTAGGCTTTGGAGCAATAAGGAAACACAAAAAGGAGAAGTATCTGAAGCTTAAGTTACACAAAAAGGTGCATCTCAAGCAAGTCAACTTAAGCAACTCAAGTTATAACTCTCACTATAGTATAATAAGTGTAACACCAACAATTAAAGCAACAATGTGATTCATATCTATGGAACACACTCATTATTTTCATAGTATCATCATTAGGCATATTTTCAAACACATGGTGAGCAAAATATAAAATTGTAGTAGTTCAATCAAACACCAACAAGATAGAAAACCATCAAGAAAAAAGAAAGTAACAGATATACATATTATGAAGTTTCTGATATCAATCAATCCATGAATGGGAAGTAAAAAAAAATTCATATATAGAAACTCATATATAGAAAATTATGAAGTTTCTGATATCAATCAGTCCATCAAATCCATCAGGTCAGAAATTATAGAAAAATTCATATATAGAAACTCGAACAATAATCACAAAACACAAAAAAATATAAAAAAATTACATAAATTAAGATCAGAAACTTCATATATAAAACTCTGATATAGAGTTTAGAAATCAGAGTTTACTTGGTCCCTATATATTTAGAAATCATAGTTTCAGAGTTTTAAACTTCATATATATCAATAATTTTAACAGTCTAGAGAGTACTGACCTAGGGTTTTCGATACCAGGTGAGAGAGAACTCGGAAGAGAAGTAAATCGACAACCGAGATTTTTCTTCAATGAATCGATGATGAAATCTTCCATTGATTGAAGATTGTGATGTAGAAAATGATGAAGAGAAAGAAAAAGAGATGATCGGATCAATATTGTAAATCATATATATGTATATATGCGGAGAGAGAGAGAGAGAGAGAGACCAAAATTTGAAGAATGTTGAGCAAATCTGCCATGGATGCTTCCAATCTATAATGGAGCTCTAGAGAGAGAGAGAGCAAACTCGTTGAAGAGAGAATGAGAGTTGCAACTTTTTGATTGCTAGCAAACCCCGTTAGGGCTGAAGTGAGCTCCCTATTTTTTAATGGTTAAAATGATTAAAATATTTGGTCCTAAAATGTTTTTAATTGATAATGACAAAAATATTTAGTCCCTAAAAAAGTTAATAATGTATTAGTAACCAAATTTATTAGTCTTAAAAAGTTTTGTAAATATTAAGTGAGAATATTAATAGTCATTTTTACAATCATATAAGTAAATTATCATAGATTTAAATTTGTCTCTAAAAGATTATTTTTAGCGACCAAATTTAATTAGTCCTTAAATATTAGTCCCTAAAAGACTAATTTCTTGTAGTGACTCTCGAACTTTCATATGCATCATTCCAAATTTCCTCCAGCTCATTGAGTTGCAATTTCCGGTTAAGCCCAGTCGCAGCCATATCAAAGTTAAACTTCTTTATGGCCCACAAAGCTCGATGCTCAAGTTCAATCGGGAGATGGCAAGCTTTGCCAAACACTGCTCTATATGGTGACATCCCAATGGGTGTCTTATAAGTAGTGCGGTAAGCCCATAATGATCAATTAACCGTTGTGACCAATCTTTCCTATCCGGCCTCACCGTTTTCTCAATTATGTGCTTTACCTCCCTATTTGAGACTTCCACTTGGCCACTTGTTTGAGGGTGGTATGGAGTGCCAACTTTATGAGTGATAGAGTATTTCTTAACTATCGACTCAAAGAATCGGTTGCAAAATGTGTACCCTAATCACTTATTATGGCTCTATAGGAAACCCAAAACGACTAAAGATGTTTTCATGCAAAAAATTGATTACCACTCTATGATCGTTTGTTCGGGTAGCTGTTGCCTCCACCCACTTAGACACATAATCAACTTCCAAGAGAATGTACTCAAACTCGAATGACGACGGGAAAGGGCCCATAAAATCAATCAACCAAACATCAAATATTTCTACCACAAGAATAAGGGACATTGGCATCATGTCGCGCCGAGACATCGAACCCATTTGCTGATAGTGCAAACAAGTTCTACAAAATTGATGGGCATCTTTAAAAATTGTGGGCCAATAAAACCCACTCTGTAAAATCTTGGCGGCCGTTTCATACCCACTAAAATGACCGCCACATGCAAAAGAATGACAAAATGTAAGAATACTATGCACCTCACTCTCCGGCACACACCGTCGGATCACTTGGTCAGAGCAATATTTAAACAACTCTGGATCCTCTCAAAAGTAATACCTGACCTACGAAAAGAATCGGTCTTTGTCTTGCTTAGACCAATTCTATGGAATTTGCCCAATGGCCAAGTAGTTCACAATATATGCAAACCACGGGGGGGCTTGCTTGTGACAGCTAAAAGAGTTGTTCGTCCAGAAACGAATCATGCAAAATAAGAGGGTCACTAGTATACTCAACGAGGATTCAGAAGAGATGATCCGCCACCACATTCTCGGATCCTTTCTTATCACAGATCTCTAGGTCAAATTCCTAAAGCAACAAAATCCATCTAATCAACCTAGGTTTGGTCACTTTCTTAGATAGTAAATACCGCAAAACGGCATGATCAGTGAAGACTATGACCTTGGAACCTAGGAGATAAGACCAGAATTTGTCTAAGGCAAAGACCACAGCTTGCAACTCTTTCTCGGTGGTAGTATAATTCAATTGTGCATCCGAGAGAGTGGGACTAGCGTAGTATATAGCAAATAGTGCCTTATTGACCCTTTGGCCCAACACAGCCCCGACAGCATAATCGGAGGCATCACACATGATTTCAAAGGGAAGCGACCAATCTAGTGATTTCGTGATTGGGGCAGTGGTCAAGGCCATTCTCAGTGTTTCAAATGCCTTTAAGCATGCCTCATCAAAGACAAAAGGCGCGTCCTTAACCAGTAAACTACACAAAAGACGTGATATCTTACTAAAGTCTTTGATGAACCTACGGTAAAATCCTGCATGCCCTAAGAAAGACCTAATTTGACGCACGGAATTGGGTGGAGGAAGGCCTACAATGAAGTCAACCTTAGCCTTGTCAACGTCTATACCTCGAGGGGACACAATGTGTCCCAACACTATACCCTCACGAACCATAAAATGGCTCTTTTCCCAACTCAAGATTAGGTTTGCCTCAGTACATCGTTCTAACACTCTAGTCAAGTTCATAAGGCATTCCTCAAAACACGGTCCAAACACCGAAAAGTCATCCAGAAAAACCTCTAAGAATTTCTCCACCATATCGGAGAAAATGGCCATCATACACTGTTAAAAAGTCGCTGGTGCATCACATAGCCCAAAGGGCATGTGCCTGTAAGCAAAAGTGCTAAAAGGGCATGTGAATGTGGTCTTTCCTGGTCAGCGGGGTACACCGGGACTTGATTATACCCCGAGTAGCCATCAAGAAAACAATAGAAACCCTGCCCCGCTAACCGCTCTAGGATTTGGTCAATGAAAGGTAAGGGAAAATGATCCTTCCTAGTCGAGGAATTTAGTCTCCTATAATCAATGCACACTCGCCACCCAGTAGTGGTTCGTGTAGGGACTAACTCTCCTACCTCATTCTCAACAACGGTGATGCCCGATTTCTTGGGCACCACTTGTGTGGGACTCACCCACTTGCTATCTGAGATAGGGTATATGATACCTACATCCAACAATTTCAATACCTCCTTCTTCACCACCTCTTTCATATTAGGATTCAGTCTCCGCCGCATTTCACGAGAAGGTTTGGTGTCCTCCTCTAGGTGTATATAATGCATGCACACGGAGGGATCTATCCCTTTCAAATCAGCCACTGACCACCCTATAGCACTCCGATGTGCCACGAGAACACTCATTAACTGACTCTCCTGCTCTACAGTCAAGTTAGATGTAATGATGACCGGTAAAGTATCTTGGGGCCCTAAAAATGCATACTTGAGTGTGGCCGGGAGTGGCTTCAACTCAAGTGTAGGTGGTGTGGCCAAAGATGGTATGGCAGGCTCTCTCGACAGAGGAGGAAGTGACTCAAACCGGGCTTTCCACGAAGGAAAATCCGGTGTAGATGAAGCATTAAGCAAGACATTCACCTCCTCAACTGACCCATCAATATCAAAATTTTCAAACCTAAAGTGAGCTAGACAAGCCTCTAAAGGGTCCTCTACAAGAATGGAGGGCAAAGCCTCCTCCACAACCTCGTCCACAACATCTACTAATAAGCACTCCTCTCTCTCATAAGGTTGTTGGGATGCTTGGAAAACATTAAGTTTCACTTGCATGTTACCAAATGAAACTTCCATCACCCTGGTACGACAATTAATGCATGCATCGGCCGTAGCCAAGAAAGGTCGACCTAAGATCACCGGGATTTGTTTCCTAGAACTGGCTACCAGTTCCATATCTAAAACCAAAAAGTCAACAGGAAAGTAAAGCCTATCGACCTTCACGAGCACATCCTCAATCATGCCATGTGACATTTTGAGGGACCGGTCAGCCAACTGAAGAGTGATAGTAGTGGGCTTCAACTCGCCCAGCCCAAATTCCTCGTACACAGAGTACCGAAACAAATTGACACTAGCCCCTAAATCTAACAAGGCCCTATCAATGAAATGGTCCCCTATAATGCATGCAATGGTTGGGTCACCCGGGTCCTTAAGCTTAGGAGGTGTGTCATTCAACAAGATGGAGCTTACTTGCTCCATGAGTAGGACCTTTTGGGACACATGTGTCCTAGATTTACGCTTTTGTGTACACAGGTCCTTTAGAAATTTGGCATATGAGGGTACTTGCTTGATCGCCTCCAACAGGGGGAGGTTGATTTTTACCTGTTTAAAGACCTCCATCATTGCCTCCATAGATGCCGCCTTCTTATTAAAATGGGATAGTGTATCAAGGCATTGGGGAAAGGGTGCCTTGGGCTCAAGTGAAGTGCTAGGGACTAAGTCATCCCTCTTAAGTGTTTCCCCCTCACCCTTGCTCTCATTAGGTGAACCACCGTGGTCACCCTTCTTAACTCTAGTTGCATCAGACGCAACTGACTGAGGCTCTAACTCCCTCCCACTTCTCAAACTAATCACTACTTGCACCTGCTCATGGTGCTTTCCATTCCCACCCGTAACTCTCTGCCCCGTATTGTCCCTTAGGGTTGGCCACAGTTTGACTTGGTAATTTTCCCTCCTCTCTCTGAATCATGTTATTAGCCATTTGACCCAATTGGGTCTCTAGCTTGGCAATAGAGTGAGTATGGGAGTGAAATACCGGTGCTAACCCCTTAAGTTCTGAGAGAACTTCCAACACCTAAGTCTCAAAGGCAGAGTTGCCCTGAGGAACAGGCGGGGGTTGTGGTTGCCGATACGGTTGTGGTGGTCAATAAGGTTGCGGTGGTCGGTAGAATGATTGGTTGGCAAAATTATTGAAATTCTGCCTTGGTGGTGGAGGATTGTAAGAAGTGCCTTGTGAAGGGGGTCTCCATGAAAAATTAGGGTGATTTCTCCATCCCGAATTGTATGTGTTGGAGTATGGATCGTTACCCGAGTTGGAGAATCCTTGAGCCAGCATTCACATGCTCTTGGACTAACTCCGGAAATTGTGATGCCGAAGGGCACTCACTCAAGTCATGAGCAGGGTTCGCACATATAACACATGCCTCACGGAATTGAGGCTGATCTTGTTGGGTAGGGGTGTGTCCCGCAGCTAATAATTGGTCCATTTTGTGTGACAGTGCCTCTACTTGTTGGGCTAACTCTAAGTTTTGCCCGACCTCATAAATGCCCCCTCTTTTCAGGGCTTCCAACTACTGGTTGCCGGACTTGCCGGGCTGCAGAGGCATGGTGAAGGGAATCATCACTTAGGTTCTCAAACAATTGCCATGCCTCGGCATCATTTTTAGACATGAATGTCCCACCACAGGATGAATCCACCATTTGGCGGTGTGGCTCAGTTAAGCCATAATAGAATGTTTGAACAAGTTGCCAATCAGGCACTTGGTGGTGGGGACACTGTTGGAGAAGGTCTTCTAAGTCTTTCCCATGTCTCATGGAATTGCTCACCATCCATTTGAGCAAAGTTTGTGATGGCTCGCCTAAGTTAGGTTGGTTTTACCTATGGGAAAGTACTTCTCCAAGAACCGTTGCTGTAATTGGTCCCAGGTTGTGATTGAATTAGCAGGTAAAGAATTTAGCCAGTGTTTGGCTTTATCCTTTAATGAGAATGGAAACAATCGCAACATTAAGGCCTCATTTGTGAAATTCTAGGATCCTCACTATCGAGCAAATTTCCAGAAATTCATTCAAATGCTTATAAGGATCATCATGAGTTAGTCCATGGAATGATGGGAGCATTTGTATGGTGCTGGACTTAATCTCATAATGAGCAGCGGTGGTGTTGGGTAATTGGATGCATGATGGTGATGTATATGCAGTGGGTGTAAAATAATCCTTAAGGGTCCGGTTAGGCACATTCGGGACATCAGGATTTGCCATCTCTAATGGCTCAATGTATGAATACGAATACTCAAGCCTAGGAACACGGGCAGAGGCCCTAAGTCTCCTAAGAGTCCTTTCTAGTTCAAGGTCAAAACTCCACAATTCAGGGCGACAAGAACGGCGCCCGTGCATACACTACCCACACACACACAAAAAGTTCGACTCTGTGCACTAAGTTATGAAAGCAGAATGCTAAAGGAGAAATACTCATAGCGGTTCAACGAAAACGCTTTACTCGTCTTGCGAATGCTTGACGTGTAGACGTTGTCTCCAACCTCTATTTGAGCTTTGACTTTCGTTTTAGCACTTTGGTGCTTTGCTTGTGAGTGTTTGCTTCTGTTTACTCACTTTAGTGCTGCGGTTTTTTTTATTTTTAAAGCTCGGTTGCGCTCCGCTTGCACTTCAATGATAGCTCCAATTTCAAACGCTCTGCACACTTAGCAACACAAAAGCATAAAATCCTAAACTAAAAATTAAAATAAGAATGTTACTTTAAATTAACTAATTTCGCCAGAAGTCCCCGGCAACGGTGCCAAAATTTGATGGGTCGTTGAACACACCAAAAATAATCACTAAACTATACCAAATTCTATCAGAATAATGGCAAGTCCAGATATCGATCCACAGGGACAAATGTGAATTTAGATTAATTCAATCGCAAATTTCCTAAATTAATTTTGATTAAAAAGATAAGATTGATTTTATACCTAAACAGCAATTAAATAAAATCGAAGAATTATATTGACAAATAAAATTAGGGTTTGAGATATTAATGTTCGAGAAAAATCCTAGGGTAGAGAATTCACCACTAACCACATGAATGAGACTTAACATCAACCACCAATCGCAATTCGGTTTGAACTACCCAATATTTCACAACTACAAGTTTGAAATATTGATCAAGAGGGTTGTTGCATTCAATGTACAGGCACGAATCATCCCGAGTAGTACGAGTCGTTTGCTCTAAACTATGTTAGCAAAATGACCCGTCTCTCATAGCATGACTCGTCTGTACTTTGAATACAAACACAAAGAATATTGATGTATAGAGAAGCATTAAACAATCACAGAGAGGTAAATGCTTGAAAAGAAGAACGAAAACAATTATTTATAAACTTCTAAAACATCCATACATTCATTCAAACCAATTTACAATTAAAGCTCATGAAAAATTCCATTACATGGCTGGGGTTTCATCAAACCCTAGAAAAGACGACTAGCCACTCATAGAGGAGTAGGAAAGAGGAAGAAGAAGATGAAGAAGAAGCCCCCATGGAAGTGTTAATCAAGCTTTGGTAGAATATCCCTCTTTAGAACCCTAGCCTCCCTTTCTCTCTATTCAATTTTTCAAACCCTAGGTTTGACTGATTTTCTGTCTTTTATTCGGAGCAAAGCAGACCAAAAAGTCCGTGCACGCGTCCCTAGGTGGGCCGCTCGTGCAGTGGTGGGCCAGCATGTGCGGTGAAGCTTGGCCGCACATGCGGTGGTCTGGCTGGCTCGGATTCTTCACTTCTCGCTCGGAGAATCTGCTTTCGCACCCCTTTTTGATTGAATTTTCATATTTCCTGTCAAATCTGTACAAGTGCACGAAACACATCATCTCCACCAAATAAATAAAATTGAAAGACTAAAAATGTAACTTAAGTGGCCTCAATGTGGTACCTTTCGGCCAGACTTGGATAATTCTTTCAAAGATCAAACTTTCAACAATAGTCTTACTCAGCTCCAGGAAGGGGCAAACAATTGTTTTCTTGCTACCAACCTGGACCTGAGTATGACATCTTTCCTTTGCATCTTTGTCCCATTCAATGGCACTTATGCTATTACAATCAACTTCAACTTAAGCAGCTCTCCCAGAGAGTGAATTCTTCAGTACCAATCTTACTTAGCTCTAGGTGGGGGCAAACAATTGTTTTTCTCGAAGTCAACCTAGACCTAAGTAAGCTACTCTCATTCAATTACAAAGATCAGTACAACCATGAAGACCGAGCATCTATTCGGCCCCAGTGGACCCAACAGTGCTCGGCTGGGGGCAAACAATATGAACAATGCAAGTATGAAAGCAAAACATATCAAACTGCAATATCAGAAGTGAAATTCTATCAAAGGCACAGTTGGCCCCACAAAATAGTGGCAAGAAGAAAGAGAAATTGTCCTGACCAACTTAAGGGGGCAGCTCATCAGGAAGACCGAGCCCTAGTACAGCAGAAAAGTAAAAAAGAGAGAGAGAGAGAGAGAGAGAGAGAGAGAGAGAGAGAGAAAGCAAAATGTAAAAAGAAAAACTTCAAATCGTTCCAAGGGTCACTTTAACTTTCATCTGCAGGAGGAATTTTAGGAGTAGCATCCACAATCTTATCTGAGCCATCTTGGAGAGGAAAGGTAGAGGTAGCTCCAACTTCCTGAAAAGTATAAGCCTCCTTAACCACATCTCCCACAGCTTCAGTTTCCAGGGTTTTACCTCATTCAATGTTCATCGTCTCATTGGCAATATTGCTCTCCAAAGTCTTGGTTACAAAATCAGTTCCTGACGAAATCTTAACTGGAAAAACAACAAGGGTAGCATCAGCCTTCGAACCCAAGAACTTTGAGGGAACAAGAATATCTTGAAACAACGGAGACCCTTCAGGAATTTGAGCAACGACTAGAGCACTTGTCCAGCCCTTTAGAAAAAGCTTATCTCACAATACCACCACTTCTTCTTTGTAAGCGGCCCCAGCTTCATCCCAACCTTGCTACCAGTACTTAGCCTCCAAAGTGGAACGTTCAGCAGCCATCATCGCAATAATTGCCTCTAGCTTAGCCACATTCCCTTCAAGTTAGGCCTGGACCCCAATGGCAGCATCGTTGGACTTCTCAGCCGAAGTGATAACCTTGCTCAGACGGAATACCTCCCTTTCAGTAGTCCTACGTCACTTCTTCTCGGCTTCCAAATTCACTGTTAGTCTTTCAGCATTCATGGCGGCCTCCAGTATGGGCTTCTCTAGTTCCTTAGCTTTGGTGATTGACAGGTGCATCCTCTGAATACACTATAGTGGATAACAAGATATTAAAAGAAAGCAAGCAGTAAAAGAACACCAAAAGAATCCTAAAACACTTACAGCAGTCATCATTTGATGAGTCCCATTTAGAACTGGAATATCACGGGGCCCGTTTTGATTTGCCATGTCTACTGGCATCAATAAATTCTTGGTCAAGTCAAAAGCAAAGTCCCCAGAAGCAACGACTAAATCAGAAATAGAAATGGGTCTGCCTTGATGCAACATTGGCGGCTCCCACTTTTTAAACAACCCATCCTCAATAGGATATTCAGAAGCCTCTCCAATTACCGTCTTGCCGGTCTCCCTCCTCTTCTTCTTCACCCTCGTAGTAACTGAGGTAGAGGGTTCGGCAGTGTTAGGTTTTTATTCTTGGCAATCCCGTTTGACAAAACTCCTTTGAGTTGTAATTTTATTCAAACTTTTATTTCAGTAAGGCTATGAGTTTATTAGATGCAAATCCAAACCCGAATCGAGCCTTGCAGAGAAGTTTGTGATGTTAATGCTTTCAAGATTGCCACTTCGCTGATTATTACGGGGGTCGAGCTCGCGGCCGAAGCAAAATTCAAAATTGCATTCAAAATTACATGTCAGCCGTTGCTCGCTCGAGCTAAGACTTTCTCGCTCGAGCCAAGGAATGCTCGCTCGAGCCAAGGATTGCGTCCATACAAAAACCTGAAAGAGTGTATTCCTCGCTCGAGCCAAGGATCCGTCGCTCGAGCCAAGGCACTAGTAGAAGTCATGAAAATTACTCTCCTCGCTCGATCCAGGAAAGCTTCGCTCGAGCGAGCCTCAGAATCCGGATTTCTCAAGGAGTTTGTTTTCTTCCCAATCTAGGATTACTTTTGGTTCTCTATAAATACTTGGTTTTCTCCCAAAACTAAGTGATTCATTGAAGTCCTTCAGATCTTCTTTTTGGTTCTTAAAGGTTTATATCTGGGGATATTTTGTTATTTTTTCTTTGATGTTTTTATTGAGTATTCAACTCATGGTTTAAATAGAGTACATCAAAGGTTTGTTTGTTATACACAAAAGAGAGAGTTGTTCTTCAGTTGTGAATTCTGAAGAATTCGAGCCTGAAGCTTTGGTGGAATCCGAAGTGGCTCATCAGAAAGACAATTCCGTGCTGAAGATGTGGTTGGAAGAGGCACATAGAGGTTGGTTCAATTAGGCGTTGTGGATTCGCTAGATAATTGAGAGTGATACCTGTGTAATTCCTTTAAATCTTCTTAGTGGATTGTTCTTGTGGCAGTTGCCCGTGGTTTTTTTATCACAATTGGAAGGTGTCCAATTGTGGTTTTTCCACGTAAAATCTTTGTGTCTCTTTCTCTTGATTGTTTGATTGGGATTTTTATATTCTGCTTAAAATTGATACATAATCACAAATCAACATCTAGGGGGTTTCTAGATTTTTCAGGCAGTAATAGCATAAGGGCCAAAGGCCCCTATCTCCAACTTCACGTCCATAAGGCTCTTCGGTTCAGCCTTAATCAAAGGAGCTCCCAAAACATCAAAAGAGCCAAAAGCCTCCGCTTCCAAGTCCACCATCACTCTCCTTTTTGACATTAACCTACTCCCTGTGAAACTAGGGCCACGAGAAGGTGTCCTCTCATATGGCAAGCTTTAGCCTCGGCGACGGTTCATGACCAGAGGGGTAAGAGATGTGTCAGTTTCAATATCAGAATCTAGGAGAGACGCAGCAAGCCTCGGTTTCTTTGGGATAATGGAACGATAAGTCACCTAGTAGTCCAGGAGTTCGGGCGCAAACCTCTTCTTATACCTCAAAACAGCCTCGATGGCCTGAGCATTCTCTCGGTTTGACCTACGCTGGAAACGGGAAGCTTTTGCAGAAATGAGGAACAACATTAAAACAACATTCAAAACAAGGTAAAAACTCAGAAAACACTAGGAAGAAAGACTCGAAACCTGGATAACCATCTTTCTGGGGCATCTGTTCAGATTGGAACTCAGTCCCAATAGGAAACTTCTAATTACCACCGACTTGTAGAAAATCATCATTATGTTTGTCCGAATCAGGTAAGCCAATTACAAGATGACAATCGGCCGAGCAAACATGAAGATAATAAATGCTATGATCCTTGTTATAGGAAAGGGTATAGTAACCCAAAATGTCCCGGATATCCAAGTTCAAACCCAACTGCCTGATAAGAGCGGAGACACTACAGAAAACTCAGAACAAATTGATAGACACCTGCATAGGGGTAAGCTGAACTTGGTGTAGAAAACGGCGCACCAAGGGATAGAGGGGAAATCGGACCCCTCCTTCAACAATGGCAACGACTGGGAAAGCAACGGTACTACTAGTGCCCATGCGCTTGGCGTCAACCTTCACTAGCAAAAGGGTTACATCGTCGGGAATACCATAATCTCAGCGAAACCAGGCCATTGCCTCAGGGGTATCCACTAACGACCGAAATTTTCCCATTATTCAGACCTAGTAAGGTGAAGACAAAACTCAAACTAAACAAGGAGTAGAACCAGAAGCCGGAAACAATGGCGTGAGGGCCAAAGAGGGCGATCAAGACAGAAAAGTAGAAGAAAAGATAAATTTTAAGAGAACTTACAGAGATTAAAACAGCAACGACAAGTAGAGAGCCTTGAAACGAGAACGAGAATGGCAGCAACAATGGCAATGGAAGACGCAGACAGGAGGTGTGTCTCTGGGCACTAGTACCATGCCGCCACATGTCACCATGGAAAGACGCAGACAGGAGGTGTGTCTCAGGATCGAAACCGTCACCAAGGCCGAACTGGGGCAGATCCGAAGCGACGTGACGCTTGGAGTGTAGAGCAGTAGCTCCCCCCATGGGAAACCTTAGCTCGAGCTAGGGGGCAAATGAAAGGGCTGAATATGAAATGGGTCAGATCCAAGCCTTAGGCCGGCGCAATCTATTAAACTCAAGTCCAAAGGAGCCAGGTAAACAAATGGGCCAGCCAGTTAAGCCCAATTACATCATCAACAATCCACCCAAATCCTCAAGCACTTGGGCCCAACTCGCAGTGAAAAGGCTAGTCTAGCTGCGATACTGGACTGGGCCGAACTGCAAGACTTAATATATGGATCGAAACGATGCGCAGAACCCATCACCAAAGACCAAAGTGGGCCGAGCCTATACAAAGATATCCTTCTAGGCTAGCCCATCTCTACAAATAATCTCGCAGAGGGTCGAGCCAAGGCACAATGGTACCGAGCCAAAGGAACCTATCGAAGAAACGTGGAAGTTGTGAGTGCATGCATGTGCATGTTATTACCTCAGCTGGTCTCCTTTACCTAGAAATACTATAGCAATCCCGATTTTAACCCGACCTTGTTACATTTTAGACTCGGGTTTCGTGGTTTAATAATGTATCTATGTCTTGTTTTCCTCCTTTAACTCTTTGTATTTGAGTTTTGGAACTTGTTGGGCGAGTTTGGAACAGGTTGGTTGTTAGTTGGTTTAGATTGTTGTTGCCCAGATTTTGGCCTCTTCACTCGAGTGAGGCTTCTTGCGCTCGAGCGAGCTTTTTGTAATTTGCTTCTTCGATCGAGCGAGGTTTCTTGCGCTCGAGTAAGAATTGAGAGTTCTTAGGTTTCTTTCCCAGATGCAAAATTTCTGGGAAGATGAAGTTCTTCGCTCGAGCGAGGCTTCTTGTGCTCGAGCGAGCCTTGTGTTATTTATTCCTTCGCTCGAGCGAGGTTTCTTGCACTTGAGTGAGGGTGTGCGTCTGTGAAATACCTGAAGGTGTGTATTCTATGCTCAAGCGAGGCTTCTTGCGCTCAAGCGAGCATGTGTGTCTGTAAAACTTCTGAAGCTTTGTATTCTATGCTCAAGCAAGGCTTCTTGCGCTCAAGTAAGGTCACTTGTTGTGTCTGGTCGCTCGAGCAATAACTCCTTCGCTCGAGCGAAGACCGTGTATATCAGTTCACAGCAGAGATATTTTATATCACTTTTTGATTTCATTTCTTCCCCAAACCCTAATATGGCAGCCTCTTTCTCTAAAACTCTCTCTCTCTATAAATACACCTTGATTTGGGGATCTCTCAACCCCTTGTCCCTTTATTAAAAAGTTAGAGCATTTTGTGGGCTTCCATTTCATCAAAGAAAAGTTGAGTTTTGGGCATCTTCAAAGTTTCTCCTTCACTCGTTTGGGCTTCTACACTTGAGGTAGGGATATTCTACTCTTTGATATGGGTTTTAACCCAAATATTTGTCATTTCGTATAAATAGTGGGATTTGGGAAGATTAGAGTGAAGTTAGGGTTTGGGTTAAAATCTAATAGAGGGGTTTTAATGTTGGGTTCCATGAATACATATTTGAAGTTGTGAATAGAAGGTTATATGGATTGAAATGATAAAATTTGGTCTTGGGTTTAATATTGGGAAAAAGGGAAAATTGCCCTAATTTGGAGCAAATGATCATTTTGTATAAATTATGAAATTGATATAAGAAATATGAAATTGGAAGTGTGTATAATTAAATGGTGTAGTTGGATTTGTTAAATCACTCACCTATGGAAATTTGTTAAATTATCTATTTGATGGATTGTATATCTGTTTAGAAATATCTGTATTGGGCTATCGGTGGAGGATAGCTATGATTGTTGTAGAAATTGCATGAAGATTAGGCAAATTAAAACAAATCAATTGAATTAAGTCATTGAATATGACGAGTTTGATTAAACCATTGAATATGTGATTTGGTTAGTCATTGTATATGACAACGCTTTTAAATTCATTGTATATGTATCATTGCTTGCGAGAAGATAAGAGATGTACTTCATTGTTTGGGAGGAGATAGGGGATGGACTCCATTGAAAATTAAGTTGGCCAAAGTGTCCAGGGTGAAAGTCTCGAAATCTTATATATATATATATGGGTGCCGATTCCCTCGGATGTGAATTCCGTAAAATGGAAAGAAAATGGAAGTGTTGGATTGATGAATATATCGAATTGTGAACCATTGAGTTGTAATCTTATTTTGGGTGATTAGATAATAATGAATTGGGTTAATAGATTTACTCGAAATTGATGAATGGAAATGAATTGAGGTATGGTTATCAATATTGAATGGTCTTGGAAAGAATATGTGTTGGTTAAGAATATTATACATTTATCTTATGCTTATATCTTAGTTAAATCTCATATATTGTTTTAGCATATCTCTACTGGGCTTTGGCTCACCCTGCTTGGGAAACTATTTTCAGGTACATGAGACATGCCGCCTCCAAGGGCATAGCTTGAGAGGTTTAGGGGCTGAAGGCTTCGTTTCTTATTTCATTTTGTGTTAAATGCGTATTCAAGCCGAGAGCTTTAAATGTATAGAGCTATGACTCTTTCTTTTGTGGTAACCAAGAGATATCTTGGAAAGATGTAAGCTTGTAGGGCATTTATTTTGTTGTAATGAATTAGTGTTACATGTTGTAGTTTCAGAATGAATATCTATGAAAGTATGAAGTATGTAATCTCTTTTGTAATATAAACTCTGATGAATGAAAGTAATACATTTCCTATTATGTTTATGAATCTCTTGGGTTGGTTAATCCTCTTTATTTTGAGGGCGTGACAAATCCAGAAATGGTTAACCAAGGGAATGTGGTTTGTTATCAGCATGACTACAATGAGTAAATACACCCCTTGTCAACTACCAGATGGTCTCCTATCTTGAGCAATGCTAAAGAAAACTTGGCAGCACCAAAGCTCCATGAAACCATCTTGGGCAACAAGTAAGGAAGTTCTATATAAACTACACTCACTTCACATTGAAGGTAACTAATCTAAGCTGAACCATACTCACTTAAACACAACTCTCTACACTTAGAGAGCACTTTTCATCTTCTCTGATCACTTACTCCCACACTGGAGGGGTTATTTGGCCAACTCCGGCCGGGCAGCTCTAATGGTGCTCGTTGTTGCAGAGTCTCAATTCCTAGATAGTCCAATCAGGTGTGGAGCTCCGATCCACAATCATCTAGTGTGGTATTCGATACGCACACATAGGTGTAAAAAAAATGTAAATATATAAAAGTAAAATTAAAAAAAAAAAACATTTAAATATTTATTGAACGTTGAAGCTTTAACATTTTTTTATTTTTTATTTTTTTTGTGTGTGTGGCAGTTTCTTGGATAAAGCAGCCATCAGGAACCCTAAAATGTCAGGTGATACCACAATGGTAAATAAATGGTACTTATCAACTTTAACAGTTGTGGAGGAAATAAAATTGGTGATTAGAATGTTACCCATTTGGGGCACCACAATTTTGTTCTGGACAATTTATGCCCAAATGACGACATTTTTAGTGTCACAAGCCACCACCATGGACCGCCACATTGGCAAATCATTTCAAATCCTAGTCGCCTCATTGACTGTTTTCTTCGTCAGCAGCATCCTACTGACCGTCCCGATTTACGACAGAATTATCATTCCAATAGTCAAAAAAGTCCAAAAAAAGCCACAAGGCCTCATCCCATTACAACGCATCGGTGTTGGCCTAGTCCTATCAATATTGGCAATGGTGGCAGTAGCCCTCACCGAGATCAAGTGCCTCTACCTAGCCCAGTTGCACGATCTGAAAAACGATCTGACAACTATAGTTCCCCTAAGCGTGTTTTGGTTGGTCCCACAATTCTTCATCGTGGGGTCCAGCGAGGCCTTTACCTACATTGGGCAGCTAGATTTTTTTTCTAAGGGAGTATCCCAAAGGTATGAAAACAATGAGCACCTGTTCTTGAGCACACTTTCACTAGGGTTTTTCTTTAGCACTATGTTGGTTTCAATAGTGCACAAGGTCACTGGGGAAAAAAGGGCATGGCTAGCTGATAATCTCACCCAAGGGAGACTCTACAATTTCTATTGGTTGTTGGCAATTTTGAGTGTTTTGAACTTGTTTTTGTTTCTAGTTGGTGCCAAGTGGTATGTGTACAAAGAGAAGAGGCTTGTTGAGGAGGGTCTTGAGTTAGAGAAAGTAGAGCCTAGTTGCCATGCATAAGAGGACCAACACTTCTGGAGGCACCCGTATGTTACTATTCGCTAAACTACTTTACCAAGTTATAGTAGGGAGTAATGTATTAGGTGTCTATATCTTTTTTTTTTATTTTATTTTTTTGAAAAATGATGTAGTTTCTTTCTGTAAACTTACTTTATGAATGCTTTTATGCTTTATGAGATTGTAGGGAAAAAACTGTTTGGAACTAGAGTGCCAATGAACTTTGAACACACGAAAAATTTGTCCTGACGTGAAAGTTAAAGATACAATTCCACAACTTTATTGTCAGCTAAAAATGACAAAAAAAATATTTTTCCTATGATTTATTTCCTTTCCTGATGACTAGACGAGGCCATTAGTATTCTGGATAAAGGAACAAGATTTTGGAATAGAGAATCATTACTCACAAATAGATACATGTATGCTTTATATCATTGTCTATAGATTAAAAAGGTCAAAAAAATGTAAAAATTAAAAACAGCCAGTTTAAAGAGGATGAGATGACATTACATATTATGACCTATGCTTCACATCATAGGAATGGTTATAGGCTTTTTAAAATTCACGTTATTTGCATACAAGTGCATTTGAAATTTTAATTGCTTAAACATCTTGATTTTCAAAAATTGTCAACTTCGAAATTGGGCCAAAGTGTTGGTGAAAGCCAAATGTACGATAATTTGTTGACAAGTTATTTGGCTACATATCCAAGTGTAATAGTTTTGTAATATTTTTTTCACATTTTATATTTATAGAAATTAATATAATATTTTTCTTCTTCGTTACAATTCTTTTTTTGTTACGTAAACATTTGCTTTCTCAATGTTAGAATCCTACATACTACCAAAAAAAATATTAAAAAAAAAACAAAAAATGGACTGTCAAGAACAAATTAAATAAACAGAAAGCAATTATTTTTCAATATTTCTATAATAAAGTTACACATAAGACTTAGAGGTATTACATAAGAGGACTTGTTACATATCACTCCATGAAATTACACACACTATGACAAAGGAAACAAGACAGAAGTTACCACATTTGCAATGTTACCCCTCTCTTCCACACCTTTGTAATATGTTTTATTTAATATTACTTTAATAAGATAGAAGTTACCATGAAATGCACTTGCACCACACACTCTTATTATATGACTCATGAAATGAGCAAAAGCCACAGAGAGGGCTAGGAAACAGAAGTTGTTTAGGGGCATTGGAAGCCAGGAGGAGTAGTTTTGCCACAATTATTAAGAAGCAAGCTCAGTGCAACAGGGATGCTGACGGGGAGGCCCAAAACGTTTAACTTAAGCACAGTGCAAAGGCAAACAGCAGCCTCAAGGTTAACAAGTCCACCAATGAGACTGCAGCATGGGTTTACCGGAGGTCTACCTATTGTAACATTAATCAATCCAGGGAGCAAATCGACACATATACCTAGTTTTAGGGCACCTATGGGGCAGGTGCCTGTGGAAGGGCTCGGAGTTAAAGGTAAAAGTGGAGGTGGAGATGGAGGTGGAGCACACTGTGCACTTGCAAAGGCAAAGAAAAGAAGATTGAGCAAAAAAAACAAGGCAAATGATGCATTATTGCTCTTGGAACCCATCTCTCTCAAACCCTTAAGAAAAAAAATAACAAAACTTTATAGACTGTTGATGGTAGAAATTAGCAATTTCTAAAAGAGTAATTGTGATGGTGGAGAAAATATGAAGGGAAGAGTGGGTTTTTATAGTATGCAAGGAGGGTTAGGCCTTGAATTGAATGGGAGAAGGCAAAATACCATGTGACTTGCAATAAAAACGCTCCATTCCTCCCTTTTTTTTCTTTTTTCTGTTTTCTTTTTTTTTTTTTCTTTTTTCTTTTTTCTTTTTTCTTTTTTTTTTTTTTTTTGTCTATTTTATGCGTTTCGTGTATTTTAACCAAGATCAATAAATAATATATTTTTGTAAAATATATATATTTATAAATTATGTATTATGGCATGTATGTACAATTGTAAATTTAAAAAGGGTATTGACTCATAAATCTTAAAGTTACAACTTATAAACCAATTAGTTTCATAATTATTTTAAAGATATTGTTATATGCATCGATTAGTATATCAATTAGTATACCAACATATGTTATAATATTATCATTTCAAAACTATGACCTTACCCATTATACAAATTACAAAAACTCAAAACCTCTAAAATTCTATCACATCATTTGTTAGTACACTAATTAATATACCAATTAGCGCATATAACATTATTCTTATTTTAATGAACACACAAGTCTTTATTAATGTAAATTGACATATTTGTCACTGTTTTTATGATATGGTCAATTTGAAGATTCTCTCCTTAATTTTAGTTATTTACCACATTCCATATGTCACATTTCAAAAAAGTACACTAAAGGATTTTTTAAGTCATTTTTGTGGTTTGAATAAATCACATTTCACATTCAATCCATCCAAAATATAACATGTTGACGCAGCGGAATAAATCACACGAGACTAGATATCGTTCTAGTAGACGAGAATTCTTGAACCCACAAGAACACCCTTGAATCCACAAGGAAGGTAGAAGAAATACTCTTTAAAATATTATTGAATGAATAAAAAATTGTTTTTACTATGAGACTTACATAACTATTTATAATAAATTAAACCTAATACTTGTAGGAGAAGTAATTCTAAAATAAACTATGAAACTTAAATCAACACAAATTAGAAAACTTAAGAGAATAGAAAACTAAAATTCTAAACTATTTAAAATCCTAATCAAAATCTAATTCTAAAATAATAAAATTAAGAAACCTAATAATTCTAAAATATTTATACTAAATTACAAGAATCCGAATAAAATAATATATCAAAAATATTAAAACTAAAAATATAAAAATTCTTAAAATCTTGTTCTACATCAGACTCCTCTTCTTTGAAAGAACTCTTCCTCGAGTTCATATTAGAGATCTGCCATCTTCGATGCCAAAAAAAGAGATATTTTGAATGTTTCAGTTGTTTGCCCCTCTTCCAAAAGTTGTATATAGAAAAGTTTTCGTTCTGAAAGTTCTTCTCTATATGCTTTAACTGGTTGACAAGATTAATTAAACAAGTATTGAAAATCAAATTAAATTGCTCTACACCAAGAAAATCAACTAAATTTACTTTATGTAGAACTTGCATACTCTCTTGATGTTGCACTGTCACGCCCCCAAAATAACACATAAATCCCATCAGTTTAGACATGCGATAGTATAAAGAAATCAACGCTTTTCCATTCATTAGAGTAGTTCTTACAACAGTATTACATGTTAACAACTAAAGCAATTGCCCTACAGGCTTACAGCTTTCCAAGTTAACACTTGGTACACAAAAGAAGAGTACTAACTCTATACAAAATAAGCCCTCTGCTTGATATACATGTAATACAAACAAAATAATCAAAAAGAAAGTCTTCAACTCTCATATCCATCCAAGCTAAGTTCTTGGAGGTGGCATGCTACCTGTACCTAAAAATAATGTTCCCATATAGGGTGAGCCAACGCCCAATAGAGATATGCTAAACACAATATGAGCAATAACTAAGACATTGGTAATTGATAAATGTTTAATTCCCATAAATCAATTCATAACCACTGGGTTCATGTTTCATTTCGTTTTTCATTTCTCATCTTTCAATAGATAAACATATTAGTTGTATCAACATCTCAACAGATAAGCATACAAGCTATATCCACACTTCAACAGATAAGCATATTAGCCATATCAACACTTCCAAAGATAAGCATATGAGCTGTATCAACACTTCCATAGATATGCATATTAGCTATATCAACACGTTAACTGACAAGCATATGAGCTGTATCAATGGAGTCCATCCCCTATCTCCTCCCAAGCAACATCCGGTTTAGAGGTCCATCCCCTATCTTCCCCTAAACCGTGGAGTACATCCCCTATCTCCTCCCACATACACACGCAACGTATATACACGTAGGTCATATACTCAATCAATCAATACATAACGTTAATGTATTCTTTCATCCGTCATACTCAATGACCTATCCAATTAATTAGTTTCAATTTGCCTAATCATCATGCATTGTCTACAACAATCAAAACTACCCTCCACCGGTAGCCCAAGCAATTATTTCTAAACAGATGATAAAAGCTTCAACTGATAAATTATCAATGTTTTCAAAAGTGAGCGATTAATAAAACCAACTCCACCATTTCACAATATAATGAATCAATTTCATTAATTCCAATTCAATTCCATAAATCTATAACTTCCCAAATTAATTATACCAATTAATTTATATACAAATTAGGGCTTTCTTCCCCAACTCTCAATATAAACCCATAGGTTCCTATATTAACAACCAACACCCAAATCATCATTTTGAGAACCAAAATACAAGTTTAAGAATCAAAATAACAAACCCTCTATTATAACATTTTGAAACTCTAAGTCCCAAAATCAACCAATTTCAACACTTTATCAAAACAACCAAAAGTCTATGTCAAAGACCATAATAGTGAGTAGGAATCCCTACCTCAAAAGTTGACACCCAAAGAAGAAGATGACGAAAACAAAGTTGCTCCACATCACAAGTTTTATGGATCAAAAGGTAGCCCTTGACGATCAACAACTTTTTTGTAAAGGCCAAAGATGAGCAAATCACTCCTACTAGATCAATACCTGGAGAGAAGGTAGAGTTCTAAAGTGAGAAGCTCAACAATGGTGTTTTTGGAAAAGTAGGAGAGAGAAGAGAATGTGAAAAAGTGATTTAAAATGTCAAAACACGGAGCTTTAAACCAGTCGCCCCGCTCGAGCGTCCAGACCCCCGCTCGAGCGGCACTCACAGACTCCCGCTCGAGCGTCCAATCCGCCACTCGAGCGATGAATACGCACTTCCAGTACTTTTGCAGAACCAGGTCCCCACTCGAGCGTTAAACTCCCCGCTCGAGCGTAACACACAAACTCCCGCTCGAGCATCCAACACTACAGAGGAGATACTGGATGGTTGATTTTCTCGCTCGAGCGTCAAAACCCCCGCTCGAGCGGACGAGCTACAACAAAGGTCCCGCTCGAGCGGACAGGCCAAAATCTGGGCATCTAGTCTTGGTTCTTAAGCTCAACCAACCTGTTTCAAACCTGCCCAACACAACCCAAGACTCAAATACAAAGAGTAGAGGATTCAAACAAGGTATACACAGCCACCTCCACGAAACCTAAGTCCGGATACAACAAATACAGCAAGGGAACACCAAGATCGCTATATGCACCATCTCATATTCAATTGATTCTTCAATTATCAACCTTGGAGTATCAAGTGTAGCATCAACCAATTTCTTTGTTGCATACGGCAGTTGTATTATCTCTTCTTCTATTTTCTCTTTGTTACTGGGCTCAATCAGATCTCCTTCTTCTTCAATATTTTTATGACTTGTTTATAAAACTTTCTCCCCAATATTCAAATTACCATGTGTTGATGCATTATCAACACTCGAACAAGACTTTGTATCTTCTTCATTAGTTTTACAACCAATCTCACCACAAATAATATTTGGATGCGAATTCTTTTCTTTTGCATCTACAATTTCATGGCAATTTTTTCCCCACTCCATGGAAGTATCTTGATTTGTATATGACAATATATCTTCATGATCATGAAATTAAAATTTTGATGCTAAAAACTTTTTCATTTTTAACCATGAAAAAATTTTGTCTTCACCTTTGCAAACTCGATAATCTTGTAATCCATTCCACCACTTCAATGCAATTTTATCAAGTTTGTAGGATGCAAATATAACCTTCTTTTCATGAGGAATCTTCATGAATTCAAATAAATTTTCAAGATCAAGCAACCAATCAAGAAAATCTTCTTTTTGAAACTTACTTGAACCGTTAAAATATGAAATTTGTGCAAAATAACGTAAGCTAACAGGTTAGCCTCGGGTGAATCCTCCGGCGCAATTGTTCTCAACTATTGGTTGCCTTTGGTTGACGATTAGTCCCAAATCGACAAGTAGATTACAAATCTCATTGCGAAGTTCATGCACCTCTAGCCGATGTTCCCCAATCGCATCCCATATGTCTTCCACCCTACGATCAATGTCAATAGGGATTGTGTGTTCTCCATTGTCTTGTGTCATCGAGCTAGGCGAATCCATGCTCTGATACCACTTGACGCAGCGGAATAAATCACACGAGACTAGATATCGTTCTAGTAGACGAGAATTCTTGAATCCACAAGAACACCCTTGAATCCACAAGGAAGATAGAAGAAAAGCTCTTTAAAATATTATTGAATGAATAAAAAATTATTTTTACTATGAGACTTACATAACTATTTATAATAAACTAAACCTAATACTTGTAAGAGAAGTAATTCTAAAATAAACTAGGAAACTTAAATCAACACAAATTAGAAAACCTAAGAGAATAGGAAACTAAAATTCTAAACTATTTAAAATCCTAGTCAAAATCTAATTCTAAAATAATAAAATTAAGAAACCTAATAATTCTAAAATATTTATACTAAATTACAAGAATCCTAATAAAATAATATATCAAAAATATTAAAACTAAAAATATAAAAATTCTTAAAATCTTGTCCAACATCAGACTCCTCTTCTTTGAAAGAACTCGTCATCGAGTTCATATTAGAGTTCTGCCATCTTCCATGCCAAATAAAGAGATATTTTGAATGTTTCAGTTGTTTGCCCCTCTTCCAAAAGTTGTATATAGAAAAGTTTTCTTTCTGAAAGTTCTTCTCTATATGCTTCAACTGGTTGACAAGATTAATTAGACAAGTATTGAAAATCAAATTAAATTGCTCTACACCTAAGAAAATCAACTAAATTTACTTTATGTAGAACTTGCATGCTCTCTTGATGTTGCACCATCTCAGATTCAATTGATCCTTCAATTATCAACCTTGGAATATCAAGTGTAGCATCAACCAATTTCTTTGTTGCACATGGCAGTTGTATTATCTCTTCTTCTATTTTCTCTTTGTTACTGGGCTCAATCAGATCTCCTTCTTCTTCAATATTTTATGACTTGTTTATAAAACTTTCTCCCCAATATTCAAATTACCATGTGTTGATGCATTATCAACACTCGAACAAGACTTTGTATCTTCTTCATTAGTTTTACAACCAATCTCACCACAAATAATATTTGGATGCGAATTCTTTTCTTTTGCATCTACAATTTCATGGCAATTTTTTCCCCACTCCATGGAAGTATCTTGATTTGTATATGACAATATATCTTCATGATCATGAAAGTAAAATTTTTATGCTAAAAACTTTTTCATTGTTAACCATGAAAGAATTTTGTCTTCACCTTTGCAAACTCGATAATCTTGTAATCCATTCCACCACTTCAATGCAATTTTATCAAGTTTGTAGGATGCAAATATAACCTTCTTTTCATGAGGAATCTTCATGAATTCAAAGAAATTTTCAAGATCAAGCAACCAATCAAGAAAATCTTCTTTTTGAAACTTACTTGAACCGTTAAAATATGAAATTTGTGCAAAATAACGTAAGCTAACAGGTTGGCCTCGGGTGAATCCTCCGGCGCAATTGTTCTCAACTATTGGTTGCCTTTGGTTGACGATTAGTCCCAAATCGGCAAGTAGATTACAAATCTCATTGCGAAGTTCGTGCACCTCTAGCCGATGTTCCTCAATCGCATCACATATGTCTTCCACCCTACGATCAATGTCAATAGGGATTGTGTGTTCTCCATTGTCTTGTGTCATCGAGCTAGGCAAATCCATGCTCTGATACCACTTGACGCAGCGGAATAAATGACACGAGACTAGATATTGTTCTAGTAGACGCGAATTCTTAAATCCACAAAAACACCCTTGAATCCACAAGGAAGATAGAAGAAATACTCTTTAAAATATTATTGAATGAATAAAAAGTTGTTTTTACTGTGAGACTTACATAGCTATTTATAATAAACTAAACCTAATACTTGTAGGAGAAGTAATTATAAAATAAATTAGGAAACTTAAATCAACACAAATTAGAAAACCTAAGAGAATACGAAACTAAAATTCTAAACTATTTAAAATCCAAGTCAAAATCTAATTCTAAAATAATAAAATTAAGAAACCTAATAATTCTAAAATATTTATACTAAATTACAAGAATCTTAATAAAATAATATATCAAAAATATTAAAACTAAAAATATAAAAATTCTTAAAATCTTGTCCTACATCAAAAGTCCATTTTGGAAATCAAACCACATTTCACATGTCACATTTCAATAAAGTACAGTCATATTGCTGGTTTCGACAAATCACATTTCACATTTAATCCACCCAAAATGTAGCATACTCATTTTGGAAAATTACATTCCACATTCAATCCACTCAAAATGTAACATCCCATTATGAAAATCAAACATTATACCACATTTCAAAAAAAAAAAAAAAAATTGAGCCCAACAATCAATAAGGGCAAAAACATCCTAACGTGACACTAATATATTAAATCGGATCTCATAGAAAATATTTCCAAATGAACAGGACCTATTGGTCAATATAAAAAATAAAAAATAAATAAAAAAAAAAGACTTCATGGTATGTAGATTTCTGAAATGAGATTTTCAAGTAGTTTTTACAATTTAGAATTCAGACCATTATGTGATTAATATATGAATTAAATTGTAAAATTAATTTTATATAATTGATATGTGATATTTATGTTAATTTTAAAAATAGAAATCAGATAACAATTCTTCCTATAATATTGAATATATATTTTTTTTTCAATTGGGCTTTCATGTATATATATATATACATATGAAGAACTTAAATTTAAAATTGTCACAATCGTGCTTTAATTCTTTCCTACATGCCCACCCTTTGTCAAGTTGCTTTTAAAAATGTTAGAAATTGTAAAAGTTTTATTAAATTTTTTACGATATGTCTCACATGAGTGTCGGATCCACACATAAGAATCACATGGTGTGGGTCCTACACTCATGAGACATTTGGTAGAAATTTTGATAAAACTTTAAGGGTCTCTAGCATTACTTAGTTGCTTTTAGGGTCCAAGAGGGTGATGGAACTCTCTACTAAAAATAAAAAAATAATAAAAATAATTATAAAAAAAAGAGGATGAATTATACTTCTTTTTCTTTTTTTTTATGTTTAGTCATTTTTTATTTTAACTTTTAAAATTTAGTTTTCTTCACTTTGACCTTTTATATTTCAAGTTTTTTTTACTTTATTTTTAAAATTAATTTTGGTTCAAAATTAGACAAAAAAATAACATATTAACAGTCTGTGGTATAAAAAATATATTATATGTTATTACATTAAAGTATAAGTTTATTTCAGATGTGTGACTGCCCTTCATATTCCCTTTTTTTTTTCCTTTTTTTTTTTAAGTGACTGCCCTTTATATCTATGACACATGGGATTAAAGTATAAAATTAAAAATTTTAGACAATAATATAACAAAGGAATTTAATTTATCATAACTAATGTTGATTTTGGGTCTTAGCTCTTGAGAAGAGAACATAGATTAGGAGTCAGGTTCAAAACTTTTTAGATATAAATAATTTATTGAGGTCTATTCATACAAGATTTTTCTCCGAGTTTTATTGGGCCTCTCAGTAGTGAATAGTGGGTTTGGTCCCTCTAAATTAGTCGGTCTAATAGGTCGGTTGTAGCACTCTGTGCTTCCTATTATAATGAAACTATAATTTGACTCTTTGATTATCATGATTGAGAATCTTCATAGTTGATATTTGAGCATTGGTTGAGGTGTTACCATAGTGGTTGGGTGAGATTGAATCAGAAACTTCAAATTTGAATAATTGTTATTGAGTAGTTTTCACTCTTTCATCATTTTCTCTCTCTGTACTTTGAATCTTGATGTGAGGCTAGAACCATTAGAAAGCTTACTTCCGGGGCTTCAATTTGGACACAAGAACGACCTAAAACGGAGTTCGAACAAGAGAGTTACATCTGTTTGAATTTTGAGTTTCTGTGCTGGAAGCATGCTCGCTCGAGCGAAGAGTGCATTTTTCAGAGAATCTGAGAGCTTCTTTTGTACGCTCGAGCCAAGCTTCCTTTGCTCAAGCGACCAGGTCGCTAACAGACATTATAAAGTGACTTTTTGGCCCAAAAATTGTGGTTGCGTTTGGTAGAGTTTTGTAAATATGATTTGAGAATATGAATTGTATTTTGAGTTTGTGAGTTTTGGAATTATGATTTGAGTGTAGAAAATTTGTTTGGTTATGAGTTTTGAAAAGAATTTTAAATTCAGTGGGGAATTTTTGATGTGACATGTGATATTTGATACAAAAACTAACAACTCATAACCAAACACATAACTCAAAATTCTATACAAAACTCAGGAAAAAAAATTAAAAATTCGAAAAATATTTTTTATTTAATATATAAAACATAACATTTGTCAATTCCCAAAAAAAATATATATATATATATATTTCACTGGCGGGGACGTCCTGTGGGACATCCGGGGGGTCGACCGGAGGGGACATTCGGGTGACAGAGTTTTCAAAGCAAAGCGTGGAATTGATTTTTAAAAACCGTAAACAAACACGCAACTCAAAAACACACCTGGAATCACATTTCCAGAACACAACCAAACAGAGCCACAGTATTTTTCTCTCTCTCTTCTCCTTCCATCTTCCAAACCCGAAAACCTAACCTTCCAAACTCTTGATTTCTCTTCTATTTACCAAAGATTCACCCCAAATCCTTCAAGATGGTTGAAGAGCAAGCATAGATCAAGACTTTTACCGATTGTTTTGCGATTTCATTGGAGTTTCAAGGTGGGTCTTCATCTTTAGCTTCAAATCTTGAGCTTCAAATCTTGAGGTAGGGATTTCTTTGCTCATTTACAATACTTCATCTATAGATATTTATGTGGTAGATTTTATTGCATAAAAATCATATCCATTATGGATTTGTTTGAAAATCATGAAAGGGGATCTAGGGTTTGTCATTTGGGAATGAGATTGTTAAATTGATTGTTGTTTGGGTTAATTGGGGAGTAATCTAACATGTGTTGGAACAATCTTCTGTGTAAATAAAATAACTAGAAATAAATTCAAACAAAATAAATAAATAACATACCAGATTTATTTTGTCGAACCAAATAAAAATTACAAGACCACGTCGAGTGTGTGACACTCTGTCCTTAAGACAGATTCGCCCCGCTACGGTACTTACGGTTGAGTGGCGTCTATCTCCCAGGATACAATGATCTTCACAAATTGTAGTAGTACTCCAAACAATTTGTTCGGCGAACTAGAACCTTGTGTTCTTACTTTCTGAATTTTATTCTAAAACTAAAATGAAGAAATAATGCAACCAAATGAAATATGGACAGCAGGAACACAATTAATCTGACTAATTTCCGGATGTCACTAAGTGTACAGATTAATTGGAATATGGCTCAATTTATAGGCAAAACTTACACAGCCGAACAGGTGCAAAGTTTGGACGGATTCATAATTTGAATTTCAAATAGCTAAAGTGACCGTTGGTTAGAACACACTTTCTAATAATTTGAAAGTGATCCGTTGCTTTGAACAGTTAAAGTGACTATTTCACCTTTATTTGTTTAAACCATTTAAAATATATATATATATATATATTAAACTAGTTTAATAAATAAAGAAAGAGGTACTAACTTTAGGAAACGTTTAAGGAACCTAAAATTTAAATTTAGAATTAAATTAAATTCTAAAATTACAAACTTTAAGAAACCACTTAGGAATCCAAAATTTGAATTTAGAATTAAATTAAATTTCCACACTAATTTTTATTGAAAAAATTCAAAAGAATTTTATCTAAAAAATTAATGTTAGACCCGAAAACGACGTCATCTTCCCATTCACTCATAAATGGTTTTGACGTTCCGTCTTCACCGTGTGACTTGCCACGCGGCAAGGAACACTTCACCTCTTCGGACCCACCCCAAAAAGACGTTTGGGGTCCACCCAAATTGGGCTAAAAATATGCCTATATAAAACCATTTTTCCAACAATCCCCCACATGAATGGAATTTGACGGAGAGAAAATGCAAAAACATGATCTAATCAGAAAGTACAGAAATTGGTAATATTCTGCAAAGGATATGTAGCTTTTGGCTTTGAACCTTCCCTTGTGAGACACTATCGGATTTACTAGCTAAACAGTGAACATGATGTCATGAACTGTTCAGCCGTTTGTGTAAACCAAGACAATAGAACTCACACAGTATATTCTCAGACACAGTTTAGTTCTCACTATTGTGTTCATTTTGGCCGTGAACAACCTGGTCTTCATGAGTGCTCTAGAGAATTGTAGCCCTTCACAAATCTCACAGAACCGGCCCAGTTCACACTCACATAGGTAATTCTTATGAAGAGTATCCTGCCATACTCCACTAGGTATACCTAGATATAAGAATCATTAAAAGGATTACTTAACCTAAAACGCTGCAGACATCACTATTTCATTATAGAAATGGGTAGGAGTTAGACTCCCCAGTGATCCTTCTGAGTCATTCACAACTCGGTTGTCCCTTTGAACCTAGATCTTGGGATCTCCAGTCAACTAGGTTGGGTTGCCGTTGTGGTAACTCTTAATTAATAGGCTTAAGTCCCATTCCCCTCGATGAATTCTCAACTAACTCTCTTGCTAACCCTTTGGTTAGTAGATCTGCTATGTTGTCTTTAGACTTAACATATTCTATGGAAATAATTCCATTAGAGAGTAGTTGTCTCACGGTGTTATGTCGACGACGAATGTGTCGTGACTTACCGTTATACATATGACTCTATGCTCTACCAATTGCTGATTGACTATCACAATGTATGCATATAGCAGGCACCGGTTTTGGCCAAATTGGAATATCTTCAAGGAAGTGGCGAAGCCATTCTGCCTCTTCCCCAGCTTTGTCTAAAGTTATGAATTCAGATTCCATAGTAGACCTAGCAATACAAGTCTGTTTGGTAGATTTCCAAGATACAGCCGCCCCACCAAGAGTAAAGACATACCCACTAGTGGACTTTGAGTCTCTTGTATCCGATATCCAATTTGCATCACAGTATCCTTCAAGTACTGCTGGATATCTAGTATAATTAAGCCCAATGTTACAAGTAAATCGGAGATATCTAAGAACCCTTACAATTACTTTCCAGTGTTCTACGCCCAGATTACTCGTATATCTACTTAATTTACTTACTGCATAAGCTATATCTGGGCGAGTGCAGTTCATCAAGTACATTAAGCTTCCAATAATTTGGGCATACTCTAATTGAGAAATACTTTCCTGTATATTCTTAGAAAGATACAAATTAACATCTACAGGAGTTCTAGCAAGATGATCATCATCTTTGCTGAATTTGTCAAGTATTTTCTCAATGTAATGAGATTGTGACAAAGTATAACCTTCTGATGTTTTGGTAATTTTCATACCAAGAATTACATCAGCAATGCCCATGTCCTTCATGTCAAAATGTTTATTCAACATTTTCTTGGTAGTTTTAATCATGTCATTATTACTACCTATGATGAGCATATCATCTACATAAAGACATACAATGACATAACCTTTGTCGGTGTTTTTAATGTAAACACATTTGTCACACTCATTAATTTTAAAACCATTTGACATCATTGCCTTGTCAAATTTCTCATGCCATTGCTTTGGGGCTTGTTTTAAACCATATAATGATTTAACCAATTTACACACTTTCTTTTCTTTCCCTGGAACAGAAAACCCTTCTAGTTGTTCTATGTAAATTTCTTCATTTAACTCACCATTTAAGAAAGCGGTTTTAACATCCATTTGATGAATTTCTAGATTGTATAGAGATGCAATGGCAATTAGCATTCTAATGGATGTTATTCTAGTAACTGGTGAGTATGTGTCAAAGTAATCTAGACCTTCTTTCTGTCTAAAACCTTTGACTACAAGTCTTGCCTTGTATTTGTCGATTGATCCATCTGCTTTCAATTTTCTTTTGAAAATCCACGTGTACCCAAGAGGTTTACAACTTGGTGGCAAATCCACCAATTCCCAAGTGTGATTTTGCAAGATGGATTCAACTTCACCGTTGACAGCTTCTTTCCATAAAGGAGCTTCAAGACTGGACATAGCCTCTTTAAAGGTTAAAGGCTCATTTTCTAACAAATATGTTAAAAAATCTGGACCAAATGATTTTGAGGTTCTAGCACGTTTACTACGCCTAGGTTCCTCTTCCTCATTTGATCTAACTCTTGTTCTTGATCATGTTCTTGATCCTGACTAGTAATGGCATCATGAGATCTTTTATTGTTACTAGTCTCTTGTCCAGTCTTCTTTGGAAATACATATTCAAAGAATGATGCATTCCTTGACTCAATAATAGTATTTACATGTATTTCGGTATGTTCTGATTTATAAATCAAAAACCGATATGCACTACTATTCTTAGCATAACCAATGAAAATGCAATCAATGGTCTTAGGACCTATCTTAGTCTTTTTAGGACTAGGAATAGCCACTTTAGCCAAACACCCCCACACTTTTAAGTATTTGTAGGATGGTACTCTTCCATGCCACAATTCATAAGGTGTTTGATTTACTTTCTTTCGGGGTATTTTATTTAAAATATAATTAGCAGAAAGTATTGCTTCCCCCTACAAGTTCTGAGGTAATCCGGAACTTATTAACATGGCATTCATCATTTCTTTTAAAGTCTTATTTTTCCTTTCAGCAATTCCATATTGCTGAGGTGAGTAAGGAGCAGTGGTTTGATGAATTATTTCATGTTCTTTGCAAAATTCACCAAAAGGTGATTCATATTCACCACCTCTATCACTTCTAAGTTTCTTGATTTTCTTACCAAGTTGATTTTCAACTTCATTCTTATATTGAATGAAAGTTTCCAAAGCTTCATCCTTGGTTCGAATTAAATAAATATAACTATATCTAGTATAGTCATCTATAAAAGTGATTACATACTTTTTTCCACCTCTGGTTTGAATTGATTTAAAATCACAAATGTCACTATGAATTAATTCAAGTGGTTTCGTACTTCTTTCAATTGAATGAAAAGGAGTTTTAGATAATTTTGCCTCAACACAAATTTCACATTTATGATTTGAACCAATATCAAATTTAGGTAAACATTCCATATTAATTAATCTACGCAAAGATCCATAATTAACATGTCCTAGTCTACCATGCCATAAATTTGAAGACTCAAGCAAGTAAGAAGAAGATGTAGTATTATTAATAACAGAGGGTACAACAGCCATTACATTTAACTTGAAAAGGCCATCAGACATGTAACCTTTTCCTACATACATCCCATTCTTAGTAAGTACAAATTTATCACTCTCAAATACTAGCCTAAACCCATTCTTACTCAACAAAGATCCGGAAACAAGATTCTTGCGAATGTCCGGTACATGCAGCACATTGTTGAGAGTGAGTTCCTTTCCAGATGTCATCTTGAGTACAATCTTTCCTTGTCCTTCAACTTTGGAAGTTGAGGAGTTGCCCATAAACAGTTGTTCACCATTGTCCACTGTAGAATAAGATGTGAACATCTTTTTGTCGGCACAGATATGACGAGTAGCACTAGTGTCCACCCACCATTCTTTAGGATTTCCGACAAGATTTGCCTCGGAAACAACTGCAGAAAGATTGATGTCATTGACACCATTAGAAATTTTATCCACTTCGGTCATATGGGCTTGAGCAGGCTTCTTGCTTGTTCTTTTCTTACTTTTGCCTTTGCTACGGCAATCTTTGGCCCGATGTCCCTCTTTGTCACAGATGTAACATTTGCTATTAAACTTGTACTTTTTATTATCCCCCCCTTTAGAGCCTTGTGATGAACTTTCTCCAGAAGACTTACGTTTCTCGGTTTTTGAAGCATGTTTCACCACATTTGCCTTAGACTCCATAGGATTCTTACCAGCCCACTTTTCAGAATTGCGGTTGTCCTCCTCAATCCTTAAACGCACAATTAACTCATCCATAGAAATTTCTTTGCGCTTGTGTTTAAGGTAGTTCTTGAATTCCTTCCAGCCTTTGGGTAATTTTTCAATTAAGGCTGCAACTTGGAAGGATTCACTGAGAGACATACCTTCTGTGTGAATGTCATGCAGAATGAGTTGGAAATCTTGAGCTTGGCTAATCACAGTTTTTGAATCAACCATTACAAAATCCAGGAATCTGCCAACCACAAATTTCTTTGAGCCGGCATCTTCTGTTTTGTACTTTTTCTCCAACGATTCCCAAAGTTCCTTTGCTGTCTTGATTGGACTGTAGACGTTGTATAATGTGTTGTCAAGTCCGTTCAAGACGTAATTCCGGCAAAGGAAATCGGCATGTTTCCAAGCATCAACCGCAGCAACCACTTGCCGGTCGGTTTCATCCTCTTTCAGGATAGGAGCATCTTCACGGAGGAAACGAGCCAGGTTCAAAGTTGTAAGATAGAACAACATTTTCTGTTGCCATCTTTTAAAAGTCAGTTCCTGAGAACTTCTCTGGCTTTTCACCGTGATTTACCGGTATTGTCATCACAGGAGAGGGGGTTGGTGCAATTCCAGCCACCACAGTAGTACTTGTTTGGGCATTTGTTTCAGTAGCCATCAATTCTAATTTATAAAACAAAATTATAATTAGAATTTACACTACACAGAAAATTAAACCGAATGCACAGAATTAAATCCTGTAAAAATAAAAGAAACAAGAATGTAACTTTTATTTTCCAATTAATTTGAAAATAAAATAAAATTTTATTTAAACAAATTAATTCCACACAGAAAATAAAAGAAATAAAAACTATAACTTTTATTTTTCAATTAATTTGGAAATAAAATAAAATTTTATTTAACCAAAATAATTCCACACAGAAAATAAAATTCTGTAAAATAAAAGAAATAAGAATATAACTTTTATTTTTCAATTAATTTGGAAATAAAATAAAATTTTATTTAACCAAATTAATTCCACAAAAGAAATTAAATTCTGTAAAATAAAAGAAATAAAAATATAACTTTTATTTTGCAATTAATTTGGAAATAAAATAAAATTTTATTTAACCAAATTAATTTTACACAGAAATTTAAATCTCTTGTTACACTCCAATAATTAAAATACTGAAAACAGAATTTTAATTAATGAAAACTTAGAAAATAATTTCTAAAACCCAAAATTAATTTCTGAAAAAATTTCACAAAAATATATTCTGAATTGTTAATGACACCAGTATCGTACTACTAGTTGTTGTCAAAGAAAAGAGACAGTATATTACTACTATCTGTCAAATAGCATATAATCACTATTTGTTTTTTCAACCAGAATATTATTTTGTAAATCCACAGAAAATAATTTTCTTTCGAAATTATTTACGAAGAATGGAAAAAGGAAACAAACAAAAAATTCTGTAAACAGAATAATTCGAATCTGTCTTAAGATTGTTGGAACAATCTTCTGTGTAAATAAAATAACTAGAAATAAATTCAAACAAAATAAATAAATAACATACCAGATTTATTTTGTCGAACCAAATAAAAATTACAAGACCAAGTCGAGTGTGTGACACTCTGTCCTTAAGACAGATTTGCCCCGCTACGATACTTACGGTTGAGTGGCGTCTATCTCCCAGGATACAATGATCTTCACAAAATGTAGTAGTACTCCAAACAATTTGTTCGGCGAACTAGAACCTTGTGTTCTTATTTTCTGAATTTTATTCTAAAACTAAAATGAAGAAATAATGCAACCAAATGAAATTTGGACAGCAGGAACACAATTAATCTGACTAATTTCCGGATGTCACTAAGTGTACAGATTAATTGGAATATGGCTCAATTTATAGGCAAAACTTATACAGCCGAACAGGTGCAAAGTTTGGACGGATTCATAATTTGAATTTCAAATAGCTAAAGTGACCGTTGGTTAGAACACACTTTCTAACAATTTGAAAGTGATCCGTTGCTTTGAACAGTTAAAGTGACTGTTTCACCTTTATTTGTTTAAACCATTTAATATATATATATATATATATATTAAACTAGTTTAATAAATAAAGAAAGAGGTACTAACTTTAGGAAACGTTTAAGGAACCTAAAATTTAAATTTAGAATTAAATTAAATTCTAAAATTACAAACTTTAAAAAACCACTTAGGAATCCAAAATTTGAATTTAGAATTAAATTAAATTTCCACACTAATTTTTATTGAAAAAATTCAAAAGAATTTTATCTAAAAAAATAATGTTAGACCCGAAAACGACGTCATCTTCCCATTCACTCATAAATGGTTTTGACGTTCCGTTTTCACCGTGTGACTTGCCACGCGGCAAGGAACACTTCACCTCTTCAGACCCACCCCCAAAAGACGTTTGGGGTCCACCCAAATTGGGCTAAAAATATGCCTATATAAAACCATTTTTCCAACAACATGTTTATGTTGAAATAAGAAAAATTCCTAATTTAATATTTTTACTTGGTGAATTAAAAAGGATAAAGTTGAATAATGTTTGTAAATTGTTATTATGATTTTTGTAAATGGGTTAATAGTTAAAAGGGAAAATTAACTATAACTTTGGAATTATTTTGGATTGATTATATTAAGTTGAGTTAGGTTGTGGCTTTGATATCCATGGATTTAATTTTGGGAAATAAAAAGAATGGATTGGGATAAAGGGTGGAGTATGTTAACTTGGAAAATAAGAGAATAAATTTTTGAAAAGAAAGAATGAAATCATATGTGAATTTCATAAATTAGCTTGGGGTTGGATTATGAATATTTTATTTTACTATTGTTGTTGTTGGATTTAAAATCTCATGAGAGTTGAATTATTATAATATGTGTGTTGAATACATACATTTAGAGGTTTTGTCCTTGGTCATCGGTGGAGGATGACATTGTTGTGTTGAATAGTTGTGTGTATGCATTACACTTGTGTTGGTTGTACTTTGTTGAATAGTTTGTGTGTATGCACTACAATTGTGTTGGTTGTACCATGTCATGTTGTGATGTGTAGTAACGTATACTACGCTGAAAATGAGAGGTACCATTACCTTCCAGCTAGTGCCTGGAGAATTGGCTATGCTTAGAATGAGAGGTACCAGAACCTTCCAGCTAGTGCCTGGAGAACTTGACAGATGTACCATTACCTTCCAGCCGGTGTCTGGTAAATTGGCATTTCATTGTGGAAAGGTGTATCCTTGGCTTACAGTGCTTAAGGCAGGTAGAGCAGAATTTATTTATCATTATTGTCTCACTGTATCTGGGTATATCATGAGTTATGATGGTTATTGTTCTGGAAGGCCGTATTGCCTCAATTGTTGAAGCAGATAGTTATTGATTGCTTGTTGCTTTCCTTTTGTATTAAAGGCATACTTGTATAGTTATGAGTGTGTTGGAAACGAACGTAAGTATTGTGTTGAGATTGTGAAAAAAAAATGTGAAAGACTTTGAATACTTGTGAACATGTTTTGAAAAGGCAAATCAGGTATAAGTCTGGAAAGTGAGAGAATATAGCGATCCCGGGTTTACCCATGTTGTATAGTGATCCGAACGTGTGTCCGTGGATGTTAGTAGTTGATTATTATCTTGTTTACATCCTTTCCTACCTGGTAGTTTAGTTATAGGATGTGTTGGGCAGGTTTGTGACAGGTTGGTTGTGTTTGGGAACCCAGTGTTGCTGCCTAGAATTTTGGGTCTTCGCTCGAGCGAGAAGTTCTTCGCTCGAGCGAGCTTCTGTTTTTGGTTTTTCGCTCGATCCATGGTTTGGTCGCTCGAGCGAGAGTTAAGTTTTGTGTCTGGTGGCTCAAGCCAGGTCTTCTTCGCTCGAGCGTGCGTCTGCGTCTCAGTTGGACCTGAGAGCTGTAGTTTTTGGCTCGAGCGAGCTTTCCTTCGCTCGAGCAGTCTGGTTGTCTTTCGCTCGAGCAAGCATTCTGTCGCTTGAGCGTGCTTTTCAGTCTTTGGCTCGAGCGAGGGTTTTCTGTGTCTGGTCGCTCGAGCGACCAAGTCTTCGCTCGAGCGAGCCTGTTTATATCAGTTAGCAGTAGCCGAGTTAAACATCACTTTTTCAAAACTTTTCATCTTCAAACCCTAGATCCGAGACCTTCTCTCTCTAGACTTGCCCTCTCTCTATGAAATCATCTCCCAAGAGTGTGAATCTACCCTAGGGCCTTTATTAAAAAGATAGAGGGTGACTTGGGCTTCGTTTTAATCTGAAAATCTTTGGATTTGGAGCACGTGGGTCTTTGGGTCTTCATCTCCGTTTGGGCTCAAACTTCAAGGTAGGGATACCCTACTCCTTTCTATGAGCTTTGTCTTTAAATTTTAGCATTTTGATATATTGGGAGTTGTTGTGTAATTTTGGAAAACTTTGGGCCTTTGTGTAACTTTTACAAAAGTTGGGACTTCAAGTATAATAAACCTAGATGCATGTTTGGCATAGAGAAATGGAACAAATGTTGAGACATTGATGAGAATGGAACCTAAGGGTTGTAATGTTAATTATGGAAGATGTCCTAATTACATTGGTGAATTAATTGGTATAATTAATTGTGAGAAATGAGGAATTGATGTGGAAATGTGGAGATTGGGAATGTATGGGATTAAAGGGTGTAGTCGGATTATCTATCGCTCACCTAGTTGAAATGTTGATTTTATATCCATTTGTTGCATTTATATTCTGTATAGAAATAACTGCTTTGGGCTATCGGTGGAGGATAGTCTTGATTGTTGTAGATAATGCATGATGATTAGGCAAACTAAAACTAATCACTGAAAAGTGTCATTGAGTATGACGGTTAAAAGAATACATTAACTTTATGTGTTGATTGATGATGTGTATAATACTTGTTTATATGCATTGTGTTGTGTTGGAGGAGATAGGGGATGTACTCCACGGTTTAGGAGATAGACCTCTAAACCGGATGTTGTTTGGGAGGAGACAAGGGATGGACTCCATAGATAGAGCTCATATGCTTATCTAGTGATGTGTTGACACAGCTCATATGCTTGTCTTTGGAAGCGTGATAGTGCTCTTATGCATATCTGTTTATGTGTTGATATAGCTTGTATGCTTATCTAATATGAAATGGGAAAAAGTTTAATATGAATTATCGTCTCATATAAGTTGTTTGGCCAGGTTCTGAGCCAGGGTTATAAATTGAGAATTGAAAGGAAATGGAAAATGAAACTGTATAGTGTTGTAAGTGGAAGTATCAGTGTTGGCCATCTATCAACTGCTAATCTTTTAGTCATTGTTCATATTTGGTTTAGTGTATTTCTACTGGGCTGTGGCTCACCCTATATGGGAACATCATTTTCAGGTACAGGTAGCATGCCACCTCCAAGGACATAGCTTGGGAGGCTTGAAGCTGACGGACTTTTTGTTGTCTGTTTTCTTTTGATGTATTACATATAAATTCAAGCCAAGGGCTTAAGGTGTAATTGAGCTAGTGCTCTCTCTTTGTAACCAAGTGTTAACTTGGAAAGCTGTAAGCCCTTAGGGCATTTGCTTTTGTTGTTAACATGTAATACTTTCGTAATGAAACTCTGATGAATAGAAGAATATGGAACTGTTATATATCAATGCATGTCTATATTGATGGGTTTAATGTTACTTATTTTTTAGGGCGTGACAGAGAAAACGTAATGGGCATGGTGAAATTGTTTTTCTTCAAAAATTTGTTATAGTCATATGAATTTTGGAAAAAGGTATCAAGAAGAAAAAAAAAAAAAAAAAAAAAAAAAAAAAAAAAAAAAAAAAAAAGTGAATTGCTTATGTTATTGAATGAAATGAATGACTTTGAGAAAATTTCTTATATACGTATATTTCTATATAAACTGTCACATTATTTATATAGTATGAGACTAAGCATTCATGGTCATAGCTATCTGTAAGTTGCTATTGTTTAAGATCATGTTGAGATCCTACTAGACTTTATGTTCATCCCACGTTGCTAATCCTTTTTTAGGTGAACATCAAGAAGTGTTTCAAGGTCATGGATCTTCTTTACCTATTGGCCACAGGGCCTTTTATTTGTGGCGGAATGTCATTGATGTAAAAGGGTTAAATCTTTTCTTTTACTTTTAAAGATGTAAGCCTACAGGCAATTTATTTAGTTATGCTCATGTTGCATTTAATTTGCATTCGGATAAGAGAATCTTTATTTATTCTTACTCGTTGATGTAAAGAGTTTTCCGCATGTTATCTCTGAAATTGAATTAAATTAATGAATCTGGTAATGATTTCGAGTAATAAAAAGTGGGGCATTACATCGGTTATCAAGTTTAAAAATAAAATAAATAACAAAAAAAAAGATGAGGAGTCCAAAAATTAATCACGTTTATTTAAAAAAAATATTATTCAAAGTTTTAATATGAATTATATCACAAATTTCTAATAATATGAAAAAAGTGTCAAGCACATCTCAATATATCTAACTTTAGTAAATAGATTGTTTTACAATTATTATCTTTTGCAATTCAACACTGATAAAAAAAAAATATGATTATTTTATAGGAGAATTTGATCAAAACTCTCTCATAATAAAACTTTAATGCATTAAAGATAAGCACAAAAAAAAAATTAAAAGTCTAGCACACAACACTATTATCAAAATATTTTTAGTGATGATATAACTTTTGATCTAGATGTCAGTTTTTAATAAAATTTGTATTTTTAGAATCCTCTCATTAAGATCTATCAAATAAGATCCATGGTGACTCCAAAATTCTTCCAAAAAAAATTACCATCAAAATTAACGTAAACAGTAAAATTTTATTCTGTTTCATAGTAAAATTTGTATAGTAGAATAAATAACTCAAGAACACACTACTATAGTAAAATTTTATTATCATTCTGGAACAGAGCATCAGAAAAAAATAGAGTACAAATTAAACAACAAGTAGAGATAAAATTTTACTTTCATATTTATAAACTAATAAACAAACACCATTACAACAATCAAATAGTGAAAAAAACAAACTCCAACTCAAACACAAACAAAATTCTAACTCTAACTCTAACTCGAACAGAGATCGAATGAAGATCTCCAACTCAATGAAGCTCTGTAATATACAACTCAATGAAGCTATACTCGATAAATCTCTCTTGCTTTACAACTTGATAAAAGCAATGATTAATCTCGCGTAACTTCGAATCGGAACACAATAATCAATGAAGGAGAACTACTCTAGGGATGGAACGACAACAACATTGAGAGATTTGATTTAAATCTCTCACGAATATATGGATAGATAAGATTATCCAAAAAGAAATTTTAAAAAAAATGTTACTGTATCCTCCATCAAGTACGTGCCTCTATGTGAGGGAGTTTATGAAGAAGAAGAATTATAGGTTGTCCTTTTCACCAAAAGGAGGCCCAATAGAGGAGTTTTGGCAAAATTTTCCTATTTTATATAGTAAAAATCGATGCCGTAAGCTTTACGTTATTTTTTAAATTTTATTAGTATATATAGCGGTCTCACACTTCTCCTCTTCTCATCTTTAACCCCCCCTGTAATTCCCCAAGCTCAATTTGTTTCGGATGAAATAGGTAAAAAATGAAAAAAAAAAATTAACTTCTATGAGTTTATTAGCTTGAAAGTGGTGGAAAGTATAAGAAAACTAATTTTCTTGTACAACCCATATTAGTATTCTAACTGATTTTTTATTTCTTGCAAAAAAACACAAGAAAATACAAGAAAAATTGAATGTGTGAATTATATATAACTAAACTTTTAAATTTTTCTATCTTTTTCTTACAAAATTTGTATCTTAATCAAATGCTTGTAAGAAAATATATTTTCTTTTTATTTCTTTTCTTTCACTTCATTTTCTTTTAGTTTTATTTTCTACCAAATTTTCTTTTTCATCAAACGGAGCCTTAAAGATAAAATTGAAAAAACAAAATTAAAAGATGAATCATTATTCATATATATTGGTCCCTCTATATTGAAATCTTGGATCCATTCCCAAACACCAGAGTGCACAAAAAAATAAATAAATAATGAAAGTATGACCACATTAATTACGTGATAATTAAGAGTGCTAAGTCAATGCCAAACTCGCACTGATATGGAATAGTTATGTTCTCACTAACGAGGCATGTTTGTTCAACTTAAAAAGTTCTGCAAGTTTGGTTTTGGAGATGCTACAAATACAAAAATCGATTACATAATCAAAAACACACAATATATATGACAATTTGTTAGTAAAATCTATTTATGAAAAATTTTATGTATCTATGTACATTTTGTGTCTAATTCTATAACTAATTTATATATTTGTAGATTTGTTTAATAGAGATAGGAATGGTCAGAAAACAATGGATTGACAATTCATTCATCTTTTATGAGCATTTTCAAGGAACTCTTTAAATAAGGCTCGTTATTATTATAACTAACATTATCATGTTTTAGTCACTCAAATAGGTTAGATATTACAATAGTTATTTTAACAAAAAATTTCAAGGTTAGCTACATTTGAAGAGCCTTGGGAGATTTTTTAAACAGTTTGTGTGTATTACTAGGTAAAATAAAGAGTAGCATTGGAATATATAGATTAAAAAAAAAATAATTAAACAAAATAAAAAAATACATTTTTCTATATTTTAATGAAGAGTATGATTGGTGTTGCTCTTATACCATAACTTTATAACCACCGTGTAATTATTAAGTAGTACTAAAGCATTATAGTATTATTTTACGGATGGGTCAAACATACCTTTGTTTGGTAGTGTTACAATTTTTCATTGATTGAAAATATCAAGTAGACATTGCAACATATAATACTCTAAAAATATTTTTTAAAAAATTTAAAAAAAATTCATAATGACCTTGCTTTATAAATTACATATGTACGATCAGCTAATGTATCTATTTTTCTTCATATATTCTGTTTTGATTTTTGAATTTCATAATATTAAAAAAAAAATGAAACGAAACGAAAAAATGAAGTGAGAGATCATCGATAGTAATGCATATATATTGGTTTTTCTTCACAACTATTTAAGTTTTTGGGGTTTGGCAAATAAAATTTGTTGCTTTTTGTTTATAGTAAATCTTCTTTTTTTCATTTTGTCAAATTTTTTTTTTTTTTTTTTGTAAGTCTATTATACTCAAAGACCCTTTTTTTTTTTTAATGGACCATATTTAAAAAATATCAAAAAGAGAATAGAGGAAAAAAATGTCAATTTTTGTCTTTTTAAATCTATTGGTTTTTTTGACCGTATCTAAAAATTAAGATAAATTGGACATTTTTATTCAAACTCAAAAATTAGCTCAATAATCTATTAAAATATTTAAGACAACACTCTCTCTTATATCTTTTCTAATTATTTATCAATCATCTCACTTACAAATTGAGTCTAAAAAACAGGTCTAAAAAATGGGTTCTTATATTATTTTTTTAAACGATACAAATTATCAGCCCAAAAAATAAATAAATAAAAACTTCTTTAATAGTTTATGTTAGTTAAGCTGGTATCCCATGTTTAGAAATTATATTCTATTTATTATTGAAATTTGTCTATTAAGGTTGGGCAAACATTAATCTGAGCGAGAATTGCACAATATACCCTCATTATCATATGAACTTTTAGTTACGTTATTTTCTTTTTTAATTATGATTTTTTTCTTTAATTATGACATTATTTTGAGATATTTAGTTATGCCTCACATAGTATTTGATGATGATTTTTTTTAATTATAATTCAAAAAATATAAAATTTTATATATTTTTCTTTAATTATAAAATACATATAATACCTACTATTTAAAAAGTATATACCATAATCTTTCCCATGACTTGAGAACTAGAATTCGATTAGTCATGTCATGTCTACATTTTATAGATTCATTTACGCCCATTCTCTGTGAGCTAAACTTTTATTTTTAGGGTTGGTCCACCAATAAAAAATCATTTAAATCTCTCCTACATAAAAATTCATTCTTTTGTCCCCAATCGATCCTCTGACATTCGGGAAATTATTTTCACGTATTAATTTTTTTCAGTACACATATTTAATGAATATATTTTTAATACATACATCAAAAAAATTAAAATTTTCAATATATGTCTCTTTGTTTCAATAATATCCTTATCTTCAATTTTAAAACCCCAAGCTATGTTTAGTTTCAATTTTTGAATCAATTTTTTGAATTTTTTTTGAAATATATAATTTAGTTTGACAAAAATAAATACAAAAATATATATATTTTTAAAATTTTAATTTTTTTTTTACCTTCTAAAAGGATAAAACATATGAAAATAATGATTTTTTTCATTTATTATTATTTTTATTAAATTAGTTTTTAGTTTTTTTTTTTAACATATTTAAAGCCAGACCAAACAAAACCTAATTTTTCTTCCATTCACCCACCCTTTATTTGCTACTATTGCCGTCATTTTCAACCCTCCATCACCACCACCACCATTACTGTCACTCCCAACTCATTCCCTTTCATCCTAGACCTCTATATCAACCTTCAAAGTGGGTGATTCATAGCGGAGGCTTGTGGAAGTGTATAATTTTTGGCAAAAAGTAGTTCCAGGCAAAGAGGGAACAAGGCGACTAAAGGGAATGGCAGAGGAGAGAGATGATGCTGGCGATAGAGGATGATTGTGGTGTTATAGAATTAAAATTTGAGTGGAAGAAGAAAAGGATATTATGGTATTTTTATTTTAAAATAAGATTATATTAAAGAAATATTTAATTAATTGTGTAAATTGAGAAAAATTGATGTGTGAAAATAGAATTACCCATAACTTCCAACACCTCCTAATATGGTTTCTATACCCACTTTCACTTACCTCCCTCTCTTTTTCTTTTGGAGGTGGAGGGTTAAGCAGTTGTTTTTTTTTTTTTTTTTTTTTTTTTTTTTAAAAAAAAAAAAAAGATAAAGGAGACAAAAGAAAAGGGATGAAGAGGATTAATTTTATTTAAATAATATTTCTATTATGATCAACTATATTTTAATACTTGATCATTTTGTAGCTTTAACACGAGCAAATTATAAAAACTTATTTAATATTTTAGGTTAGTTACACTAAAGCATAACCCCATATCCCATATTAAGAAATTATAGTCCATTTCATATTATAATTTTTCCCTTAGGAATGGGCGAATGCTAGTTCGAGGGGCTACAGCTCGATTAGTCATACTAATCTTAACGTCTTCCTTGAAAAATTCAGCTCGATTATATCTGCCTAACAAGTGAACCAATGCATGCCCCATTGTGTTATTTTATTTTTTAAAATAGCAATTGGTATGAAATAATTGTTTTTTTCAAAATAATATTCTTGTAAATTATAGTTAAACTATATATATGTTTATGTATATGTAAATATACATTCCGTTTGTTTGGGCGGATTTTTTTTTTTTTTTTTTTGAAATATGTTTTTCGTATTTTCTGATATTTGATACAATGAAAAATAAAAGTTAACGAAAAACATTTTCTATAAATTTTTTTTTTTAAAAAAAAAAAGCCTATATAAGCAAAAAATATTTTCTACTTTTAAAAGTAGGAAAATATTTTCCGAATTAAAGTTTTACCAATATCATTACACTACCACTGTCACTCTCACCTCCACCACTACACCATCATCCTCACGGCCATTGTCACCATTATTGCTATCACCACCGCCACTGCCCCACCACCATGCCACCGCCTCCACTACCACCTTCGTTTTACTACCACTACCACCAAACATAGAAAATGTTTTCCATTTTAAAATATTTTTAATCTAAGCAAATGTAGCTATAATATTAATTTTTTTAAAAAAATTGTTGCTGCGAATGCAATGTTGAAGAGTATTTTTAACACTATTGTTCTATAAAAATATAACTTCAATAAATATATGTAATAATTTTATATGATGTTAAATTATAGGATAAATTATACATATTTCTCCTGAGATTTTTGACAAATACAAAAACCTCCCTTGTAGATTATAGAAACCTCTCCTACTTTTGCTGATAATATCAAGATTCCCCTCCGTTAATTTAGCAAAAACGATATTACTTTTTTATCAAAATGACCGCATTACCCCTCTAAACTAATAAGCTATTTAAATGAAAATTTTCACTCACCTACCCTGAGGTTTTGCATATATATTATTAAATATCCATAAATATTATAACTTAACATCCTTATAGTTTAATGTAAGACCATAATAATTAATACAATACTTATCACACTTATTTCACACTATATAAACAACAAAATATTTATCAATTTTAATTAATACATTTATTATTTAATTTTTTTTCAGCAATTTGTCTTATTTATTCATATGTAAGAAAATTATTTATCCTTAAATTTTTAAAATATTATTAACAAATTTTAATTTTTATCTTTGAGTCATTAAATTTCTAGTCAATGCATATTTAAAAAAAATGCGAGTTATTCTTACATGATTAAAAATAAATAAAAAAAAATATAGAAGTAAAAAAAAAAAAAAAAAAAAAACTATTCGCCTTACAATAAAGTAAAATTAGTTAATAGAAAATGAAAGATAAAAAAAACCTTTTGAGAATAATAAAGAATTCAAACAATTTCTCATTTCTTACCCCTAAAAATAAAATTAATCTTTACTTGAATGGAGAAATTATTTTTGAATACTAAAATACTCAATTAATTTGTTGTATGATGCTTAAAATATATTTCTCCATCTTTATTTTTCTCATTTAAACTATTTTTATTAAATTAAATGTTAAAATTAATTTTACGCCTTCATTAATGCTTAAATTTTTACTTTATTTTTTAATTTCTCACTTTAATTGTGTTCTGTTATTATTTATAGCAAAATGTTATTATTTAAATTATCTAATTTTACTTCTTCCGTATATTTAATACTCATAATTTCATTGACAAGTTTGAGAAATCAGACTCTAATACTAATTTAAACACACAACGAAATAAAACACTTTCTAAAGAAAAAAATATATAAATGTAATTTAATTTACCCTATTAAATATATATGAAATTATTATTTATTTTTCATAATTCTTTTTAAAATATAAATGCAATTTCTTAACTCAATTTTTTTACACAAGTTTTTGAACTTTTATAAACAAAAAAATAAAATAAAAATTCAACCATTAATGGAATGAGAAATAAATTTTAAGATTTAATTTCATAAAAATAGTTTAAATGAGATAAAATAAAGATAGAGAAATAGATTTTAAGTATCACAATGTGTGAGTTGAGTATAAAACATGTGCATTTGGCAAACAAACCATATCTGAACCCATCCTTCATAGGCCCAAATTGAACCTTGCCCATTGTATTGTCGAGAAGATGAAGCGCCAAGCATGCTAAATGATATACCGAGTAAGTGGATTAGGCAGAATCGGCAAGCAATTAAGCCAAGTACCAAAGTGGGCCCAGACTGTCCCTTTCCAAAGGTATAATAGGAACTTGGGTTCTAACATTCAAATGATGATGACAAACAGGTCAAATTATGTAGAAAATATCTATACCATCTACACCAGAGGACTTTATAAGGAAGGTAGATACAAGGGAAAATGTATGCACTAGGAACCAATCGAACTTTGTCTTAAAAATATCATCCTCATTCCCTCCCATACACAACCTACTAATTTAATCGTCGGAGTGTTAATTCTGGCATCCCTGACCAAAGTATTTCCTATTTTAGATATTAGAGCAAGGATTAAAGAAAGGTTTGTTTGGGACGAAATAATATTGAAGAACCACTCCTCACGTACATAACAAATTAATTCAGTATTTTATTATTCTCAAATAATTTTTCCATTCAAGTGAAGATTAATTTTAATTTTAGGTATAAGAAATGACAAATTGTTTGAATTGTTGATTATTCTCAAGTGATTTCTTGATCTTTCAATCCCTATTAACTAATTTTAATTTATTGTGAGGCGATTAAATTTTTTTTACTTCTATTTTTATTTTTTAAATTTTTTTAATCATGTAAGAAATATCAACATATTTTTTTTTAATATGCATTGACTAAAAATTTAATTACTCAAAGATAAAAATGAAAATTTGAGAATGATATATGATTGAGAAAAGATAAAACAATAATTTTTTTAAATATGAATAAATAAGTAATGTAAATTATCGGGAAAAATATGTATGGATTTTTCATAATATATATGCAAAACCTCAGGAGTATGATTAAAATTTCTCATTTGAATAGATAAAGTAATTAATGGGCAATTTCGTCATTTTTGGTATGACATTAGCAAATTCTGTTAAATAGCCTAACAATGGTAGAATCTTGATGATAGTTTCTGTAAATTAAAGTATAACGCAGCAAATGAAAAATTTCAGAATCATACCTTCTAGCAGAGCCTGAAGCAAAGAATTTCGTGGGTAAACCACGTGCTTCCAGAATGTGAACAACCAACCCTGCAGTAGAGTGATACTACAAAATGAGTATCACCCACACAAGTCACAGTGCAAAATGGCTTGATTGTTGTTTAATGGGAGAGAGTCAGTATGGAAAGAACAAAACATACATTGTTTGCTAATACCAATATCCCATATATCATATCAGATATATAGGATAAATTTATCATCTATTCATATCAGTTGATATGATAGATATAGATATCCTGAGTGGTTATCCAAATAATTTTGAATTCAAATTCAAACTTACATGGATAAGGTTCAAAAGGTTCAAAGGGTCATGCCACATGGGCGCCCAATTTCTAACATCTCTCACTCGCACATGAGTTGGCATGACACTGCCACATCTCTATCTCAATCTCCCCAAAAAATGAACAATCTCATACTAGCCAATGTACCGTGCGACCGCTGAGAACACCTGCATATGGGAGCTCTATACTAAAAACTCAATATGAGTCAACATAAAGACATCAACCCAAAATGAACAGAAATAGTGTCTCATGTACCCAGACCCATCTAGCTACATCGGTCCAAAAACATCTCTAATCCCTCAAAGAGCATGTTTGACTCTCCTAAGTACCGCATTATATTCACACCCAATCAGCATCCCATAAAGAGCGATGTGAGTTGTCGACAGTGAATATAGAGCAGAGATGTAGAACTAGATGATCTTCCATTCACCCTCATATCATTCAATTTGAAATTGACGTTTTCCCAGTAATGTCCCTTAAAGCCGAATCATACATGACTGCAGACAACATACCAAAGTAACTGAACATCAACTCCTCATCTTATGACATAGTTAAAGGTCACAAAAGGCACAAAGTGAAGTCATTTAAGGAAAAAATGACTTTTAGGACTCGCGCGGTGAAGAAACAGGGATCCATTCTTTTACCTAGCTAACGGGTCGATAAGCACATGCAGCACGAATGCATGTTATAGTGGAGTAACTCTTCCAAAGAGTGATGTTAAACTCATACACCATACAGATCTTAGTCTAGTCGCTCTTAAGCGCACAAGTCGCTTCCTAGCGTCTAACTCGAATTCTCTATTTGCTCGCCACTCAGGCATCAAATGAGATCTCGCATCTGGCTATCCATAACAGCCACATCATGGAAAAATGGGTACACTCATATCCATGGTCGGTCTCTAACAAGACCTTATCTTGGCTCCAACCAAGGCGACATAGCTAGTGGATAATTTTAGCTTCTCTATTTGCTCCAAATACAATAAGCCACTAGTTTCATCCTTACTCGCTACCTAGCGCTAAGGGCGATTGCTCGTGTGAGTGAGCCAATCTTGCCTGCTAACATGTAACGCCCTCAAAATAATACATATAAACCCACATTCATAACATCCATAAACATAATAGAATAAAGCATATTTCATTTATCAGAGTGTTCATTACAAAAGTATTACATGTTGACAACAAAAGTAAATGCCCTACGGGCTTACAACTTTCCAAGCCAACACTTAGTTACAAAAATAGAGTGCTAACTAAAAACACATTAAGCCCTCGGCTTGAATTTACATGTAATACCAAAATATCAAAAAAAACAACCAAAAGAGTCTTCAACTCCCAAAACCTTCTAAGCTACGGCCTTGGAGGTGGCATATCACCTGAACCTGAAAATGATGTCCCATATAAGGTGAGCCAATACCCAGTAGAGATATACTAAACCAAATATGAGCAATAACTAAAATATTAGTATTTGATAAATGGTTAACACTTGTAAACCAATTTACAACACTTCCCAATTCTATGACAAATACATCCGTGTTACATTCCACTTTCCTTTACTAATCCTATTCATAATCAGTAACATGGCTCATTATCTAGCCAACAGTTAAATGAGACTACAACTCATATTAAAGCACTTCCGTTATCCATAATTCAAATGAGACTACAACTCATATTAAAACATTTCAATACTTCAATCATCTATGTTATGCAAACATAATTAAAATTTCGGGACTTTCACCCTGGACACTCCGGCCAACTTAGTTATCAATGGAGTCCATCCCCTATCTCTTCCCAAATAGGTTTGAGAGTACATCCCCTATCTTCTCGCAAACCATGGAGTACATCCCATATCTCCTCCCAAACAATATACATATACAATGTATTTAAACACTTATCATATACAATGATCAATCAATACACATATGCGATGTATTATTCCAACCCTCATATTCAATGACATATTCCAGGTGATTAGTTTCAGTTTTCCCTAATCAACATACAGTATCTACAACAATCAAGACTATCCTCCACCGATAGCCCAAAGCAGTTATCTCTAAACAGATAATAAATTTATCAAACAAATAAAATAACAACATTTTCATAGGTGAGTGATTAATTTATCCAACTACACCAATCAACCTCATAATTTCCCAATTTCATAATTTCCAACTCAATTTTTTATATTTCCCCAAATTAATTATTTAAATTAATTATTTAACATAATTAGTGCATGTTCCCCCTTTTTCAATTATCAACCGTAAGGCTCAATTTCATCAATTTAACAACAATAATTCCATTTCTCAAGGTCTCATGTACACATGGAGTTTAACAATTTAAAACCCCCCTTATACAACTCCAAATCAAACCCTAACTTTCCCAAAATTCTCATAATTCACCATCTAATCAAAATGACTAAAATTTATGTCAAAACCCATAAGAAGGAGTAGGGTATCCCTACCTCAAATGAAGAGACCCAATGGAGAAGATGGAGAAAACTCAAGATGCTCCAAAACCAAAGATTTTCGAATCAAAATGTAGCCCACACCAAGTTTTACCTTTCTTACAAAGAGGCTAGAGTAGGAGACCACTAGAACTAGATGGATTTGTAGAGAGAAGGTATGTAGAGAGAGAGAAAGCAGCCGTTCTAGGGTTTGAGCAAAAGAGATGAAGAAAAAGTGAAGAAGAAGAAGCTGCTGCGAACTGATATATTCGAGCCTCGCTCGAGCGAAAGAGTGGTTGCTCGAGCGACCAGACACAAAGAAACCTCGCTCGAGCGCAGAAAGCCTTGCTCAAGCCAACAACACGAAGCTTCAGGTCTGCAACCCAGAAGCACGTTCGAGCGCAAGAATGCTCGCTCGAGCGAAGAAACCCAAAACATAGTCCTCGCTCGCTCGAGCGAAGGAAAACTCGCTCGAGCCAAGAAACACAACCTTTAGGTCCAAAACTAGACGCAGACGCACGCTCGAGCGAAGGAACCCTGGCTCGAGCGAAGGAACTAAAACACAGAGCTTGATCGAGCGACAAAAGCCTCGCTCGAGCGAAGAAACAAAAATCTGGGCAGCAACTATTGGTTTAAACTCACTACCAACCTGTAACAAACCTGCCCAACACATCCCAAAATTTGAATATAAGGACTTAAAGGACGGAAACAAGATATAAACAAAACCAACACCATGGAACCTAGGTCCGGAATACAATAAACAAAGGAGGGAAAACCGGGATCGCTATAACCTCCCCCCCTTAAAGAATTTCGTCCCCGAAATTAGTTACAAGTTTCAAAATTGTAAATTTTCAATTCTCAACAATATTACAATTCAATATTCAACATCTTGACCCATTACCGGTCACCCTATCTCTTTTCAAGAGGCAATTTACAATATAATCTGCAACATGCATTATCAACATGCATTCTTTGAAATTCAACAAATTCCAATACCATATTCCACAATTCTATAACATATTCAATGTTAATAACATACTTGCATTTCCGTAATACGTTCAACATATACAATGTCAAATTAAACTTTCATTTTCAAAGCATATTCAACAATTACCATACTTCCAAAAAACCAAAACATATATAATGTTTTACAACTTAAGACATATTCAATGTTCTTAAAGTTTATCAATACAACATAATATTCAACATATGCTCAAACATCCACAAATAGATCCAGATACTTCTCTCGCACCTCCAATTCGTGTTCCTAAATGGCTTCCTCCACTCCGTGATGTTTCCACAGAACTTTTACCAAGGGAATGGTCTTGCCTCGCAAGACTTGATCCCGCCTATCCAAGACCCTCACCGGTCTCTCCTCATACGAGGCATTCTCATCAATCTCTAAGTCGGTCCAATCCAATACATGTGACGGATCCAGCTCGTACTTCCGAAACATACTAACATGAAACACGTCATGCATCCCGGACAACTGCAGCGGCAATGCTAAACGGTAGGCAACCTCTCCAATCCGCTCAAGGATCTCAAAAGGGCTAATAAACCGAGGGGACAGCTTCCCACTCTTCCCAAATCTCATCAGACCCCGTCTAGGTGATATTTTCATAAAGACGTGATCACCCACCTCAAAAGACAAAGGCCTCCGCCTACGGTCGGCATAACTTTTTTGGCGACTTTGGCCTGTAACAAGCCTCCTACGGATAAGCTCAACTTTCTTCGTCGTTTCCCACACCAACTCCGGGCCCAACAAAGGTGCATCACCCACCTTGGCCCAACAAACTGGAGATCTACACGGTCGGCCATACAAGGCCTCGAACGGTGCCATACCAATACTTGATTGGAAACTGTTGTTGTAGGCAAACTCTACTAAGGACAAGTGCCTCTCCCACGTCCCACTAAAGTCAAGGACACAGCCTCGAAGCAAATCCTCAAGGATCTGAATAGTACGCTCGGACTGCCCGTCAATCTGAGGATGATAAGCTGTGCTAAAGGCTAATTTAGTACCCAAGGCACTCTACAAACTCTGCCACAACCTAGCAGTAAAACATGGATCTCTATCTGAGACGATCGACACTGGGACCCCGTGCAACCTCACTATGTCCCGAATGTACAAATCGGCAAGATGATCTACCGAATCTCTCACACGCATAGGAATAAAGTGCGCCGACTTAATCAACCGGTCCACGACCACCCAAATAGCATCACTACCCCGTTGAGTCCTCGGAAGACCTACAACAAAGTCCATCGTGACGTGCTCTCATTTCCACTCAGCAATAGGTAAGGGTTGTAACAAACCCGCTGACCTTTGATGTTCGGCCTTCACTTGCTGACAAGTAAGGCACTTAGACACAAAAATTGCCACATCCTTCTTTAAACCCCGCCACCAAAACTGGCGACCCATATCACGATACATCTTAGTGCCTCCCGGATGCACCGCAAGGCATGAATGGTGAAACTCTCGGAGTACTTCCTCTCGGCAAGACTCTGGCACAAACAAACGGTCTCGGTACCTCACACTCAGGTCAGGATACACAGTCAAACCCTTCTCAACCTTCCCACTGGAGATCTTCTCTCGGAGGGATTCTACTTCAAAGTCACTCCTATGTGTCTCTAACACCCGATTCACAAATGTAGGCTGTGCAACTACAGAAAATAAGGCCGCAGACTCAACAGATTCACCCAGAAGCAAATCAAACTCGCCAAGTGCACCCAACATTTCTCACTCCCGGATGGCTATACAAGCTACATCACTAATGGATTTCCTACTAAGGACATCGGCCACAACATTGGCCTTCCCCAGATGGTAATGCAACTCGAAGTCGTAATCCTCAATAAACTCCATCCACCTCCTCTACCTCAAGTTCAAGTCCTTCTGTGTAAACAGATACTTCAGACTCTTATGATTTGAGAACACCTCGAATCTCTCACCATACAAGTAGTGCCTCCAAATCTTCAAGGCAAAAATCACAGCTTCTAACTCTAGGTCATGTATAGGGTAATTTCTCTCATGTGTTTTCAACTGCCGTGAGCTATAGGCTATCACTTTCCCCTCTTGCATCAACATACAACCCAAACCCTCTCGTGAAGCATCACAATACACTGCATAACCCAAACCCCTATCCGGAATAATCAAAACTAGAGCGGTAGTAAGTCTAACTTTGAGTTCCTGAAACGACTTTTCACAAGTCTCACTCCACACAAATTTGACCCTTTTTCGCGTCAATCTAGTCAACGGCGAAGCTAGCCTGGAAAAATCCTTCACAAACCGGCGGTAATTCCCAGCTAATCCCAGAATACTACGAATCTCAAAAACACTCTTAGGCTGTGCCCAACCCTGCACTGCCTCTATCTTGGATGTATCAACAGACACCCCTTCCCCGAAGACTACATGGCCTAAGAACTTAACCTCTCTTAGCCAAAACTCACACTTTACAAACTTAGCATATAGCTTATGGGCTCTAAGCAACTCAAGCACCACTCTCAAGTGTTCCTCGTGCTCCTCCTCAGAAGGTGAATAAATCAGAATGTCGTCCACAAAAATGACCAAAAAACGATCTAAGAATTCCCAGAAGATCCGGTTCATCAAGTCCATAAACACAGCTGGTGCATTGGTAAGCCCAAAAGGCATTACCAGAAACTCATAACGGTCATACCGCGTACGGAATGCCATCTTCGGAATATCTTCCTCCCTGACCCTCAACTGATGGTAACCCGATCTCAAGTCTATCTTAGAGAAACAATAGGACCCTTTCAACTAGTCAAACAGATCATCTATACGGGGCATAGGGTACTTGTTCTTAACCGTAGCCCGATTCAATTTTCGGTAATCGATACAAAGTCTCAAAGCCCCATTTTTCTTTTTAGCAAAGAGGGGCGGTGCTCCCCACGGCGAAGTACTAGGGCAGATAAAGCCCTTATCTTGTAACTCCTGGAGTTGAATCTTCAACTCACTCAACTCGGCTAGGGCAAAACGATACGGTGCCACGGAAATCGGTGCCGTGCCAGGCACTAAGTCAATAGAGAACTCGATCTCTCGATGAGGTGGTAAACTAACAAGATCCTTGGGAAAAACATCTGAATACTCACAAACCACTCTCGGCAACTCGGCCTGGGCCTCATCACACTCACTACTCATACAGCTAGCGAGAAGGAAACTAAGCTCACTCTGCCCTCGTGGATCATACACTGGTGGCAAAACACTACTAACCCGATCCCCCAAGAAATGAAAACAATCCCCGCTCAAGGTACATACAGTAACCCTCTGGCGGTAGCAATCAATAACTGCCCAGTATGACGATAACCAATCCATACCCAAAATCACATCAAAGCCCGACATAGCCATAACTACAAAAGAAAATGGAAGCCGGTGGTCAGTGACCTCAATATCACAACCTCTACACCCCTACTTCAAAATCAATTCACCCCCAATAGGTGATACAACACAAATAGGAGATGCTAACTGCACCAACTCCAACCCCAAAACAGATGTAAATGTAGCAGATATAAAGGAATGGGATACACCTGTATCAATCAACACATTGGCAACCAAGTTGCAAAATAAAAAGGTACCTCTCACAACAGATGGAGCCAGCACAAGATCCTGTGCGGTAACAACATACACACGCCCAGAAGGTCTCTGATCTACCTGCTCACCTCTCGGAGCATAAGACTGCTGTACAAACTGAGACGATGAGGCTCCCTGATTGGCCCTCGAGGCCTGAACTGACTGAGCTGGCTGATGGCTCTAAGTCTGCCTCGAACCAGATGCACCAGATGTGCCACTCAGCTGCGGGCAAAACCTCTTCAGGTGCCCCGCCTGACCACACTAGTAACAAGAGAGCGGCTGGCCTCTACCCTGACTCTGGCTCTGAGGACGAGCCGAAGATGAAGCTGCTCTCTGTTCTCCTCCTCTCTGTGGGCAAGCTGGAAACTTGTGGCCCAGTTGACCACATTTGTAACAAGTAAAGTCTCCCTGACTGCCTCTTCCAGAACCTGAACTTGGCACTGGAAAGGTAGATCTCGCAAACGCACCCTTGGACTGCTGAGGGTTAGAACCCCTCTGCCTCCTACCATCCCCCTGACCATCATGACTTCTCTTGGAGCCCCTCATCCTCTCCTCCTCCTCATGCATAATAATCTCAAGATAGGTCGCAGCATCCACAAGGCGCCTATACTCCCGAGTCATGGACCCAACAACCCTAAGCTTGAGCTCGGTCCTCAACTTCTTTTTGAACTTAAGACAACGACGTTCCTCATACGCCACTAGCTCAGGTGCAAACCTAGATAAACTGGTAAATACAGCCTCAAACTCGGCCACTGGTGTATTCAGCTGCTTAAGTTGACAGAACTGATACCTCAACTTCTCTCTAACAGCGGGAGGCAAAAACTTCTCCTGGAATGCATCAACAAAAGCCTCCCAAGTCCCTCCAATACGGCCCCAAACAAACTTCCACCACTGACCCGCGTCTCCCTTCAGCTGGAAGGACGCCAAGGTCACCCGCAAACCTCCATCTTCGATGCCTAGCATCTCAAACGTCTTCATCATCTACTCAAGCTATTCATTAGCCTTAAGTGGCTCTTTTGGATCCCCTAGAAACTTATCTGGATTAGACCGAAAAAACTCCCTCTTCAGAAAAGAAGGCCCTGCCTCAGCAACATACGTCTGCACTTAATTCTCAGCTTTGAGAATGTCCATGGATTCCCTCAATGCTCCTACCATCTCGCAGACTAAGGCATCCATGGCCTGCTAACCTACTGGCTAGGCCATATTGGCCTGACCAACACCCTCCTACTGCACTGGAATTTCATCCGGTATAGGCATCTCCTGCCTTCTACGCCTACCTCGCCTACCACCACGTCCTAACATCCTAATAAAGGTAGCAAGAACATTAGCACATTCACAAATGTGCCGAAGCTATTTCACTCGCGTCCTAATGCATTGGACAACAGTAATTCATTCCACGTAAGCACATAATCACATAAGCACTTACGAATTTCATTTCCAGATAATGACAGTCCCGTGGCGTTGCTAGAGTTCCGGTTAGAAACAGCATTGATCAAGTGCTTTTCCAACAGGACTCCCAGAAACCTAAGGATCTAATCAACATCCTAAAACCTAAATCACATACCCATATAGTCACATAAGCATATTATCAAACAAACACATAACTTCATACATAAGTCTCTAACAAGCGAGACAAATCCATTATGGTACTAACCATTTCCCACGTACCCAAACTATTCAAACCCGGTAAGCTTTGATACCAAGTTGTAACGCCCTCAAAATAATACATATAAACCCACATTCATAACATCCATAAACATAAGAGAATAAAGCATATTTCATTTATCAGAGTGTTCATTACAAAAGTAATACATGTTGACAACAAAAGTAAATGCCCTACGGGCTTACAACTTTCCAAGCCAACACTTGGTTACAAAAAGAGAGTGCTAACTCAAAACACATTAAGCCCTCGGCTTGAATTTACATGTAATACCAAAATATCAAAAAAACAACCAAAAGAGTCTTCAACTCCCAAAACCTTCCAAGCTACGGCCTTGGAGGTGGCATATCACCTGAACCTGAAAATGATGTCCCATATAGGGTGAGCCAATGCCCAGTAGAGATATACTAAACCAAATATGAGCAATAACTAAAACATTCGCATTTGATAAATGGTTAACACTTGTAAACCAATTTATAACACTTCCCAATTCTATGACAAATACATCCATGTTACATTCCATTTTCCTTTACTAATCCAATTCAGATTCAGTAACATGGCTCATTATCTAGCCAACAGTTAAATGAGACTACAACTGATATTAAAGCACTTCCGTTATCCATAATTCAAATGAGACTACAACTCATATTAAAACATTTCAATACTTCAATCATCTATGTTATGCAAACATAATTAAAATTTCAGGACTTTCATTCAGGACACTCCGGCCAACTTAGTTATCAATGGAGTCCATCCCCTATCTCCTCCCAAGCAGGTTTAAGAGTACATCCCATATCTCCTCCCAAACAATATACATATACAATGTATTTAAACACTTATCATATATAATGATCAATCAATACACATATGCGATGTATTATTCCAACCGTCATATTCAATGACATATTCCAGGTGATTAGTTTCAGTTTTCCCTAATTAACATACAGAGTCTACAACAATCAAGACTATCCTCCACCGATAGCCCAAAGTAGTTATCTCTAAACAGATAATAAATTTATCAAACAGATAAAATAACAACATTTTCATAGGTGAGCGATTAATTTATCCAACTACACCAATCAACCTCATAATTTTCCAATTTCATAATTTCCAACTCAATTTCATATTTCCCCAAATTAATTATTTAACATAATTAGGGCATTTTCCCCCTTTTTCAATTATCAACCCTAAGGCTCAATTTCATCAATTTAACAATAATAATTCCATTTCTCAAGGTCTCACGTACACATAAAGTTTAACAATTTAAAACCCCCCTTATACAACTTCAAATCAAACCCTAACTTTTCCAAAATTCTCATAATTCACCACCTAATCAAAATGACTAAAATTTATGTCAAAACCCATAAGAAGGAGTAGGGTATCCCTACCTCAAATGAAGAGACCCAATGGAGCAGATGGAGAAAACTCAAGATGCTCCAAACCCAAAGATTGTCGGATCAAAATGTAGCCCACACCAAGTTCTACCTTTCTTACAAAGGGGCTAGAGTAAGAGACCACTAGAACTAGATGGATTTGTAGAGAGAAGGTTTGTAGAGAAAGAGAAAGCAGCCATTCTAGGGTTTGAGTAAAAGAGATGAAGAAAAAGTGAAGAAGAAGAAGCTGCTGCGAACTGATATATTCGAGCCTCGCTCGAGCGAAGGAGTGGTCGCTCGAACGACCAGACACAAAGAAACCTCACTCGAGTGCAAAAAGCCTTGCTCGAGCCAACAACACGAAGCTTCAGGTCTGTAACCCAGAAGCACACTCGAGCGTAAGAATGCTCGCTCGAGCGAAGAAACCCAAAACATAGTCCTCGCTCGCTCGAGCGAAGGAAAGCTCCCTTGAGCCAAGAAACACAACCTTTAGGTCCAAAACTAGACGTAGACGTAGATGCACGCTTGAGCGAAGAAACTAAAACACAGAGCTCGCTCGAGCGACAAAAGCCTCGCTCAAGTGAAGAAACAGAAATATGGGCAGCAACTATTGGTTTAAACACACTACTAACCTGTAACAAACCTGCCCAACACATCCCAAAATTCAAATACAAAGAATTAAAGGACAGAAACAAGATATAAACAAAACCAACACCATGGAACCTAGGTCCGGAATACAATAAACAAAGGAGGGAAAACCGGGATCGCTATATAACATCAATTTAATTATTCTGTGTATGCTAATTCGCCAACTATTGCAAAAAGTAGTAAACATAAATGTGCAATAGAAACAAATGTGAATACTAATAGCATAAATATTGCAAAAAATATGAGTTCAACTGAATACACATAAATATATCACCACCTACGTAGTCCTAAAGCCCTAACATGAGTATGATAAACATCTCTAGCAATGGGCTTAGTCAAAGGGTGCGCAACCATGGGACTCGTAGGGATGTGCTCCAAGATCACTTCTTTCTGCGCCACAATGTCTCTGATAAAGTTGAACCTCACATCAATGTGTTTGGTTCTACCATGGTATTTAGGATCCTTAGCGTAAGCGAGTGCAACCATGCTGTCACAATGGATAGTCACAAGGTGTGAAGTGTGCATGACAACATCCAAATGCTGAAAGAATCTCCTCAACCAAACGGCTTCCTAAACGGCAGATGAACAAGCCACAAACTCAGCCTCCATAGTCGATAAGGCGATACAGGATTGCTTCTTACTGCTCCAAGAAATAGCACCATCGCTAAGCATAAAAGCATATCCTGAAGTAGACTTACGCTCATCTAAGTCTCCTCCCCAGTCAGCATCACAATAGCCAACCAGATGTAGATCTGAACTTTGGTAGCAAAGTGTGTAATCTGCAGTCCCTCTAAGATATCGTGATATCCTCTTAACTACTTTCCAATGAGCTGGTCCTGGGTTGGATTGGTAACGACTCACCAATCCGACTGCATAACAAATGTCAGGGCGTGTACACATCATAGCATACATCAAGCTTCCAACAAAATTTGTATAGGGAACACGGGCCATCTTTTCATTCTCTTCTGGAGTCTTAGGACCCATATCAAGGCTTAGGCTCTCACCTTTCGCAACAGGAGTGTCAATGGGTTTGCAGCTCTGCATTTGGAATCGCTCTAGGATAGTCTTAATGTAAGTCTTTTGAGACAAACCAAGAAGTCTCCTAGAGCGATCCCTAAGGATCTTAACACCGAGCACATAGCTTGCTTCACCCATGTCTTTCATCTCAAATGTAGAGAACAACCACCTTTTAGTGGCGACAATCATCTCCTTGTCATTTACAGCCAATAATATGTCATCTACATATAATGAAAATATCAGAAAAATGTCCTTGGAGCGCTTAACGTACACACAGTGATCTTCATCGATCATCGTAAACCCATTAGAAACAATGGCTCGATGAAATCTCAGATTCCACTATCTGGATGATTGCTTTAAGTCATAAACAGATCGTTGAAGCTTGCAAACTTTGCGCTCCTGATCTACTACCACAAAGCCTTCTAGTTAATCCATATAGATTTTTTCATCCAATTCTCCATTGAGAAATGCAGTCTTAACGTCCATCTAATATAGCTCTAAGTCCAACTGAGCTACTATGGCCAGAATTAGGCAAATAGACCTTACAACTGGTGAAAAAGTTTCTTCATAGTCCACACCCTCTCGTTAGCTGTAACCTTTTGCCACTAGGCAAGCCTTATACCTTTCTATGGAACCATCCGCTTTGAGCTTGATTTTGAGAACCCATTTGTTCCCAATAGTCTTGCACCTTGGCGGTAAATCAACCAAGTCCCAGACATGATTTTTTTTCATGGACTCTATTTCTTCATCCATTGCAATACTCCATTCTTTACTAGCAGGGGATGAGAGAGCCTCTTTGAGATTCTTAGGCTCCATCTCATCACTCGGAGCAATCATGAATGCTTTCCCTTCAATCTCAAAATGATGAAGGGGCATAACACCACGTTTGCTTCTACGTAGTTGAGAATCCTGAGAATCCTCATCCATTGGATCTAATCTATGGGCAGGTAGATCATTCCCACTGTCCCTAGGAGCTTGAGGAATTATCTCCTTATTCTCTACTAGGCTACTAGGTGCACCTTCAAGTAGATCCTCCATCTCATAGAGTTCTACTTCTCTAGTTACCTCACCTCTGCTAAGGAAATCCCCCTCTAGGAAATCTACATCTCGTGACTCAATTTCAATCACACTTCCATCCGGATGCTCCCCAACAAACACATAGCCCTTAGAATGCTCACTATAGCGAATGAAGATACACTTCTTTCCTCTAGGGCCCAACTTCCCAAACTTATGAGAAGCGTTATGTATGTAAGCTGCCGAACCCCAAGGCCGCAAATTGCCAAAATCAGGCCGGAGATGAAATTCGTATGTATTTATGTAATTATGTGCTTATGTGGAGTAAATTATAGTTGTCCATCGTATTAGGAGGCGAGTGAATTAGCTATGGCACATTTGTAAATGTGCTAATCTCCTTATTATCTTCATTAGAATGTCAAGACGAGGTCGTGGTGGTAGGTGTGGTAGGCCTAGGAGGCATGAGATGCCTATACCAGATGAGATTCCGACGCAAGAGGAAGGAGTTGGTCAGGCCAAAATGGCCGAACCAGTTGGTCAACAGGCCATAGGCGCCTTAGCCCGCAAAATGGCCGGAGCTTTGAGGGAATCCATGGACATTCTCAGGGTTGAGAATCAAATCCAAGCCCAAGTAGCTGAAGTAGGGCCATCCTTTCTAAAGAGGGAGTTCTTCTAGTCGAATTCAGACGAGTTTTTGAGGGATCCCAAGGAGCCACTGAAGGCTGATAAGTGGCTAGAGCAAATGACAAAGACGTTTGAGATGCTCGGCATCGAACACGAAGGTTTTAGAGTGACCCTAGCGTCCTTCTAGTTAAAAGGAGACGTGGGTCAGTGGTGGAAGTATGCGCGGGGCGCATTGGTCGGACTTGGGAAGCCTTTGTTGATGCTTTCTAGGACAAGTACTTACCTGCTACAATAGGGAGAAGTTGAGGAATCAATTCTTCAAGTTGGTGTAGCTCAATACACCAATGGCTGAGTTTGAGGCCACATTCACCAATTTGCCCA